>JAYESA010000004.1:190950284-191362784 GCA_036927795.1 Iris macrosiphon | reverse complement strand
TAATGAGCTTGACCTTCTCCGCTGCATCAACCACCATCTCAGGCCAAGCAAAGCTCTCTCACCCCTACATCATCCATGATAACGGAGTGCGATGCCTCCGTCATACAACGCCTCGAATGGTGACATCTCGATACTGGCGTGGTAACTGTTGTTGTAAGCAAACTCTACCAAGTGCAAGTGATCCTCCCAAGAGCCTCTGAAATCCAGAACACAAGTGTGAAGCATGTCCTCAAGTGTCTGGATGGTCCTCTCTGACTGACCATCTGTCTGTGGGTGATATGCACTACTAAACTTGAGCTGGGTGCCCAAGCTAGCCTGCAGACTCTTCCAGAAATGCAAAGTAAAGCTACTGTCCCGATCTGATACTATGCTTACAGGAACTCCATGCAGTCTGACTATCTGGCACACATACATCTCTGCTAGTCTCTCTGTAGACGTACCCATTTTGAATAGTAGGAAGTGGGCCAATTTGGTCAACCTGTCCACGATAACCCAAATTGTATCCTTCCCGCCTGGAGAACGGGAAAGTCCAGAAACAAAATCCATGGTCACATGCTCCCATTTCCACTCCGGAATGGGTAACTCCAGTCCCAGAATCTGACGTTCTCCCACGTCACTCCAACACACAGGAGACCTAAACTTTCTTTCATACAATGCTTCAAATGGAGCCATCTGGATACTCGCTTGATAGCTATTGTTATAAGAAAACTCCACAAGATGTAGGTGGTCCTCCCATGATCCTCCAAAATCTAACATACAAGCCCTCAACATATCCTCCAATGTCTGAATAGTACGCTCTGACTGCCCATCTATCTGCGGGTGGTAAGATGTACTGAACTTCAGACGAGTTCTAAGACTCTCTTGCATGCTTCTCCAAAAGTGCAATGTAAAGCATGAATCCCTGTCTGATACAATGCTGACTGGTATGCTGTACAATCTCATGATCTGTCTCATATATAAATCAGCCAAAGCTTCTGTAGACTGACCCACTCTAAAAGGAAAGAAATAGGCTGACTTGGTGAGTCGGTCCACTATTACCTATACTACATCTCTTCCACTTGGACTCTTGGGAAAACCCGTGACGAAGTCCATAGTGATATGCTTCCACTTCCACTCTGGAATCGGAAGTGGTTGCAATAGCCCTGCTGTCCTCTGGTGCTCCGCCTTTACTTGTTGACATACTAGACATTTAGCTACAAAGCGAGCTATCTCTCTTTTTATTCCATGCCACCAAAAATGCTGTCGTAAGTCATGATACATCTTGGTGCCTCCATGATGAATAAAATATATCGAACTATGATCGTTTGTAGGCAATGCTGCCTTAATCCTCTCTACTAGTGATGATTGTACTTGCAAGTTGGCTAGTGTCCCGTCTGCTCCGGATAATATTACTTCAATGCCAAGACCATGCAAGTCCTCCAATAATTCCTTCTGTGTTGTCAAGAAGTAAGCTACTGATTTCCGGCTTAACACGTCTGCTACAACGTTAGTCTTGCCTGGGTGATAATGTAGCTCTATCTCGAAATCTTTCATCAACTCGAGCCATTGACGTTGCTTCATATTTAACTCCTTCTGCGTGAAGATGTACTTGAGGCTTTTGTGGTCTGTATAGATTTTCACTCGTTTCTCATATAAGTAATGTCTCCATAGCTTCAGAGCAAATACAACGACTGCAAGTTCCAAGTCATGAGTTGGATAATTCTTTTCATGTACTCGTAACTGCCTAGATGCGTATGCAATCACCTTGCCATGCTGCATCAATACGCATCCCAAGCATTTCCCTGATGCGTCACTGTAGATCACATAGCCTCCTGATCCTGATGGAATAGTCAATACTGGTGCTGTAGTCAGTCGCTTCTTCAACTCCTCGAAAGCGGCTTGACACTCGTTGGTCCATATAAACTCTTAATCTTTGCAAGGCAACCGAGTCATAGGTGTTGCTATCCTTGAGAAGTTTTCCACGAACCGTCGGTAATATCCCGCAAGTCCAAGGAAACTTCTTACCTTTGCTGCTGATTTATGAACAGGCCATGTCTCGACTGCCGAGATCTTTTCTGGATCAACAGAAATACCATCTCCTGTAACAACATATCCAAGAAATGAGACTTTGTCCAAGAAGAACTCATATTTACTAAGCTTTGCATATAACTGCTGTCTCCTTAAGGTCTCTAGAATAATCCGCAGGTGTTTCTCGCGCTCCTCGTGGCTCTTTGAATAGACAAGTATATCATCTATGAAGACGACCATGAACTGGTCCAAATACTGGTGGAAGACTCGATTCATTAAGTCCATAAAGATAGCTGGAGCATTGGTCAATCCAAATGGCATGACCAGAAACTCGTAGTGCCTATATCTTGTCCGAAATAGGTCTTCGAGATGTCCTCCTTCCGTACCTTCACCTGGTGATATCCTAATCTCAAATCTATCTTTGAGAACATCTTGGCTCCACTAAGCTGATCAAATAGGTCATCAATGCGTGGCAGTGGATATTTATTCTTTACTGTCACTGCATTCAAGGCTCTATAGAGCAATGCACATACGCACTGACCCATCCTTCTTTGGTACAAACAACACTGGTGCTTCCCATAGTGATGCACTTGGTCGGATGAAACCTTTCTCTTCTAGTTCTTTCAACTGTGCCTTTAGTTCATCCATCTCCTTCTTCGCCAGTCTATAAACATGTGATGTTATGGGTGCTGCTTCCAGTGTCAATTCAATCAAAAATTTTACGTCTCTGTCTAGGGGGAAAAGAGATTTGTTATGGTTAGGATTGGATAAGGTTTGGTTGTTATGTTGGTTAGGAAATTTGTTAGGTAGTTATTTGCCAACTAGGATGCCACATATACCACTTTCTATAGATAGAACTCCTACAAATAGTAATAAATTAATTTTAATATTATATATATATATATATATATAAATATATATATATATATATATGGGGATATTTGGGTGCACTACATGCCTACAAGTGTTTGGGTCAAGCTCTATTCAAAAAGAGATAATTTTACGGTAACCGTAATTCTAGACGTTCGTCAATATTTTTGGAGCATGGGGGAGATCAAATAGATGCAACATCCATGTTCCAACTATATTAGACTCAATCAAGATTAATATTATAAATTTTTTTAGAAGAAAAAAATTCGTGCATTGCTCAAAATATCAAAGCCATGACAAAGGGTTATATATCTAAAAGATGGTTTTAGAAATTACTACTCTAATCTATTAAATTAAATAAAATAATCAAAATAATCAAAATAATCATATTCGAAAATGAGGGGAATTACAATCTACCCACCTTAAAAGAATTGCGTCCTCACAATTTAAGATCTTCAATAATATATATATATATATATATATATATATATATATATATATATATATATATATATATATATATATATATATATATATATATATATATATATATATATATATATATATATATATATTATTGAAGATCTTAAATTGCGTATATATATATATATATTCTCCATTAAAATTCAATCAATATAATCATGAAGTCAAATCGCTTTTGTTATTTAACAAAGTCCTCAAAATTTACTTCATCCTCACAGCTTAAAATTTTAAAGTAAATCTTTAAATTTTGAATTTATCTTCAAAATTTTAAAATCCAATAAAATTTTCTTTTTAAATCAAATTCTCAAGTCGTAACTCTTAATTACAATCTAACATTATTTTCTTAAAAATTTAAATCTTATTTATAACAGTCTTCAAAAATTGATAATTCAATCCTTAAAATTTAATTCCATATCCAAACTTAAAAAATTAAATCCAATATTAAAAAAAAATTTAAAAGAAATAATTTAATTCCATCCTTGAAAATGTGCATCTTATATTGTAGTCATTTCTTAAAATTTTCTAATAATTTGATTTGTCCTTATAGCCATAATTTGTCTTGTCCTCACTGCCATTATGTATATAAGAATTTTCGATATTTAAGTTAATGGTCATCCTCAAATATTAGTTAATGAGTCAATCCTAAAAATTTAAAAGTTAAAAACAATCCTCAATTTAAATTCTACTAATGCATATCTCATGAATAAATTTAAATATTTAAAGTCATCATCAAAATTTGAATTCAAAATCTACTCCATCAATCATATCTCTAAAAAAAAATCTTTAAATTTTGAATTCAAATTAAGTCCTTAAAGTCAATTCTATAAGTGATAAAGTCAATCTTTATATTGTTATTCCTTTGGTTTAATCCAACCCATAAATCAATTCTCAATATTATATTGAACTCCTAACACTCAAAATCCTCAATATTATCCTTGAATTCCTTGAATTTTATCTCAAATTTCTAATTAAATTTTAAAATTAAATCTTTAAAATTTAACCACTTCAAGATTTAAACTCCTCAAATTTAAATTAAACTCAATTCTCACCTTTACATTTTATTATTATTCTACTCATTCAAATTTCTTCAAAATTCTCAAAATTAAATCCATAAGATTTCAAGTCCTTAAATTCTTAAACTTGAATTTAATTCAAATCTTTAAAATATAATTTGAATCCACAACTTGTAGTCCACTATCTATGATGCTAATTTTCTTAATTTCTTTTAAGTTTAAATTTAATAACCCAATATTCAAAATTTTAAATCTAATCTCCAAAATTCTATTCTCCAAATTTAAAATTTAAACTATGCTAGATTTAAGCCCTTCAAATTTAAAGAGAAATCAAATTTAGTATATCATAGCCCTTCCAGAATTTAAAATTCAATCTTACCATATAAACCTTTAAATTTTATCCTCAAAGTTTGTCTCATTTCACTATTTTAAAATTTAATTCTCAAATAGTCTTCTCCTTAATTTCTCAAATTTTTTGAATAAATTTTATTTTCTCGAAATGATAATACCAGTAACTTAATCAATTTTTACCCTCTATAACATCATTAAACCTAGCAATCATAAAGCTACCAAACAAAATAATTCATATATGCTATATCTAATTCTAGCCAACCTACTAAGATCAAATCAAATCCCCAAAATTTATAATCTTTAATACAATATATCTTTATCTTATCAAATCACAAAACTAAATTTAATTTTATCTATTCTTAAAATTTAAATCAAAACAAAAAGTTTAAAATAACCTTATCTAAAATTTTAAATTTCAAAAATTGTTCCATCAAATTTTACTCCTCTATATTTTTTTCTTTATATAATCAACCACGATTTCTGCACCATAATTTTTACTTACCTTCAATTCAACAATTATCGCAAAATTTACTCAAATTTACTAAATATTATTTAACCTCTAAAATTTTCTCAAGGAAATATAAATCTATTTTGTCAAACTCTTCTCAAAGTTTTAAAAGTTTAAATTCTATCATTTAAAATTTTCAATTTAAATCCAATTCCTCAAAACTTTATTTAATAACCAAATCTCAATCATTCAAGTTTAAATCCAATCCTCTAATTTGAATCCAACCATTGCATATTTCCCTGAATAAATTTTAAATCAAATTTTTATCCACAAAATTTGAATTTGAAACTATTCTCTCGATCTTTTCCTTTATATTATTATTTTTTACACAATACTCAAACAATAAAATAATTACGAAATCTTTAAATTAAGATTCACCAATGCATCTTCATATCCTAAAATTCTCAAATTTAGATTCCAAGTCAAATCTTATCAGAATATTTAAATTTAAACTCCACAAAATTTAAATGCTTCAAGATTCTTAAAATATAAATTTAAATTCATCATATAATATCTTTTAAATTTAAACATAAATCCAATCATATCATAATCTTTAAAACTTATAGTTTAACAAAATCGTTAATGCTGTCATATCAAATTCTTAACTCTTTATTTAAATTAATATTGATCCTTGAAATTTAAACTTCAAAATATTTAAATTCATCCCAAATATTTCAATTTTAAATTTTAAATCTATTACATCATAATCGCCTTAAAATTTTAAATTAAATAAATCTATAGCTCCTTATTTCATAAATTTTTTCTCAATTTAAAACCAAACACCCTTTTTAAAAATCATATATAAGTTTAAGCCTCAAAGCACCAAAATTTGACAATTCTCATCTTCATCAATGGATTAACCTTCAAATCAATTCGCTAGTCGAGAAGCCTACCCACCTTAGATCAAACCACATTATCAAAACACAATATTATATCCTAAAATAAAATCACTCACATACATCTAAAAGGTTTATCTAATAGTAATCCATCACTTCTAATCTAGGCAATTGATAGAGTCCATCTTGTTTTAGGTTCCTACTGGTAATGTCTTAATATATTCTCACTATAATATCTAGAAATTATCTATTATAATCTTCACTACTCAGATAACTATTTACTTACAAATAATCTATCAAATATGTCTTCTTTGTCTTGACGAAAATTATCTCCTGGGGAGATCACCGCGTACGAGTGTTCGGCTCTCCGAGTTAGAGAAAAATGAGAATCAAAGAATAAGAGTTCAATAAAAGTATAGATGATTACAATTTTGAGGTTCAAGGACGATATTAGAAATCAAAAGAAGTTCCAATAGCAATTGTGGATTGAGATCCTAACAACCTTATCCTAACTGCAGGCTCGCTTGGCACAATAACGTAACTGAAACGATATGCTCTGACCTGTATGGGCCACCACAAAAATATGTCACGTCCTAGTCCCAAAATACGTAGGACTAGGATTACGTAACATGTCTGCTACACATTCGACCAGACTCTGGTCCGACCCGAATACGTATAAGCTATATAATAAGGGTAAATATCTAAGAATACTAAAAATATTAATTTCATAATCCACATAAAAAATAAAATATCAAGAATGAACTACATGTGCTAAAGTCGGCCGTCTAGTAACACATAAGCTCGAATAGACTCGAGAAATAAATATGTTTGTAAAAAAATTTTGGCTACATCAGCAAATAAATAAATAATATGAATAAATAACCATAACTCCGATAGAAATGATATAAGTACCTGGCACCAATGCCCGCATAACAAGCAATACACATCAGCAACTCCAAAGGCTCCATAATTGTCTATGCTGCAAAAACTGGCAGGGGACCAGGTCCTCAGAGGGACGTAACAAGGTACAAAAAAATAACAAGCCAGAAGTAAATAGTATAATAAAACCATAATCCAGGGTAAACTATTGTAACCAACTATGTGACATGCAAATGAGAGTATAGACTCGTACCCCGGGCTGGTACTCACGAAAGATCTCAAAGGACACTTCCGTAATCTAATAGTACACTCAAGGCTCCGTGTGGCAGAACCGGGAGGAAGCTGTATATATATATATATATATATATATATATATATATATATATATTCTACTATATAATGCCAAAACTAGGCTTCACCGTGAAAAAATTTTGTTCCAAAAATATCCTTCAACATATTTAGTAATTAAAAAGAATACCTACAATAAATTTCACTGACAACCATTTAAGAGATGCAATAATGACAACCATTTACGAAAATTAAAGGGTTCATGCTACTTGCTAAGTCTTTTAAATTGTTACCAAAGAATTCGAAGGGTTGAACCATTAACCTATATAATTAAAAGCAGTAGAAATAAACTAACTCATCAACATCATTCACTCCAATATACGTGCAAAGCATGTGCATATATACTAGTATATATATATATATATATATATATATATATATATATATATATATATATGTGTGTGTGTGTGTGTGTGTGTGTAATACCTTAGATTTTGCAGAGGGAACCTAAAGCCTAATACACAATAAATAGTAATAAGTAAAATATGCCCAGAGCACGATGAAGACTCTTTCCACCCAATGTAACCTAACGTCTCAATCAAGACACGCAAGCTCATGACCTCTAACTATCAACATAAGTCTTAGTCACTATGTATTACTATAATCATCCATATATCATGCATCTTGTAGTCCTATCCAGAGTCCAAGTACCTCGAACAAGTCGAGAAAGACTCTGTCACATGAATATCGTGTCCAGTGTCCTATGGTTGGATGTGCAAATAATGTTTGCACCAATATGGGTTCGTAAATATGACTCTCTGACTACGTTACTCGACTCTGCAGAGGATATCGGTACCCGAATCTTGTTCGGACACAAAGTATCGTATGACGGCCCTAGGCTCAACAAGTAAATCAACCAAGCCACACAAATATAATGTCTAATGCATAAATAATATTAAATAAATAATTTAGAACTGTAAACATCTTAGCAAGGTACACTTGCCTGGTTCTGCTGTTAGTGGTGGTAAAGATCATCCCGCGTCCACTCATTCGGGATTCAATTGACCTATCAATCAATTAATACGCTTAAGGGTCCAATCATAAATTCTTGTAATTATAACTTAATTATATAATTTATTTGATGTCATACATAACCAAGCCCGTTATTATTTCTAACAGCTTACTTTACTTTTACGGGGTATCGTAACCTAGTTTCTTGATTTTTGACTTCCAAAATTTAAGTTTAAGTCCCCAATTAAAAGACATGAAAATAAATCATAATAAATCATAATAAATCATATAATCTTGATTTAAATATAATTTATATTTATTTTAACAATTAATTCTCAGATTTGATAAAATAATATATTTTAAGATTATGGCTACTTTAGGTTGACTAGTTTTGTCCGAAACTTATTCGAGACATTGCCAATCCATTAGTAGGATTTATATTTATAAAAAAATATTTTATATCATATTACATTCTGATTTAATCTCAAAATTTATTCACCTCTTTATTCCAACCAAAATATCATCTATTTACTAGCAAAATAATGTCACAAAATTATCCGAAAATATATGCTAGTGGCCCTTAATTATAAGGTTCAGATTTGATATTAAAATAATAGAAAATAATTTTAAAATACTTAATTTCCAGAAAATAAACACCTATTAATTCATTTTTAAAAATTATGTTAAGAAAGCTTACAGTTCAAAGAGAGCGAGGAGTACAGGCCACAAGTGGAGTTCAATCGAAGATAAGTAGAGGATTGAGATTCCAACAAGATGTGTCCTCCCATAACTCTAAAAAATAAATCTACATGGGCTACCACTAAAACCTTGTCACGCCCCGCTCCCAGAATATTGGATAAATACGAGGTCTGACACGGCCAACCACACCTTATAGATTATCGAAGTAAGCCACAATGTGCTAAGGTTGTCTAGAAGACAGATGGGTGGACTCTAGCATGCTATGACGTCAGTCCTAAGGCCGATAAATCCTAGTATCTTAATCCATCAACAGAAGTACAAGAGTATATCATATATGAAAGTAAAAAGATGTCCCAAATTATATACCATATATGATCATGAAGCTAGTGAATACAAAATATTGTACTAACAGAGTATAATTATACATGATCAAATATACCAGTCATGGTCTAATATATATATCATGTTGACCGAAGTCAGAGAAGTGATATCAAAATAAGGGGCTAACACTGCCTTTTGCTAAAATACCATAAAATGAAATAACATTACAAGGGGTGGAAAAAGGAAACCCACTCGCGAGCTTCAACCGCAGTCCTACGAGTGCGAACCTTCTTGCTTGAAGTACGATGTATCCTGGTTCTCCTCGGGGTAATCTGGCCATACAAAACTAGTGGGGTCAGGACCCTAAGCAACAAGTACCACAAACAAACTCAAGGTGATAGACCAAATGTATCATAATATAGCAAAGAAGAGACATATAAGAATAAATACGGATTGAGACTTGTACGGTACCAATGTAATTCTTTCAAAAGTATAAGTGAAAGAACATAATACAAGTGCTATAAAGAAAAGTAAGGCAATGAGCGACAAGAGGGCATAGAAACTACTCTTGATCGGGACCACAACCCTTAAGCCAAACAAGGACCGGGGTTGCAGACCTTCACCCAAGCAGATCATAGCACCCTAACCACATGCTGAAAGAATAAATTAAAAGGCCGAGCTTAAAGAATAGACAAAAATTTATTGCACGACTAAACATGCCTACGGCTTGCTATAATTAACTAACTAGGGTTATCACAAACCTAGTTACTAAAAAATGCATGCTTTGAAGAATATTGCTACCATCGGCACTGCAGTTGACCCGAATGACCAAGGCTACGCTTGTCGAGTAAACTTAAATGCACATTCAATAATACTGTAACATAACTTGTTACTTGTCATAACAAAAATTGAACTTATAAGCATAGACTTAAACTTGTGATCATAAACTTGTTTTATAAATATAAATTTGTCTTGTAACATAAACTTGTATATAAACTTGTCTTGTAAGTGCCACAGCACGCGTAAACTTGGTCAGTCATGGAGCCCTTGCCTAGCATGGTTGTTCCATGCTGGATGGGGCCCTTAGAGATCGGGGTTGCCGGTAGCGCAATATTCTTACCTCCCAATGATCTAGGTAAAACTTATCTTGTTTAATCCTTACTAAATTATTTCAAGTTCTCGAGTCGTGGACACTTGATAACTTCCCTAGAATAACGAGTCACTAGTATAAGCTTTTCACGAGTTATCATATTCACGACACGTGATACATTAAGAAATATTCACACTCGATTGCCCAATGCCAAATGCAATGGATTTTCATATACAAACGTTTTCATGGTGTCATGAGGATTGTGAACTTGTACCTAAACTTATCTCGTGAACTACATGCAAAACTTGTCTAATAATATAAACTTGTATCAACATATGAAAGCACACAACAATAATCACTAAAAGAAATTATTAAATGGATATAATTAAAAGGAACACAAAATGCACACAAAAATTTTTGGCCGCATGCGCCCACTAGCTGCATGGACTCACTGATCGTATGCACCCATTGACCGTATGGACTCACTGGTCGCATACTCAGGGTTAAAGTCTACTCCTAGGGGCAAGTGTCGAGGTGACGGCCGATAAATAATGTGTCAGTGAAGTGACATAAAGTGAATGATGTGACATACCATAAAATGTTAGGGAAAAAGACAAGAATCATAAAAAGATATGCCAAACAGTTCAGAGTCATGCGTTCAAGAAAAATAGCTCATGGCCGCATGAACTAATTTTTGCATAAATGTCTCTCTTGGACTTAGCGAATTTTTTATTCGTCCAGCGAACAAAACACAAGGAGTTCTGTCACTTAGCTCTAGAACACTTTGTGTAATGGTTAGTCATGCCTTCAACAAAATGGACGCATGCTGGTTGGCTATGCAGCAAGAGTCCAGGCTGTATAAGGATCATGCCACATGGAAGTCTTGGCCGCATATCGTGCTAGTAGCATGAGGACTTCGTCTTCTCTAGACAATAAGTTCAGCCATGGCCAAAAGCTCCAAAATCTAAAAATTATTTTTTTCATAAATTCTTCATTTTAACTCCAAATCAAGTGAAACAAAAGCCAAATTGCACAAAATAAAATGCTTTATCATAAAGAATAACTAGTTTTCAAAAAATTAAAATATAATAGATCAAAACCAGGAGAAACTTATGGAACCCATAGAAAAACCTAACTTAAAACACAGATCTACTAAAATCTATCCACCAAAACCAAAAATTCCAAGAACTAAAGATGATGAGGAACACAAGGGGAATATTTTCCAACAAACAAGTTTTTTAAAAAAAATATGTATAAAAATCTAAAAATTAAGATTTTACCATTGAGCAAGATGTACTTGCCTTGGGTGGCTCCTAGTCTCTACCTCTATCGGTCCAAGTCACAGCAACTTCTCCCTAGGGCTAGGGTTTGGATAGAGGGAGCTTGAAGGAGAGGAAGAAGAAGGAAGTAAGAAGAGTGAAATAAGAAAATGAGTGAGGAAAGAGAAATACCCATATATATACTAAGAGGAGAGAAAGATGGTTTAGTCATGGGTTCAATCAAATTAACCAAACTAAGTGTTCATTCTACATGCGGGTCCTAAATTGGGTCTATGGCAAATGCCAATGGGGATTCTACTGGTCTCGGATAGTCTCTCTCAACAACAAAATAATAATAATAAATAAAATAACATGAACCAACATGAGAAATATAGCAGGTATATATTATCGGGAAAAAATAAATTCTAAAAATTTAAGAAATATTAAATCTGGAATCGGGTGTGACATCTCTGCCCTCCTTAGAAAAAATTTGCCCTCGAAATTTTACCAAGGCTAGTCGAGCTAGAACATACGAGAAGGCTCAAGAAATCACATCACAAATCAAAGGATTATACTGAGAAAGTAACTGAAATAAAAGATAACTGCAAAAGTAACTAATGAATAAATGCACAAAGCAACACACCGAAAAAAATGCAGGCATATGGATGCATATACCCCTGAGTCAGTTAAATAGGAATTCATCCTCACTTGCCTTATATATGCTGACTCATAAAACGGACAAGAGCCAAGCCTTGAGGTAAGTCGGTACCAATGATCTTCTCAAGGATATGACTATGATCTAGGGCATATGAGGGTGGAAAAGTAGGATGGAAACTCATCTCTGCTCAACGAAAGGATCGAAACAACTATCGTGTTCCGAACGTGTCAGAACACAAGATCGTTTGACAAGAACCCAAGAATAAGACAAGCTGAGAGAGCTTAAAAATCTTACCCACAATCGTAGCGCTTTCAGTTATCAACTGTTCTAGGTTGCCAAATCTTTCATCAGGCCAACGTCTAGGGACTGTGGATCTAACTTGCTGCTAGTTCTACCTTGCTGGTTGGGCTTGCTAGATGTGCACATACTGCACTGGACGTTACTACTGGAACTGCTGAGTCTACATCAGGAGAGGACGTTGGGCTAGTGGTCGAATTGCTAAGGCTGGTCTACGCGAGACTTCAATCGCTGTCCGAGGCAGAGGTGGTAACTATCGGACTGAAGAAGCCTCAGGGTACATAAGTGGGCATTAACCAATCATGTGGTCAGATGTCCCACATCTGAGATACTGGTCGTTGGCCCTCCTACACTAATCTTTGGTGTGCCCTGGCTTGCCGCAGCGGCTGCATCCTGCTGATACAGACTGCCTGATAGATTGTATTGAGGTTACTGTGGAGGCTGGAGGTTCTGGTGGGCGAGGAGTTCTAACTGCTAGTGCGGAAGGGGAGGATTGAATACTGATGCCTCTTATAGATGAGTGGGACCTCTTCTGGCCTCCGATTCTTGCTACTAATCTCTAGCCGACAAGTTCTTGGGACCTAGCTGCCCTGAGAACTGCATCATAGGTGGTATAATTATGGCCCACTGTAAACTGTTGAAGCTCAAGATATAACCCTTGCTCAAATCTCGTGGCTCGATCCTCTTCGAAAGCTACCATATAGGGAGAAAATTGGGTGAGTCAAAAAAACTCGGCCGCATACTAGTCGACCGATCTTGTATTCTGGCGTAGGTTGATGAACTGCTGCTGGAGCTGAAACTTGGTGGTAGTGTGGAATTACTTATCCTGGAAGCGCTTCTTGAACGTCCTCCAGTCAATAGGATCCGAAAGTGCTATTTCTTGTGCTGCCCACCAATCTCGGACAAGATCTGACAGTTCCAGCTTCACGACTGCTACCTTCTCATCTTCGGGGGTCTTAGTTGCATCCAGGATGGCCTCAAAATCCTGGAGCCAAGAATCTGCTGAAACTGTATCCTCCGTGCCGAGGAACTTGGTTGGGCGCATGTGACTAACATTGGTAGCCGAGTTGTGAGTATATCGCTCACTGTTCTCGAGTGCTACTCTAACTCCCTGGTGTAAACTCCCTCACCCAAAATAGGTATTTTGGGTATATTTTATATTATTATATTTATTATAGATGTTGAATTTATTTAGAGTATTCTCTTAGTTAATTAGAAAATAAATTTTTTAGTATATTTACTTATATAAATATTTATTTAGAATTATTTTTAGGCTATTTTAGATTATTGGGATTTTTCCATAGTTTTTAGTTAATTAAAAACTAGTAACACTAATTTTTTAGGACTTTAAAGAATTTATTTTATGTTCAAACTTAATTAAAAATATCCCAAACTTTTATTTTAGGTTCTAAATAATAAAATATATTTTCTAGAATTGTTTGGGAATTTTTTGAGTATTTTTAGTATTTATTGGGAGTAATTAGGCTAATAACTAATTTTTAGAAATTTTAGAATTTATTGTGCAATCTAAGGAACATATAATGGACCCATGTTATTTTTTAGGGTTTATAATATTATTATATATTTTCTGGAATTATTTTAGAATTTTTGGAATAATTTTAGTATTTATTTTTAGTTATATGGGTAAAACTAATGTTTAGAGATTCTCCTAATTATACTAGAAAACCTATGAACATAAAATTATCCCAAGTATTTTTCTAGGATTTCTGGATTCAAAATATATTTTCTGTAATTTTTTTCAGATTTTTATGATTATTTTTAATATTTATTTGGAGTTATTTAGATTTAAAATGACTTAAATAATGTTTTGATAAAGGCAAATCAAAAATAAATAATATAAATAAAACCATCTAATCAAATTCTGACACGTGTCAGCCTATAGATATCTATTCAGCCGCAGGTACATCTCTATATATATATAATATGATAACCCTAATTATCCCATTATTTAGAGAGAGAGATTTTGGAGAATTGCCATCTAGGGTTCCTTCATCTTCCACAAGACATTGCGCATAGCTCCGGACTCCAAACGAGACCTAGTTTCTTGGGTTAGAAAGATATTGAGGTTAGCTTTCTGATTATATAAAAAAATTTAAGAAACTATGAGTATTAAATTCTGGAAAATTCGTAGAGCACAACATGTCCGAAAATAGACGTATTTTAATGTTTTCGCAATTCCGGGAGAACCAGGAATCAGAATCATGAACCGTTTAAAGTTTCAGAAAGATAATGTCTAGATAATTGACATAGGTTTTTCCCAGAATTTAATTTGAAGTATTTATATACTGTTAATTCTGTAGAACTTCTAGGTTAGAATTTAACCATCGGTGCACAATACAAAATTTGTATATGCCATAATTTCCAAACGAATTTGAATTCGGACGAGCCATAAATTCCAGCATGTTTTTGACACTGAAATCTATAGGAAATCATGCATGAAAGTTGAGTTTGTGTTGGTTGACTTTTCGATTAACAGATCGCCTCGATTTGCGTGCCATGAGTCTAGAGTTGATAAAATTCAGTTCTTTGGACAAAATTAGGGTTTAATAATAAAATTAGATTATAATAAGATTAAAATACTATTTTAGGTTATTTTATTTAGAATTAAAATAGATTAACATGGAGGAACCTATTCACCCACTTTTGTAACCTAACTTGTTTAATTTATGTGACGAGTAGATCGGACGACGCCTTGAGTTGGAACTTCATCCTTTTCAGACCAGGCAAGATACCTTACCAAATTGCTTACAGTATTTTGCATGCTTAGTATATTTTTATATATTTATTGCATTATGTTTATTTATTGCATGTGTGGTTCCTTTCAGTCATTACTATATATTAGATATGTTGACACACACTTGACACTTAGTATCATAGAGGACAATCAGTAGGCGTATGGGCTTTAACCACTCTGGTAACACCGTAGTCACTAGCACACTCTATGGTGGTCGTATCCGATGGTCGCTACCCCTGCGGTATGTCGATTGATGGAGTCACGAGGGTCGCTACCCCCGCGGTATGTCGGCTGATGATGTTCATGGACATGTGTGTGAGTTGTGAGATTAGATCGAGTAGCCTACCCTTGCCCGTACGTTGAAAAGTTATCCTTATTTGCATTCATATAGATGTCTTGTACAGCGTACTTATTTATTTTCAAATAATATGAATGTTTACTGTATTCAAGTTGGCTCGCTTTTCTGTATCTTGTTACGTCCCTCTGAGGACCTGGTCCTCTGCCAGGTGTATCTGTTCTTGAGTATTTGTAGGAGCGCATATTTGGATGGTTATATATGTTTCGTGGATGTCCTCTCTTCGAGCCCGTGATTGCTAGCTGGTATTCTTATATGGTGTTGTTGTGTTGTACTTATTTTATATTTGCTCTTACATTCGAGTTGGTAGTGGATTTATTTTCATCCAACTATCATCCTTAGATACTAATGTTGAGATCTAGTTATATAGTGCTGGTTATTCATTTATATTGATTTTTTGTGGATGAGATTTAGATTGTACCCTGTGACTTGTGACATATATTTATACCACTTGTGGATTTTATATTCATATTACAGCGTACGTATGGGTTTGGTTTCCATATATTAGAGTTGCCATATCCATGCGGCTGGCATGCTTATGTGTTCCTAATCCTACGTATTTCGGGACTGGGGCGTGACATATTTTGGTGGTGGCCCATGCAGGTCGAGAGCATATTGTCTCGGTTACGTTATTGTACTGAACAAGCCTGCACCTAGGAATAGAGTATAGGATCTCATCCACAATTGACTATTATTCATCTTCCTCCTATCTGTTCTATCTGAATAATTGCATCCTGCTTGATTCCTGTACTTCCCTAATAGTTCTTTGAGTATAGCCTTCTGCTAGAATATAGGAACCCCTGTTATTAGGATGATAATTATGGTAGAACACATATTAAGAATACAACGAGAATATAGACACACCACTAAGTATAGAATATCTAGTGAACCCTAGAATTCCTTATCTCTAGAATTGGTTTACCATTACCCCTTGATGTAATATGAAGACTTGAGAGTAGTATAGACACTACTAGAGTTAGTTAGAAGTTTGACCATAGTGTTTGACCCTAGTATTGAGGAACCAATAGAAATCCAGGGTTAAATATTAGGGCTGGACCTAACACTTATGGTGAGATAATATTAGAACTATAAACTTAGATCATTATCTTATTAGTTGCAGACAGTACCTTAGGAAGCCAAGAGCAATGAATATAACGTTTCTCTTGATCATACCTCGAACATAGCAACTAGCATACCCTTTCCCTTAGAAAACCACGATGCTATATAGAGCCCCCTATTTTAATTTCATATATTGTTCCTCTGCGACCTTAGCGTTTGCTAATTGTGCGACGACCAAATTTTGTTCCTCTATTCTTCATCTTTCAACTCGTGCCATCTGACACTACTGATTATAGACCAAGTGAATTTATTCTATGTTAGGATATATATAGCTTGCTAGGATTTTGGTGGTTACTCTTGAATTTTAAAATTGTGTGCTTAGTAGTTAAAACTTGATGGTTGAAGCTATTATTGTAGATTGAGACCTGACGCTTATCCCTTAGTTTTAAATTGCGTAACATGTACCCCCACCTCGATACGAGTTAGATCCTTTCCCCTTGATGGCCAGTAACTCTTCTATCCTTACTATTGACACTTGCTCCATGAGCGCTATGATTAAGACTTAGGACGACCATGACCTATGTAATGAAAGAGGATACCCTAATAAATACCAAGACCCCTTCACGTAGACCTTAACAGGAGTTCTACGGTATCCTTAAGACAATTATAGTATTAATTAATTTTTATAAGTTGGGTAGCATACCTCACAACCTAGTATCATATAGTCTTTTGCCCTATTATTGAAGTGTAGCTGAATGACATTAATTGTATGCTAGCATAAGATGACAGTATTTATTCAGACAATAGAATTTAGAGGTCCTTGCCCCAATTTGGTCGACTAGCGACATAGACAAGGAGGTTTTATGATAACTATAGAGATTTGTAGATTCTTTATTATTATTGCTTATTCTGTTTTTTTGTTTTGTTTTTGTGAACTTGAATTGACTTGTACCTTATTTCATCATCATCTAGCGTACCTATAATTGTTGTACCACCTTGACTTATGCCGCTATTATAGCCTAGTTTTGCAAGCTTATTCTTTCATCAAGCTTGTTCACTATATATGTATTAGTAGATGCATACATTAATACATTTCAGAATCAGTGTACTACAGTCTGATCAACCATAGTGCGCGTGGTTCGCCCTTCGTATAACTATTTTACGTAGATTGAGATATCTAGTGATTAGTATATAAATAAACTTGCCCTCTAGATATGTCTAAGCATATCGTATCCGTTACATAACTGTACCGATGCGAGCATGTGGATAGGTATTACCAAAATAGGACTTAAATCCACAACTGCTTTGACAATTTCTATTTGAATTCTTTAAACGCCTTGATCCCGATACTTCTATTCTATTACCTCGCCCTTGAACTCTTTATTATTGATCTCCGTCTTCCCTTATTTCGGAAAGATGAAACCTCGTGCTTGGTATAAGTTTGATACACAGAGAGTACTAGATATACCCCATAGGCCGATCACATACTTGAGAATTATTCTTTCGTAATTAAGGACATATCATATATGATATAATCGGCGTTGAAGTTTTGAGGATTGAATGACCTGAGTAAATAAATTAAGGAATATTTTTCTTAAAGTATATAGCCTTTTGTGATAGATGGGCAAATTCTAAGTTGGGTAGCAGTGCATTGGCAACTCGAGAGGAATTTCTTTTAGATTGTTCGAGTACGATTAGATTGGGAGAGGTTCAAGCCATTTAATTTTGAGAATATAGAAGAATGACTAAGATGATGAGGATTAATAAATTTTAAAAATCTTGATATTGAGGATCCAATATTTATACCTTAAGTACATAATTTAAATTTTTGAGTATTGAAGGTAAAATCATCAATTTGAATTTAAAGGATAAATATATAATTTCAGACTTGAACATTGGTGGACTGCATTTAAATTATTTTTCAATTTGATGATTTAAATTAAGAATTAAAATTTGATGGTTGGACTACCTATTTGAAATATTGAGGATGTGAATGGAATTTAAAAAGTAGAAGAATACAAAAAAATTATAAGTAAAAATAGGAATAATATTGGACTCGAATTACTTCTAGAGGAGATTATGATAGTTGGAGATCGTGAGGTAAAATTTGATATGGGTTATTTAAATCTTGAAGATATTATATGGATTCAATTTAAATTTGGATATTGATGATTTGGAAAAGTGAGAAGAGATTACAATAGGTTGAATTTTGATTTGAACAATGATTATCTTAATTTTGAAATGATCGCGATAGATTTGAATAGATTTTGTTATTTAAATTTTTGGAAGAGATTGCGATTGACGTACCTTATGTACGAATGTGAAGGATTTAACAAATTATGCCTTATTTTAATTTCGAGGACAAAATTATTTTAAGTTGGGTAGATTGTAAACTCCCTCACCCAAAATAGGTATTTTGGGTATATTTTATATTATTATATTTATTATAGATGTTGAATTTATTTAGAGTATTCTCTTAGTTAATTAGAAAATAAATTTTTTAGTATATTTACTTATATAAATATTTATTTAGAATTATTTTTAGGCTATTTTAGATTATTGAAATTTTTTCATAGTTTTTAGTTAATTAAAAACTAGTAACACTAATTTTCTAGGACTTTGAAAATTTTATTTTATGTTCAAAATTAATTAAAAATATCCCAAACTTTTATTTTAGGTTCTAAATAATAAAATATATTTTCTAGAATTATTTGAGAATTTTCTGAGTATTTTTAGTATTTATTGGGAGTAATTAGGCTAATAACTAATTTTTAGGACTTGTAGAATTTATTGTGCAATCTCAGGAATATATAATGGACCCATGTTATTTTCTAGGGTTTATAATATTATTATATATTTTCTAGAATTATTTCAAAATTTTTGGAATAAGTTTAGTATTTATTTTTAGTTATATGGGTAAAACTAATGTTTAGAGCTTCTCCTAATTATACTAGAAAACCTATGAACATAAAATTATTCCAAGTATTTTTCTAGGGTTTCTGGATTCAAAATATATTTTCTGTAATTTTTTTCAGATTTTTATGATTATTTTTAATATTTATTTGGAGTTATTTAGATTTAAAATGATTTAAATAATATTTTGATAAAGGAAAATCAAAAATAAATAATATAAATAAAATCATCCAATCAGATTCTGACACGTGTCAGCCTATAGATATCCATTCAGCCCCAGGTACATCTCTATATATATAATATGATAACCCTAATTATCCCATTATTTAGAGAGAGAGATTTTGGAGAATTGCCATCTAGGGTTCTTTCATCTTCCACAAGCCATTGCGCATAGCTCCGGACTCCAAACGAGGCCTAGTTTCTTGCGTTAGAAAGATATTGAGGTTAGATTTCTGATGATATAAATTGTTTAACGAAACTATGAGTATTAAATTCTAGAAAATTCATAGAGCACAATATGTCCGAAAATAGACGTGTTTCAATATTTTTGCGATTCTGGGAGAACCAGGAATCAGAATCATGAACCGTTTAAAGTTTCAGAAAGATAATGTCTAGATAATTGACATAAGTTTTTCCCAGAATTTAATTCGAAGTATTTATATACTGTTAATTCTGTAGAACTTCTAGGTTAGAATTTAACCATCGGTGCACAATACAAAATTTGTATGTGCCATAATTTCCAAACGAATTTGAATTCGGATGAGCCGTAAATTCTAGCATATTTATAACGCTGAAATCTACAGGAAATCATGCATGAAAGTTGAGTTTGTGTTGGTTGACTTTTCGGTCAACAGATCGTCTCGATTTGTGTGCCATGAGTCTCGAGTTGATAAAATTCAGTTCTTTGGATAAAATTAAATTAGATTATAATAAGATTAAAATACTATTTTAGGTTATTTTATTCAGAATTAAAATAGAATAAAATGGAGGAACCTATTCACCCACTTTTGTAGCCTAACTTGTTTAATTTATGTGACGAGTAGATCGGACGACGCCTTGAGTTGGGACTTCATCCTTTTCAGACCAGGCAAGATACCTTGCCAAATTATTTACAGTATTTTGCATGCTTAGTATATTTTTATATATTTATTGTATTATGTTTATTTATTGCATGTGTAGTTCCTTTCAGTCATTACTATATATTTGATATGTTGACACACACTTGACACTTAGTATCATAGAGGACAATCAGTAGGCGTATGGGCTTTAACCACTCTGGTAACACCGTAGTCACTAGCACGCTCTATGGTGGTCGTGTTCGATGGTCTCTACCCCCACGGTATGTCGATTGATGGAGTCACGAGGGTCGCTACCCCCGCGGTATATCGGCTGATGATGTTCATGGACGTGTGTGTGAGTTATGAGATTAGATCGAGTAGCCTACCCTTGCCCATACGTCAAAAAGTTGTCCTCATTTGCATTCATATAGATGTCTTGTATAGCGTACTTATTTATTTTCAAATAATATGCATGTTTACTGTATTCAAGTTGGCTCGCTTTTCTGTATCTTGTTACGTCCCTCTGAGAACCTGGTCCTCTGCCAGGTGTATCTGTTCTTGAGTATTTACAGGAGCGCAGATTTGGATGGTTATATATGTTTCGTGGATGTTCTCTCTTCGAGCCCGTGATTGCTAGCTGGTATTCTTATATGGTGTTGTTGTGTTGTACTTATTTTGTATTTGCTCTTACATTCGAGTTGGTAGTGGATTTGTTTCCATCCAACTATCATCCTTAGATACTGATGTTGAGATCTAGTTATATAGATGCTGGTTATTCATTTATATTGATTTTCTGTGGATGAGATTTAGATTGTACCCTGTGACTTGTGACATATGTTTATACCACTTGTGGATTTTATATTCATATTACAACGTACGTATGGGTTTGGTTTCCATATATTGGAGTTGCCATATCCCTGCGGCTGGCATGCTTACGTATTCCTAGTCCTACGTATTTTGGGACTGGAGTATGACACCTGGCAAAGAGTAGTGTTGGTATGTTCTTATCCTTGTTGAAACTACTCGCATAGTTGGACCACTTGTTGCTGAAGCTGGAGTTATTATTGCTGTTGTTGTTATTGTTGTACCATCACCATGGCTTAGATCATCTCTAAAATAGTCGGCAAGCCTGTCTGCCCTTGTAGTAATGGAAGAACTGGTGGTATTGTCTGGGTTGGCTGGGTTGGCATGAACGACGGAGCAGGCTGAACTGGTGGTTCCGGCAAGACTGGTGGAGCTGATTGTGCTGGTCGTATATGCATGACTTACGGAGACAGCTAATGAAAAGCTACTGATGCTTGCCCTTGATTCAATATCAGAATCTGGCTCTGGCCTACTTCTGGATCTGCTGGAGTTATCGGTACAACGATACCCTTAGAAAGAGGATAAAGTAGGGTATCCCTGAAGGATAAGGACACAAGGATATCAATAAGGGATGAGAATGGAATAATCATGTCAAGCAAGCTTGTAGTTCAAGGAGATCGAGAAGTACAGGTTACAAGTGGAGTTCGATAGAATTTAAAATAGAGGATTGAGATTATAACAAGATGAGTTGTCACGACCTGCACCCGGTATAGGGGCACGAGAGCGTGGGTACGTACAGCCTACGCCGCAGCATCGGCGATAGAACGTTATCAAGGTCACAGTAATACTATAAAACTAAACACCTGTCAATGATATTCATCTCCATAAGGAGGGCAATATACATCTCATAATATCTCACAATGTAAACTCAATCACAACAACTATAAAGTAAAAGGCACGATAAAAGATGAGAGGAATGACATAGTTAAACACCATGTCTCAAACATAAAGATAAATCACAGTCTAGTTATCCAACATAAAGTCTCTATAAGTCTCAAATTAAACTTAACATAAGCCTATCATAAACTGAAATAACCTCAATAAGTCTCACAACATAAACAAATACTCTCTAGATAGCTGCAGGCAATGTCTCATCTAAAGGAATAGTCTCCTCTAAGATCTCTGGTGTATAATCTGCATCTATACCTGGTCCGTAGTGTGTAGTACAGAACTCCTCAAGATCCTCTGAAAAAAATATTCAGTCAGGATTGGAACAAAATACACCTCTAATAGCAGTTCCACATATATTGACAAAAACTATAACACAGTGTAAAAAAAATACAAGACAGATACGGATAACTGGCAATAAGAAATACTGGAATAAAGGAAATGCTGGAATAAGAAATACTGGAACATCATCATCAATATACATCTAGCAATGAATAGAACTACAAGTATACGCAAGAACAATGAACTAGTATGTAAGTGTGTACAAGATCAATAACTAGAACTTGTGGAAATGCTAGATCAATACACTAAGATACATGTCAAGAATCATCTAATTAAGTGTGTGTAACATCAGCATATCATGTGATTGACTTGGGACTATATGACTCATTACATTGATTAGCGATCATCCCTGCAAGGTCAGGCTAACCATATGTAACAGCGATGAGGCATGTAATGGTAAGGCTGCACCGACGTGAGGTGTGGGTGAGCTATGATGCATGTGAAGTTGGGTAGGATCACATAAGCTACTAATATTTCTCCATTTTTCCCAGCTAGCATGATAGATTCCAAATCATGACTCCTCCTGACAGGTCTCAATGATGCCAACTCGTATAAATAACAGTGTCAGAGTCATGTACGCTATACAACAAGAGTTATAGAGATAATCAACATAATGGAAACTGTCAGAGAATGTACTCGCCTGTGGTCCTTAGCTAGCAATTCCAATGTCCGGGTTCCAAAGTGTCGTCTGAATGATCCAACGGTCCTATAGACATATCACATAACATAATACTGCATCCGACATTACTCTAACACACAATCAACATAATGATCTCAAAGACTACGCTAGGGGTGGTCACGTCTGTCGTTGCTGTGCATAACAGAAAATCGATGGTACGGTCTTGCCAGTACGCCAGTGTACATATGGCAGTCTTCTAACATGCTACATGGTCACAGGTCAAGATAGCTACGGTATCCATAATTTTATTAGGGTCACCTAGTACACGGGCACATAATGCCTATTATTATTTATCATAAACATCAATACTTAACTAGTTACAGTTATAACAGATATATGCATTTAGATACTTAACAGGGTTTATATTATATTTATATATGTATACACATACATCCTAATCAATTTGTATTATGTACATATATACATATATTAAACAGGCACTAGGAATGCATGAAAATACATATACGTACGTTTTATACTAATTGAGAACAATTACAAGTATATATATATATATATATATATATATATATATATAAAACATATTTTTGGGATATATATATATATATATTTATATATATATATATACAAGACATATACATATGTTTTATGCAATGGAGATATACCATACATATATATGTGGACCATATACGTTTAACATATACTAATACATACGCAATACATACATACCATTCATATACTGAATACACTACGGCTAATACGCGTGCAATACTACGAGGAATACGTGTATACGTGTACATGTTCATGCGTGCGAGGGGGATTCGAACATGTGTACTCGGAATGAAGGGTTCGATATCGAGGTCGTCGCGAAGGAGGTGGCAGCGAGGTGCTGCTCGGGTTCTCGGCTCGACTCCGGTGATCGTCGAAGTCGAGTTTGACAGGGAAGGGTCACGGCAGGTTGGCGAGTGCTGCGGGATAGCGTTCAGCGGTGCTCCGGTTGGGTTGGCGGCTTCAGGAGAGCGGTCCGGAGGAGAACGACTAGTCTCCGACGCTCAGGAGGTTGTCGATGAGGTCTGCAATGAGTCGTCGACGAGACTGGGGTGCAGCGGATCCGCGGTGCTGCTGTAAATTTCTGGTCGTCAATGAGAAGCAGGGATGAAGGCGGTGATGGCAAAAGACGGTGAGGCATCCGGGGGGTGCTCATCGTGTTCGACAGGGAAGGGGACAGTGGCTCGCTGGTCGGCTTTCGACAGGATGGTCAGGGTACTGGCGGAGTCTCCGGCTGTCGGCAGCGTCGTGTAGGCGAGTTTCCTCCGGCGTGTCAAGGCATCGCGGAGGAGTTGGTCCTGGCGAAGTCTCCAGCCAGTTTTCGACGGAAGGCGAGGCGAATGCGGGAGAAGGATGGTGCACAGGGAAATAGGTGTATTGTCGGCTGAGTTGTTTCTAGGTTTAAGAAGAAATAAAAGAAAAGGAAAAGTAAAGAAAGGAAAATATCCCTTATATACATGTAGGGTGTGGGTTTGACCTAGAATTGGTTTGACTGGTCAACCCCTCTAGGAATTGGGCTTCTCCTGTATGATATTTCAAGGGCCCTGATTTAATGGGTTCAGAATGAAGGGCTAGGGTTCAATTAGTTCTAGGTTTGAAGGCCATGGTCTTAAGGAGGTTGGTGTTCAATTACACACTCCGAAAAATCATAGAAAAATATAAATGAAGGGGAAATGAGTTTATACACATGTTGTGTCCACGGGTGGATACCTTAATGCACTTTTGCACCAAAGTGCCCAATAATTAGAAATTGCACAAAAATAGATTTATTTGTTTAATTAATCAATAAATGCAAGGGGGTATTCTATAATCAATTAGAAGTACAAGGGATTGAATTTAAGTGGGACACAAGCATCAATTAACAGTCTGGCATGTCTAGGACAAGGGTGTGAATCTGTGGGAAGATAATGGCTAGCGTAGCGCTCTAATTATCGAACAACGATAAAGCACAACAATCAAATAAAATTACAGTAATTCAATTATAATTAATTATTATGCAATCATTTACTCGTTAATTACGAAAAGATGAAAGTACCCTTAATCCGGAAAGTGAGGGTGACAAGTCTACCCTCCTTAAAAGAATTTTGTAGTCGAAATTAAAATAGACTAGCACAAGAACAACAATCAAACAAGGAATTATACCTCAAGTCTCGAAGAGATACGGATACTGCTCGCGTATTTTGTCCTCTCTCTCCCAAGTTGACTCTCCTGGAGAGTGATTTCTCCATGCAATACGAACCAAAGGAATAGTCTGGTTCCGCAATACCTTCTCTCTACGATCCAAGATCTCAACGGGTTGTTCAGGATAGCGGAGTGTCGGTCCAACTTCAATCTTCGAGTAGTCTAGTACGTGACTAGGATCTGCCATGTACCATCTCAGCTGTGACACGTGGAACACGTCATGCACTCCATCTAGAGCAGGCGGCAAGTCAAGTCTATAGGCCACTGCACCGACCTTTGCAAGAATACTGAAAGGCCCGATGTATCATGGACTAAGTTTTCTGTCTCTGCCAAAATGAATCGTGCCCCGTGTCGGAGAAATCCGTAGGAACACCAAGTCTCCAACCTAGAACAACAATCTTAACACGCAATTTAAACAAAATAATCACAAACAAAAAACAAATCAAACCAATACCTGAAACTCTAGGGGTCTACGGTGGCTATCGGCCCAATGCCGCTGTCTGTCCTGCGCCACTCGCAGTCTGTCTCTGATAAGTTTTACCTTCTCTGCTGCATCCATGATCATTTTTGGTCCTAACAAGGCTCTTTCTCCAACATCATCCCAAGATAAAGGTGTTCGACATCTCTGTCCATATAGAGCCTCGAATGGTGATATCTCAACACTGGCCTGGTAGCTGTTGTTGTAAGCAAACTCTACCAAGTGTAGATGATCCTCCCAAGAATCTCTGAGATCCAAAATGCAAGTGCGTAGCATATCTTCAAGAGTCTGAATAGTCCTTTCAGACTGCCCGTTTGTCTGGGGGTGATACGCGGTATTGAACTTGAGCTGAGTGCCCAAGCTAGACTGCAGACTCCTCCAGAAATGGGAAGTGAAACAGCTATCCCGATCTGAGATAATACTCACAAGAACTCCATATAATCTGACAATCTGCTGCACGTACATCTCTGCTAGCTTCTCCATCGATGTACCCACTTTGAAAGGTAAGAAGTGGGCTGATTTGGTCAACCTATCTACGATGACCCAAATTGCGTCCTTTCCTCCTAGAGAACGAGGGAGTCCTGAGCCGAAGTCCATGGTCACGTGCTCCCACTTCCATTCTGGAATGGGTAAAGGTTGAAGCAATCCTCCTGGCCTCTGTCAATCTGCTTTCATCTGTTGGCACACTAAACATCGAGATACGAAGCATGCTACTTCGCGCTTCATACCATACCACCATACATGCTCCCTCAAATCTTGATACATCTTGTTGGCTCCGGGATGCATCGAGTACTGAGAGCGGTGTGCCTCCTGCAAAACATCTTCTCGCAGCTCTCCGCTTGGCACACACATCCTCGTGCCATGTCGTAAGGATCCATCATCCGCAATAGTGAAGTCGTCTATCAATCCTGTCCGAACTTATGCTCTAATATTCCTTAGAGTCTCATCATCATACTGTGCAGCTCTAATTCTGTCCATCAGCTCTGATTGTATCTGCAATCCCCATATCTGAATCTCAGCCCCTGGAACTAATACTTTAATTCCCAAGCTCTCAAGATCAGCTAATAAATGTCTATCCGAAGTCAAGCACATAGCCATCGGATACCAGCTCAAGGCATCGGTGACTACATTGGCCTTTCCTGGATGGTATTGTAATAAGATATCAAAGTCTTTCATCAACTCTAACCACCATCTCTGTCTCATGTTCAGCTCCTTCTGTGTAAACATGTACTTCAAGCTCTTGTGGTCTGTGAAGATCTCCATACGCTCTCCATACAGATAGTTCTTCCACAGCTTTAGGGCAAAGATAACTGCCGCTAACTCTAAATCGTGAGTGGGATAGTTCTTTTCATAAGGGCATAATTGTCTTGAAGCATAGGCAATTACTTTCCTATGTTGTTGATGAACGCATCCCAAACCTTTTCCTGAAGCATCACTGTAGATAGTGAATCCACCTGTCCTTGACGACAACGTCAAAACTGGCGCTGTCGTCAATCTCCTCTTTAGCTCATCGAATGCGGCTTGACATTCCTCTGTCCAGACAAATTCCATATCTTTCTTGGTCAGCCTAGTCATTGGTTCTGCAATCTTGGAGAAGTCTTGTACAAATCTTTTATAGTATCCTGCTAGTCTGAGAAAGCTCCTAATTTCAGGTACCATACTGGGGGTAGCCCATGACTCCACTGCCTCTATCTTCTTTGGGTTAACTGAGATCCTGTTACCTGTTACCATGTGTCCAAGAAATTCTACCTTGTCAAGGAAGAACTCACACTTTGAAATCTTCCCATACAACTTCTCTCTCCTGAGAGTCTCTAAGACCATCCTCATGTGCTCTTCGTGCTCTTCTGGGGTCTTCGAATATACTAGAATGTCGTCAATAAACACCACTACGAACTTGTCAAGGTACTGGTGGAATATCTTGTTCATCAAGTTCATAAATACAGCTGGTGCATTGGTTAAACCAAACGGCATTACTGTGAGTTCAAACTGACCATATCTGGTCCGAAAGGCTGTCTACGGTATGTCTTCCTTCTTCACCTTTACTTGGTGATAGCCTGACCTCAAGTCTATTTTTGAAAATAGATCATCTATCCTCATCTTTACTTGGTGATAGCCTGACCTCAATTGATTGAAAAGATCATCTATCCTCGGCAGTGGGTATTTGTTCTTGATAGTGAGGTTATTCAAAGCTCTATAATCGATACACATATGAACCGTACCATCCTTCTTCGGTATGAATAATACCGGTGCTCCCCATGGCGATGAACTGGATCTAATGAAATATTTGTCTTGCAGCTCTTCTACTTGTTTCTTCAGTTCTACCAACTCGTTATTGTTGACTCTATAGACATGTTGCAAAATAGGCTCCGCTCCTGGTATCAAGTCTATAGAGAATTCAATATCTCTGTCTGGCGGTAACCCGGGCAACTCCTCTGGAAATACATCCAGGAACTCCGCTATAAGTGGATGTGGTAACTCCTCTTCTTCCATTCTGGCTCTGCAAAAAGTGCCTCTGCTCCGCTCCTCTACTCCTCTGGCGATCTCGAACTCTGGTCCTCCTGGTGGTCGAAATACTACTCTGCCTCCGTGACAATCTATAGAAGCATGGTGTTTACTCAACCAGTCCATTCCGAGTATAATATCGTATCCCGGAAGTGGCATGACGAGTAAACTCACGCTCAACTCTCGGCCTTCCAATGACACTCTCCTATCCTTGCAACAATCACGGACTAGGATAATGCCTCCTCCAGTCGTGATCTTGCAAGTCCTATCTAATAGTTCCGTTTCTAAACGATACTTAAGGGCATAACGTATAGATACGAAACTATGGGAAGCGCCAGAATCAAATAATGTAAGTGCTGGAATAGAATCGAGTAGAACTGAACCTGAAATCATGTCTCCAGCTGGCTCGGCCTCCTCAGTAGTCATGGCGTAAGCTCGTCCTTGTGGTGCTCCTCTCTGCTGGTGCTGGTGCTGAGCAAACCTCTGCTGCTGTGGTAGAAGTGGAGGTCCTCTCTGCTGGCCTCCTGGTACAATAGGTGCTCTGGATGGTCCTCTCTGAGCTACTGCTTCTTCCTGGCGAGTCTGAATAGCTGGGCAGTCCCTCAGCTAATGTGCTGCTGATCCACATGACAAGCAAGTGCCCAACCTTTTCCTGTAGATGTCTCTTATATGTCTCATCTTTCTGCAATACGAACATGGGGCAACGAGCTGATTTTGTCTCTGTGGTTGCTGTTGCTGAATATGTCCTCGAACTGGTGCCTGTTGCTGGGGTTGCTGCTGGTACGGCCTCTGTTGTTGTTGTTAAAAGTGTGGGCGCTTGGTCGATCCTGTGTTACCACCTGTTCCTCCAGAAGTATCATGTCCTCTCTTGGGCCTGAGGTCCAAATCATCTTCAGCAATATGGGCATCCATCAGAATACCCTCAAATGTAGCATTGCGTCGTCCTGAAGTACGAGACTTGATCTCCCTATTTAATCCCTTTCTGAATTTTCGTGCTCTGTCTCCTGGATCTCGAATCATCGATGGCACAAATTGACTCAATCGGCAAAACTCTGCGGCATATTCGTCGACTGACATACCTCCTTGGACTAAGTCATGGAACTGACTTTCTAATGCTCCCAAGGCTACGTCAGGAAAGAATTTCTCCTTGAAGATCTTCTTAAAGTCCTCCCAAGTAAGTCCTTCAGCGGTGAGTCTCGGCTTTGTACGATACCACGTCAGTGCGATATCAAACATCTGACTGCCAGCGGCCTCTATCTGAAGAATCTCCGGGATCTGTGATAAGCGCAAGTTCCTCTCCATGTTCTCTAACCATTCATCAGCATAGAGTATTCCTTCTGTGCCTTTGAACTCTCGAGGCATCATCCTCTTAAAGTCCACTATGGTACCGGGCCTCTGTTGTTGCTGACCCTGATGTTGCGGTTGTCGTGCTACTCTCTCCATAGCCTAGAGAGCCACCTGATGAGCATTCTCCATGCTCTCTCTCATCAGTTCTGTCCGCGCCTGGTGTGCTTCTGCTTGCACTCTCTGGGCTTCAGATTGAATACGCTGAGCTTCCGTTGTTACTCTCTGGGCCTCTAGCATGCCCTACATAAGTGCGAACATCTGTGCCCCGTCAGTGGGCACTCCTCCGGGAATCGGTGTCGGTGGTGGTGGAAGGTCGTCTGTCATAGCTGGGGCACTCCTCTGATTAGGTGGAGGAGGAATCCCGTTAGCTGTAGATACTCCCATACGAACATGAGATATAGGAGGAACTCCCGGTGTCTGTTCGTCAGGTTGAGAGGTGGCAGACCTCTCTAAAGTTGATGCTCCCACTCTCATGGATCTAGTATTCGGCGGCATCCTGAATATAGATCAAAAGAATCAATGATAGATACGATATTATCAAGGAAGAACAGGAAAGAAGCAATCAATTAGAATAGCATTGCGAATATCAAAATCTCCTAGTGTGATTGAGCATACTCTCATCCAAAATCATATTTCCTATATCCTATTGCAGGCTCGTAGTGGTACAACTAAGTTGTCGTACTACCACGATATCGTACAAATTACGAAACTCGACCTACATGGGCCACCACTAAAAATGTGGCACGATCCGCACCCGGTATAGGGGCACGAGAGCGTGGGTATGTCCAGCCTACGCCGCAGTATCGGCGGTAGAACGTTGTCTAGGTCACAGTAATACTATAAAACTAAACACCTGTCAATGATATCCATCTCCATAAGGAGGGCAATATACATCTCACAATATCTCACAATGTAAACTCAATCACAACAACTATAAAGTAAAAGGCACGATAAAAGATGAAAGGAATGACATAGTTAAATACCATGTCTCAAACATAAAGATAAATCACAGTCTAGCTGTCCAACATAAAGTCTCCACAAGTCTCAAATTAAACTTAACATAAGCCTACCATAAACTGAAATAACCTCAATAAGTCTCACAGCATAAATAAATACTCTCTAGATAGCTGCAGGCAATGTCTCATCTAAAGGAATAGTCTCCTCTAAGATCTCTGGTGTATAATCTGCATCAATACCTGGTCCGTAGTGTGTAGTACAGAACTCCTCAAGATTCTCTGGAAAAAATATCCAGTCAGGATTGGAACAAAATACACCTCTAACAGCAGTTCCACATATATTGACAAAAACTATAACATAGTGTAAAAATATATAAGACAAATACGGATAACTGGTAATAAGAAATACTGGAATAAAGAAAATGCTGGAATAAAAAAAATACTAGAATAAGAAATACTGGAACATCATCATCAATATACATCTGGCAATGAATAGAACTACAAGTACACACAAGAACAATGAACTGGTATGTAAGTGTGTACAAGATCAATAACTAGAACATGTGGAAATGCTAGATCAATATACTGAGATACATGTCAAGAATCATCTAATTAAGTGTGTGAAACATCAGCATATCATGTGATTGGCTTGGGACTATATGACTCATTATATTGATTAGCGATCATCCCTGCAAGGTCAGGCTAACCACATATAACAGCGATGAGGTATGTAATGGTAAGGCTGCACCGACGTGAGGTGTGGGTGAGCTATGATGCATGTAAAGTTGGGTAGGATCACATAAGCTACTAATATTTCCCTATTTTCCCCAGCTAGCATGATGGATTCCAAATCACGACTTCTCCTAACAGGTCTCAATGATGCCAACTCGTGTAAATAACAGTGTCAGAGTCATGTACGCTATATAACAAGAGTTATAAAGATAATCAACATAATGAAAACTGTCAGAGAATGTACTCGCCTGTGGTCCTTAGCTGGCAATACCAATGTCCGGGTTCTAAAGTGTCGTCTGAATGATCCAACAGTCCTATAGACATATCACATAACATAATACTGCATCAGACATTACTCTAACACACAATCAACTTAATAATCTCAAAGACTACGCTAGGGGTGGTCACGTCTGTCGTTCCTATGCATAACAGAAAATTGATGGTACGGTCTTGCCAGTACGCCAGTGTACATATGGCAGTCTTCTAACATGCTACATGGTCACAGGTCAAGATAGCTACGGTATCCGTAATTTTATTAGGGTCACCTAGTACACGGGTACATAATGCCTATTATTATTTATCATAAACATCAATACTTAACTAGTTACAGTTATAACAGATATATGCATTTAGATACTTAACAGGGTTTATATTATATTTATATACGTATACATATACATCCTAATCAATTTGTATTATGTACATATATAAATATATTAAACAGGCACTAGGAATGCACGAAAATACATATACGTACATTTTATACTAATTGAGAACAATTACAGGTATATATATATATATATATATATATATATATATATATATATATATATATATATATATATATATATATATATATATATATATATATATACAAGACATATACATATGTTTTATGCAATGGAGATATACCATACATATATATGTGGACCATATACGTTTAACATATACTAATACTGTAAAACCCCCTTCCTAGAAAAATTGTTTATACCTTTTTTTTATTAATTATTAATTAAATTGTAGTAATTAGGTCTAAATAGGAGAAATAGATTTTTAATAATTTTTATGTTAGGTGTTCGGGCACTTAGAGGACTTGTGGGACCATCAGGATTTTTTCGGAATTTATTCCATGTAGGAGACCCCTTGAGCAGTTGCTAGCCTAACGATGTGCAATACCCTATTATATAAATTTTTTTATGAGTATATATATATATATATATATATATATATATATATATATATATATACAAATAAATATATATGTATATATATTTAAAGAAAAGAAAAGAAAAGAAAAGAATTAATTTAATAATACTAATATAATAATAATAATAATAATAACCATTACAACTACTTTTCCCTTAGCAAAAACTTGCTGCAAGGAGTCCCTTCCGCAAACTTAGCATTTTCTTTAGACTTCCTTCAGCCCATTTGCTAATCCAAACAGGACCCGCCCCATAGCATCAGTCAGCAAGCCAAATTGCTCCGCTCCCCTCTTTTATTTTCCGCGGCCGAACCCAAACACCCTCTCACTCTCCCTATTATATATATATATATATAAATATATATATATATAAATATATATATATATATATATAAATATATATATATATATATATATATATATATATATTATTGGCTCCCAAAAACCCTAACCTAGAAACTCTAGACTTCCTCTTCCCATCTAGAGCCGTCACCGCCGCCAGAGAAGCCTCCCCAAGCCATCCGACCATCCCGTCGACGCCGACATCGCGAACTGCAGTTTCCCACTCGAGGCACCTTCGCTCCGGCACGATTTCCCGTCGACTCGCTCGACCAAACGCTGTTCCATTTTCATAGGTATGATCATCCCTTAACCCTCTCCAATATTCGTTTTATAGCCAACCTCGGAAAATGTGTGCCCCTAGGTGAAAAACAGCGTCCAAAGTGGACGGACAGACAGAATTCTGCAATCGCAGAATTCCAGAATGACCACCTATATTGCCGAGTTCGTATCTCCCACCACAGAGATCCGAATTCGGTGATTCTTTTATATACCTGTAGATTACATGACCTAGTTTATTTTCTGTATAATAACTTTGTGCTATTAGTTGCTGTGGACAAAATTGTATTCGTCACAAAACTGCGCGCACCCACTTTTTCCGGTTTTCTAAAAATTGGAGATCGGAGCGCGCCCCGCCAAACGGGACCGCCCCGCCGTGTGCCAAGTATACCGAATGGTGCACGCTGCATAATCGGACACGTAAAAATTTGTGGGGACTGATTTGGACGCGTGTGCGCGCCGAAATCAGGCCGTATCCGCGAACGCATTCCGTGTCGCCACTTTTGTGGAACTCGTGCGTATTTTGTGCACGCTTGTCAGATTGCGACGAAACTTGCGCCACTGGACTCGTGGTAACACGCTGGTCCCGTGACCCAATTTTTACGCATTTCTGAGACGGTTGACCAGATCGCCAATTGGCGGGCCCCATAGTTGACTTTTTGGACCAAATTATGTTTGGCTCATCGGAATCCAAATTTGGATATACCGTTGGGATCGTATTGACATTTAAAATTGTTTGACCCATAGTTTGTCCCATTTAGAGACTATTACCCTCGGCACGCTTTTTGGTGCAAAGTGGGCCACATATGGAACCCTCTTTGGCCGAAAATGACCTTTTTGCCCCTGTGTCCAAATTGGACGTAAGGACAGGCATTTCTAGCAGTTTGACATCTTCTGAGACTGTTGGTGATATTTATTACAGCTTTCGGAGTAGTACCTACCGGATCCACCGATACCAGGACGACAGTTGATATTCAAACATCAGGCAAGTGTACCTTGCCATCTTTGCAGTATTGTTACCTATTTTCTTACTTCCTATATTTGTTGTGCATGCTTAACCTAGGACCGTTTGACATACTTAGCGTCCGATTATCAGTCGGGTGCCCACATCGTACGCGGTGTTGGGTAATGTCATTTAGATATGGACATACGTGACACTTTATATTCTCGTACTTGTCTTACCAAGTACACTTTGACCCAGGACACAGGACACTGATCATGAGACAGGATATTCCCGAGATATTCATGGTGATTCTGTATAGGATACAGGACTTGACCTAGATTCTATATTCTATATACATTATGACTTGTGCATTAGATATGACTCCGCTGACATGGACGTGAGACGTTATGTTCATAATTTGTGTGGTTACATGGGGTGGGGAGAGACACACAGGCTACAGGCTGATTACATATATATAAAATATAGTAAACACATAGTAAAATACATAGTTATTGCTGCTACCGGCTCCCAGACACAGAGCTTGTAGTGGTTCAGCCTGAGTTCTAGTGCTGCTCTCATCTTGCATATCACTTAGCTGGTTATTTAGTATTCCCTTATTGTTCCATCATTTGCTGGAGAGACCCACAGGCTACAGGTTGATTATGTTATGCCGGCTACTCAGTCTCCCGCTGAGCTAGACCACCTCATGATATCACTGCTACCGGCTCCCCTTCACAGAGCTTGTAGTTGTTCAACCTGAGTACTATTGATATTCTCTCTTGCATTTTACACAGATGTTTACATGCTTACCCTGCTTATTTCATTATTCTGCTGCACTGTTTATATGTTGGCTTGTATATTTTCTGTACCTTGCTATGTCCCCTGAGGACCTGGATCCGGATTTTGTCCCCAGATTTTGCAGACGAGGTTTATCCCGAGGTATACGGGACCGCAGCAGGAGGAACCGATCCAGGAGCCGTACCACCATCTGAGGGCGAGGTCTTAGCTGAAGACTTCTCTTGAGCATCCATGTTCATGCTCAGTTTTATTTATTAGTTCAGTCTTTTATTTTCTGGTCTGTGGAACCATTGTACTAGATATTTATCGGGTTGTTCCCGAAGTACTTTGTGAGACTTGCTGATGATTTACATTCCTTATTCATTCTGTGGATCATATTTTATATCTTGTGTGGATGAGATTAGTTGTGCCATGATTGTCGTAGACTTGTTTTACAGCTTAAGTATGCCCTGATGGATCCCTTATATTGGGTTGGTCCATCGGTGCGTACTGCTGGCCATTGCCACGTGTCTAGTCCCACGGTATTTTAGGACTGGGGCGTGACATAGTTTTTGTGGTGGCCCATGCAGGTCTACGACAAATTGTTCGATTTCAACTTAGGGACCGAGCAAGCCTGCAATAAGGATAGGATAAGTTTTTAGGACCTCATCCACTTGCTTGGAACGTTCTTGATATCTATATCGAATTCAAATTAGTTCTTGATTTGCATCCTGTATTGATTTCTCTGAGCGTTCTTATAGTTTATCTTTTGAATTCAGAGCAATGGATCCCAGGAATGGAGACGAGACTCCTTTGGAGACACCACACGATGCTGTGGTTACTTATAGAGACGGAGTGACTCCTGGGAGTAGAGGACAAGCATCACAGAACGATCAAACCGGACAGCCTAATCCACGGTTCCGGAGAGATGACATCCCACCTCCACCACAGTTCACTCCCCAGATGCCAGTTTTCCCGCCAGGACAAGCTATGGACGGGCAACAGATATTCCAGATGATGTATGCTATGATGCAAGCACAGCAACAGATTCAGCAAGAGGCCCATCGGCAGGAGGCCGATTATCTGCGAACCAGCCTGGTATCCTCATTGGAGCAGGCAAATCCACCAGCGAGGAGAACGACGACGGGATCTATCACCGACTTCCGTCAGCTCAAGCCTCATACATTTTCTGGTAAAGAGGGACCAACAGAAGTTCATGAATGGCTCACAAATATTCAGCATCAGTTGGAAGCCGCTGAACTTCCTAGAGAGAAGTGGATGACTGCAGTCAGAATACAGTTAACCGAGAACGCACATCACTGGTGGTTAGCAGAGGAGATGAGGCTCGGGCAGGACCGAGTCACCTGGGAAGAGTTCTCTAGACTCTTCAGAGAGATGTATATTCCCGCAGTAGCGAGGGCAGAGCTCAGAGATAAGTTCCACCGCCTTATCCAAGGCAACATGACAGTGGAAGAGTACAATACGGAGTTTATTCGCCTGAGCCGCTTTGCCCCGACGTTGATTTCGACGGAGGAAGAAAAAGCAGAGAAGTTCTTCGACGGACTAAACTTGGAGCTGCAGAAACTAATTGGATCCGTTGCACCTACATCCTACTCAGACGTCCTTGCAGCAGCCCGATGCGTGGAACGCGTCACCAGGAGAGAGACCAGTCTGAAACGGTCTTCCACATCAGCCAAAGTATCGCAAGAAGAAGCCGCAAAGAGGCCTCACCTACACCAGCCACCCAGAGCCTCTCCGCAGATACTACCTATATGTCAGTACTGTGGCAAGGCAGGCCATATTGAGAAGGACTGCAGATGCAAGTTAGGATTATGCTTGATTTGCGGAACCAACCAACACTTAGCTAAGGATTGTCCTCATCATCGAGAGAGAGCATTGACATTAAACAAACAAGCTCTACCAGCACCAGGAGGGTATCAACCAAGGCCACCCTTGGCTCCACAGGCAGCACTCTTCCAGCAAGCCCCACAGCAACAGCAGAGGAATCCACCGCAAGGACGCGGACAAGCTTTTGCTATGACTTTGGAGGACACGCAGATTCATGGAGTAGCTAATACGCGTAAGTTTTTATAGTTTTCTGCTTTTAGGTTTGCTTAGTTTTTGCATGTTGATCCGTAACCTAGCCTTAACCTAGTAATTAATTTGAACTTGCTAATAATTTATAACCTAGAATATTTTTAATTAATAACTGTAGAGATTATAGAGTCTTTTGTTTTTGTGCTTATTTTGTGTTGTTTTGTGAACTTGAATTAATTTGTACCTCCTTTCATCATCATCTAGCGTACTTATAATTGCTGTACTTGACTTATGCTGCTATTCTATAGCCTAGTTTTGCAAGCTTATTCTTTATCGAGCTTGTTCATGACATATGTGTTAGTGGACATGTACACTAATACAATTGTCTATTCAGAATCAGTGTATTACGGTCTGATCAACCTTAGTGCATTTTGGTTCGCTCTTCGCACGACTACTTCATGTGGATTGAGATATATAGTTGACTAGTATGCTTGCCCTCTAGATATGTCTGAGCATATCGTATCAGCTACACAACTGTACTAATACGAGCATGCGAACAAAGGATTACCAGAATAGGATTTCAATCCACAATAACTTGACCATTCCCATTTGAATTCTTTAAACGCCTTGATCCCGATACTTCTAATCTATTACCTCACCCTTGAACTCTCTATTATTGATCTCCGTCTTCCCTTACTTCGGAAAGATGAAACCTCGTGCTTGGTATAAGTTGATATATAGACAGTACTAGATATACCCCACAGGCCGGTCACATTATTGCTACCCTTTTATATATGATTAAGGGAATATCATAGGTGATAGGTTTGGTGTTAAAGACTTGAGGATACAATAACATGATTAAATGAGTCGGGGCATAGATTTATTAGATGAATAGTCTTAGATAATAGATGGGTAAATTCTAAGTTGGGTAGAGACCGTAATGCTCACTTGAGAGAAATTATTAGACTGTAATCAAGTGAGACTTGACAAAGAGAGCCTTACCCTAATTTAATTTCGAGGACAAAATTTTTACAAGTTGGGTAGAATGTAAAACCCCCTTCTTAGAAAAATTATTTATACCTTTTTTTATTAATTATTAATTAAATTATAGTAATTAGGTCTAAATAGGAGAAATAGATTTTTAATAATTTTTATGTTAGGTGTTCGGGCACTTAGAGGACTTGTGGGACCATCAGAAATTTTTTGGAATTTATTCCATGTAGGAGACCCCTTGAGCAGTTGCTAGCCTAACGATGTGCAATACCCTATTATATAAATTTTCTTATGAGTATATATATATATATATATATGTATATACAAATAAATATATATGTATATATATTTAAAGAAAGGAAAAGAAAAGAAAAGAATTAATTTAATAATACTAATATAATAATAATAATAATAACCATTACAACTACTTTTCCCTTAGCAAAAACTTGCTGCAAGGAGTCCCTTCCGCAAACTTAGCATTTGCTTTAGACTTCCTTCAGCCCATTTGCTAATCCAAACAGGACCCGCCCCATAGCATCAGTCAGCAAGCCAAATTGCTCCGCTCCCCTCTTTTATTTTCCGCGGCCGAACCCAAACACCCTATCACTCTCCCTATTATATATATATATATATATATATATATATATTATTGGCTCCCAAAAACCCTAACCTAGAAACTCTAGACTTCCTCTTCCCATCTAGAGCCGTCACCGCCGCCAGAGAAGCCTCCCCAAGCCATCCGACCATCCCGTCGACGCCGACATCGCGAACTGCAGTTTCCCACTCGAGGCACCTTCGCTCCGGCGCGATTTCCCGTCGACTCGCTCGACCAAACGCTGTTCTGTTTTCATAGGTATGATCATCCCTTAACCCTCTCCAATATTCGTTTTATAGCCAACCTCGGAAAACGTGTACCCCTAGGTGAAAAATAGCGTCCAAAGTGGACGGACAGACAGAATTCTGCAATCGCAGAATTCCAGAATGACCACCTATATTGCCGAGTTCGTATCTCCCACCACAGAGATCCGAATTTGGTGATTCTTTTTGATACCTGTAGATTACATAACCTAGTTTATTTTCTGTATAATAACTTTGTGCTATTAGTTGCTGTGGACAAAATTGTATTCGTCACAAAACTGCGCGCATCCACTTTTTCTGGTTTTCTAAAAATTGGAGATCGGAGCGTGCCCCGCCAAACGGGACCACCCCACCGTGTGCCAAGTATACCGAATGGTGCACGCTGCATAATCGGACACTTGAAAATTTGTGGGGACTAATTTGGACGCGTGTGCGCGCCGAAATTAGGCCGTATCAGCGAACGCATTCCGTGTCGCCACTTTTGTGGAACTCGCGCGTATTTTGTGCACGCTTGTCAGATTGCGACGAAACTTGCGCCACTGGACTCGTGGTAACACGCTGGTCCCGTGACCCAATTTTCACGCATTTCTGAGACGGTTGACCAGATCGCCAATTGGCGGGCCCCACAGTTGACTTTTTGGACCAAATTATGTTCGGCTCATCGGAATCCAAATTTGGATATACCGTTGGGATCGTATTGACATTTAGAATTGTTTGACCCATAGTTTGTCCCATTTAGAGACTGTTACCCTCGGCACGCTTTTCGGTGCAAAGTGGGCCACATATGGAACCCTCTTTGGCCGAAAATGACCTTTTTGCCCCTGTGTCCAAATTGGACGTAAGGACAGGCATTTCTAGCAGTTTGACATCTTCTGAGACTGTTGGTGATATTTATTACAGCTTTCGGAGTAGTACCTATCGGATCCACCGATACCAGGACGACAGTTGATATTCAAACATCAGGCAAGTGTACCTTGCCATCTTTGCAGTATTGTTACCTATTTTCTTACTTCCTATATTTGTTGTGCATGCTTAACCTAGGACCGTTTGACATACTTAGCGTCCGATTATCAGTCGGGTGCCCACATCGTACGCGGTGTTGGGTAATGTCATTTAGATATGGACATACGTGACACTTTATATTCTCGTACTTGTCTTACCAAGTACACTTTGACCCAGGACACAGGACACTGATCATGAGACAGGATCTTCCCGAGATATTCGTGGTGATTCTGTATAGGATACAGGACTTGACCTAGATTCTATATTCTATATACATTATGACTTGTGTATTAGATATGACTCCGCTGACATGGACGTGAGACGTTATGTTCATAATTTGCGTGGTTACATGGGGTGGGGAGAGACACACAGGCTACAGGATGATTATATATATATAAAATATAGTAAACACATAGTAAAATACATAGTTATTGCTGCTACCGGCTCCCAGACACAGAGCTTGTAGTGGTTCAGCCTGAGTTCTAGTGCTGCTCTCATCTTGCATATCACTTAGCTGGTTATTTAGTATTCCCTTATTGTTCCATCATTTGCTGGAGAGACCCACAGGCTACAGGTTGATTATGTTATGCCGGCTACTCAGTCTCCCGCTGAGCTAGACCACCTCATGATATCACTGCTACCGGCTCCCCTTCACAGAGCTTGTAGTTGTTCAACCTGAGTACTATTGATATTCTCTCTTGCATTTTACACAGATGTTTACATGCTTACCCTGCTTATTTCATTATTCTGCTGCACTGTTTATATGTTGGCTTGTATATTTTCTGTACCTTGCTATGTCCCCTGAGGACCTGGATCCGGATTTTGTCCCCAGATTTTGCAGACGAGGTTTATCCCGAGGTATACGGGACCGCAGCAGGAGGAACCGATCCAGGAGCCGTACCACCATCTGAGGGCGAGGTCTTAGCTGAAGACTTCTCTTGAGCATCCATGTTCATGCTCAGTTTTATTTATTAGTTCAGTCTTTTATTTTCTGGTCTGTGGAACCATTGTACTAGATATTTATCGGGTTGTTCCCGAAGTACTTTGTGAGACTTGCTGATGATTTACATTCCTTATTCATTCTGTGGATCATATTTTATATCTTGTGTGGATGAGATTAGTTGTGCCATGATTGTCGTAGACTTGTTTTACAGCTTAAGTATGCCCTGATGGATCCCTTATATTGGGTTGGTCCATCGGTGCGTACTGCTGGCCATTGCCACGTGTCTAGTCCCACGGTATTTTAGGACTGGGACGTGACAAATACATACGCAATACATACATACCATTCATATACTGAATACACTACAGCTAATACGCGTGCAATACTACGAGGAATACGTGTATACGTGTACATATTCATGCATGCGAGGGGGATTCGAACATGTGTACTCGGAATAAAGGGTTCGATATCAAGGTCATCGCGAAGGAGGTGGCAGCGGGGTGCTGCTCGGGTTCTCGGCTCGACTCCGGTGATCGTCGAAGTCGAGTTCGACAGGGAAGGGTCACGGCGGGTTGGCGAGTGCTGCGAGATGGCGTTCAGCGGTGCTCCGGTTGGGTTGGCGGCTTCAGGCGAGCGGTTCGGAGGAGAACGACTGGTCTCCGACGCTCAAATGGTTGTCGATGAGGTCTGCAATGAGTCGTCGACAAGACTGGGGGTGCAGCGGATCCGCGGCGCTATTGCAAATTTTTGGTCGTCGATGAGAGGCAGGGATGAAGGCGGTGATGGCGAAAGACGGTGAGGCATCCGGCGGGTTCTCGTCGGGTTCGACAGGGAAGGGGACAACGGCTCGCTGGTCGGCTTTCGACGGGATGGTCAGGGTACTGGCAGAGTCTCCGACTGTCGGCAGCGTCGTGTAGGCGAGTTTCCTCCGGCGTGTCAAGGCGTCACGAAGGAGTTGGTTCAGGCAAAGTCTTCGGTCAGTTTTCGACGGTAGGCGAGGCGAATGCGGGAGAAGGATGGTGCACAGGGAAATAGGTGTATTTTCGGCTGAGTTGTTTCTAGGTTTAGGGAGAAATAAAAGAAAAGGAAAAGTAAAGAAAGGAAAAATATCCCTTATATACATGTAAGGTGTGGGTTTGACCTAGAATTGGTTTGACTGGTCAACCCCTCTAGGAATTGGGCTTCTCCTGTATGATATTTCAAGGGCCCTGATTTAATTGGTTCAGAATGAAGGGCTAGGGTTCAATTGGTTCAAGGTTTGAAGGCCATGATCTTCAGGAGGTTGGTGTTCAATTACACACTCCCAAAAATCATGGAAAAATATAAATAAAGGGGAAATGGGTTTATACACTTGTCGTGTCCACGGGGTGGATACCTTAATGCACTTTTGCACCAAAGTGCCCGATAATTAGAAATTGTACGAAAATAGATTTATTTGTTTAATTAATCAATAAATGCAAGGGGTGTTCTATAATCAATTAGAAGTACAAGGGACTGAATTTAAGTGGGACACAAGCATCAATTAACAGTGTGGCACATCTAGGACAAGGGTGTGAATCTATGGAAAGACAATGGCTAGCGTAGCGCTCTAATTATCGAACAACGATAAAGCACAACAATCAAATAAAATCACAGTAATTCAATTATAATTAATTATCATTCAATCATTTACTCGTTAATTATGAAAAGACGAAAGTACCCTTAATCTGGAAAGTGAGGGTGACATGAGTCCTCTCACAAGTCTGAAAAACAGACCTGCATAGGCCACCATTAAAATCTTGTCATGCCCCGCTCCTAGAATACTGGGTAAATACAAGGACTAACACGGCCAACTACACCTTGCAGAATACCGAAGTATGCCACAATATGCTAAGGTTGTCTAGAAGACAGATGGGTAGACTCTAGCATGCTATGACGTCAGTCCTAAGGCCAGCAAATCCTAGTATCTCAATCCATCAACACAAGTACAAGAGTATATCATATATGAAAGTAAAAAAGATGTCCCAAATTACATACCACATATGATCATGAAGCTAGTGAATACAAAATACAGCACTAGCAGAGTATAATTATAAATGACCAAATATACCAGCCATGGTCTAATATTTACATCATATTGATCGAAGTCAGAGAAGTGATCTCAAAATAAGGGGCTAACACTGCCTCTTGCTAAAATACCATAAAATAAAATAACACTACGAGGGGTGGAAGAAGGATACCCATTTGCGAGCTTCGGCCGCAGTCCTGTGCGAACCATCTTACTGGAAGTATGGTGGATCCTGGTTCTCCTCGGGGTAATCTGGCCATACAAAACCAGTGGGGTCAGGACCCCAAGCAACAAGTACTATAAAGGAGCTTAAGGTGATAGACCAAATACATCATAACGTAGCAGAGAAGAGACATAAAAATAAATACTAATCGAGATTTGTACGGTTCTAATGTACTTGTCTCAAAAATATAACTGGAAGAACATAATGCAAGTGCTATAAAGGAAAGTAAGGCGACGAGCGGCAAGAGGGCATAGGAACTACTCTGGATCGGGACCACAACCCTTAAACTAAACAAGGACCGGGATTGCAGACCTTCACCCGAGCAGAACTTAGAGCCCTAACCACGTACCGAAAGAATAAATTAAAAGGACGAGCTTAACGAATAGACAAATATTCATTACAGGACAAACATGTCTACGGCTTACTATAACTAACTAACTAAGGTTATCACAAACCTAGTTACTAACAAATGCATGCTTTAAAGAAGATCGCTACCACCGGCAATACAGTTAACCCGGATGGCCAAGGGTACGCTTGTCGAGTAAACTTAAATGTACATTCAACAACACTACAACATAACTTGTTACTTGTCATAAGAGAAATTGAACTTATAAGCATAAACTTATACTTGTGATCATAAACTTGCCTTACAAACATAAACTTGTCTTGTAATATAAACTTGTATGTAAACTTGTCTTGTAAGTGCTACAATATGCGTAAACTTGGTCAGTCATGGAGCCCTTGTCTAGCAGGGTTATTCCATGTTGCATAGGGCCCTTAGAGATTGGGGTACCCGATAGCGCAATATTATTCTCTTCCAATAATCTAGGTAAATCTTATCTTGTTTAATCATTACTAAATTATTTCAAGTTCTCGAGTCGTGGACACTTGAGAACTTTTCTAGAATGACGAGTCACGAGTACGAGCTTTTCACGAGTTATCGTATTCGTGACACACGATACATTGGACAATACTCACACTCGATTGCCCAATGCCAAATGCAATGGGCTTTCGTAAACAAACGTTTCCACGGTGTCGTGAGGATTATGAACTTGTACCTAAACTTATCTCATGAACTACATGCAAAACTTGTGTAGTAATATAAACTTATATCAATATATGGAAGCATACAATAATAATCACTAAAAGGAATTATTAAATGGACATAATTAAAAGGAACAAAAAATGCATACAAAAATTCTTAGCCGCATGCGCCCACTGGCCGCGTGGACTCACTGGCCGCGTGCACCCACTGGCCGCATGCTCAGGGTTAAAGTCTACTCCTAGGGACAAGTGTCAAGGTGACAACTAATAAATGAAGTGTCAGTGAAGTGACATAAAGTGATTGATGTGAGATGCAATAAAGTATTAGGGAAAAAAGCAAGAATCATAAAAAGATATGTCAAACAGTTAAGAGTCGCGCGTTCAAGGAAAATAGCTCGTGGTCGCATAAACTGCTTGACGCATGAACTTCTTGTCTCATAAATGTCTCTTTTGGACTTAGCGAATTTTCCATTCGTCCAGCGAACAAAACACAATGAGTTCTGTCACTTAGCTCCAGAACACTTTGTGTAATGGTCAGTCATGCCTTCAACAAAATGGACGCATGTTGTTTGGCTATGCGACAAGAGTCCAGGATGCATAAGGATCATGCCGCATGGAAGTCTTGGCTGCATATCGTGCTGGCGGCATGAGAACTTCATCTTCTCCAGACATCAAGTTCAGCCATGGCCGAAAGCTCTAAAACCCAAAAATTATTTTCTTCATAAAATCTTCGTTTTAACTCTAAATAATGTGAAACAAATGCCAAATTGCACGAAATAAAATGTTCAATCATAAAGAATAATTAGTTTTTGAAAACACTAAATTTTAACAGATCAAAACCAAGAAAAACTCATGGAACCCATGGAAAACCCAAACTTAAAACTCAGATCTACTAAAATTCATCCATCAAAACCAAAAACTCTAAGAACTAAAGATGATGAGGAACACAAGGGGAACATTTTCTGTCAATTTTTTTAAAATAACACATATGTATAAAAGTCTGAAAATCAAGGCTTCACCATTGAGCAATATGTACTTTCCTTGGGTGGTTCCTAGTCTCTACCTCTCTCGGTCCAAGTCATAAAAACTTCTTCTTAGGAATAGGGTTTGGCTAGAGGGAGCTTGAAGGAGAGGAGGAATGTAAAAGCCCTATTTCTAAAAACTGTATTTATTATTTTTTATTAATTAATAACTTAATAATGGTAATTAGGGCTAAATAGGAGAAATAGATTTTTAATAATTTTTATGTTAGGTGTTCGGGCACTTAGAGGACTTGTGGGACCATCAGGAATTTTTTAGAATTTATTTCATGTAGGGGACCCCTTGAGCAGTTGCTAGCCTAATGATGTGCATTACCCTAATCTATAAATTTTCTTATGTGTGAATATATATATATATATATATATATATATATATATATATATATATATATATATATATATATATATATATATATATATACAAATATATATATGTATATATATATATAATTAAAAAGAAAGAAAGGAAAAGAAAAGATTAAGAAAAGAATTATTAAATGAGAATTAATTAATAATAACATTACTATACTAAACCATTCACCAACTTTAGCCTTCAGCAACTTAGCCTTGCTTTAAGTCCTTCGGCCACTTGTTGTTCCCTAGGACCCGCCTCCTTAGCATATTGCTAAAACAGCCAAAGAGCCCGCCCACTTAATGCTTCAGCGGCTAAGTCCCATATCCGACCCCCTGTTTGCATGCGGCCGAACCCAAATCCACTTCTTTTCTCTCCCCTATTATATATATATATATATATATATATATATATATATATATATATATATATATACATATTTCTCTCTCAAACCCTAACCTAAATTTTCAGACCTCCTCTTCCCATCTAGAGCCGTCACCGCAGCCAGAGAAGCCCCACCAAGCCATCCAACCATCCCGTCGACTCCGACCTCGCACCCTGCAGAATCTCACTCGAGGCACCTTCGCTCCGGCGTGATTTCCCGTCGACTCGCTCAACCAAACGTTGTTCCGTCTTCATAGGTATGATCATCCCTTAACCCTCTCCAATATTTGTTTTATAGCCAACCTCGGAAAACGTGTGCCCCTAGGTGAAAAACAGCGTCCAAAGTGGACGAGCAGACAGAATTCTGAAATCGCAGAATTCCAGAATGACCACTCATATTTCCGAGTTCGTATCTCCCACCACAGAGATCCGAATTCTGTGATTCTTTTTGATACCTGTAGAATACCTGACCTAGTTTATTTTTTGCAAAAATAACCCTATGCTATTAGTCGCTGTGGACATAATTATATTCGTCACAAAACTGCGCGCACCCACTTTTTCTGGTTTTCCAAAAGTTGGAAAACGGAGCGCGCCCCGCCAAACGGGAATGCCCCGCCGTGTACCAAGTGTACCGCATGGTGCACACAGCGTAACCGGACACGTGAAATTTCGTGGAGACTGATTCGGACGCGTGTACGCGCCGAAATCAGGCCGTATCTGCGAACACATTTCGTGTCGCAACTTTTGTGGAACTCGCACGTATTTTGTGCACGCTTGTCAGATTTTGACAAAACTTGCGCCACTGGACTCGTGGTAACGCGCTGGTCCTGTGACCCAATTTTCACGCATTTCTGAGACGGTTGACCAAATCGCCAATTGGTGGGCCCCACAGTTGACTTTTGGACAAAATTTTGTTCGGCCCATCGGAATCCACATTTGGACATACCGTTGGGTTCGTATTGACATTTAGAGTTGTTTGACCTATAGTTTGTCCCATTTAGAGACTGTTACCCTTGGCACGCTTTTCGGTGCAAAGTGGGCCACATGTGGACCCCACTTTTACCCAAAGTTACCATTTTGCCCCTGTGTCCAAATTGGACGAAAGGGAAGTACTTTTTAGCTATTTTGCTCATTCTAGAAACGTTCGTGATATTTATTTCAGCATCCGGAGACATTTGTTCTGTGGCCATAGCTTTTGATCCTGTGCGTTTGACTTCTGGACAGTACACCTTGCAGCTTTCTTACCAGGCAAGATATCTTGCCAAATTGTTTACAGTACTTTATATGCTATTTATATTTCTGTTCATTTATTTCATTCTGTATAGTTCTTGCATGTGTAGTTTTTCTCCAGTCATTACTATGTATTAGATATGTTGACACACACATGGCACCTAGTATCATAGAGGACAATCATTAGGCGTATGGGCTTTTAACCACTCTGGTAAACCATAGTATATAGCTCGCACTATGGACGTGTGTCGCGCTGGTCGCTACCCCCGCGGTATGTCGATTTCTGTAGTCTCGCTGGTCGCTACCCCCGCGGTATGTCGATTTCTGATGTCCATTGACGTGTGTGTGAGTTGTGAGGTAGATCGAGTAGCCTACCCTTGCCCATACGTCGAAAAGTTGTCCTCATTTGCATTCATATAGATGGTCTTGTACAGCGTACTTATTTATTTTCAAATTATATGCATGTTTACTGTATTCAAATTGGCTCGTATTTTCTGTATCTTGTTACGTCCCTCTGAGGACCTGGTCCTCTGCCAGGTGTATCTATTCTTGAGTATTTGCAGGAGCACAGATTGGATGGCTATATATGTTTCGTGGATGTCCTCTCTTCGAGCCCGTGATTGCTAGATGGTGTTCTTATGTGGTGTTGTTGTGTTGTACTTACTTTAATATTTGCTCTTACATTCGAGTTGGTAGTGGATTTATTTCCATCCAACTATCATCCTTAGATACTTATGTTGAGATCTAGTTATATAGATGTTGGTTATTTATTTATATTGATTTTCTGTAGATGAGATTTAGATTGTACCCATGCGACTTGTGATATATTTTATACCACTTGTGGATTAATATTCATATTACAGCGTACGTGTGGATTTGGTTTCCATATATTGGAGTTGCCATATCCATACGGCTGGCATGATTACGTGTTCCTAGTCCTACGTATTTTGGGACTGGGGCGTGACATATTTTTGTGGTGGCCCATGCAGGTCAAGAGCATATTGTCTCGGTTATATTACTGTGCCGAGCAAGCCTGCACCTAGTACTAGAGTATATGATCTCATCCACAATTGACTATGATTCATCTTTCTCCTATCTGTTCTATTTGAATAATTGTATCTTGCTTGATTCTTGTACTTCCCTAATAATCCTTTGAGTATAGCCTTCTGCTAGAATATAGGAACCCCTGTTATTAGGATGATAATTAGAGTAGCACACCTATTAAGAATACAACGAGAATGCACCACTAAGTTTAGAATATCTAGTGAACCCTAAAACTCCTTATCTATAGATTGGTTTATCATTACCACCTTTATGTATTATGAAGACTTGAGAGTAGTATAGATGCTACTAGAGTTAGTTAGAAGTTTTACCATAATATTTGACCCTAGTATAGAGGATACCCTAATAAGTACCAAGACCCCTTCTCGTAAACCTTAACAGGAGTTTCTACAGTATCCTTAAGATAATTACAGTACTAGTTTATTGTTATAAGTTGGGTAGTATACCTCACAACATAGTATCACGTAGTCTTTTGCCTTATTATTGAAGTGTGAATGAATGACATTTAACTGTATGCTAGCTTAGGACGATATTGTTTTTTTCAGACTGTAGAACTTAGAGACTATACCCCTACTTTGTCGACCATCGACTTAGACAAAGAATTAGTATGACAAATGTAGAGATTGTAGAGTCTTATCTTTTGTGAACTTGAATTGTATGTTCCTTCTTTCATCATAATCCAGCGTATTTATGTTTGTTGTACTACCTTGACTTATGCTGCTATTATAGCCTAGTTTTTGCAAGCTTATTCTTTCATCGAGCTTGCTCATGGCATATGTATTATTGGGTGCACACAATGATACAATTGCCTAATCAGAATCGGTGTATTAAGGTCTAGCTAACCTTAGTGAGCTTGATTCGCTCTTCGCATTACTACTTTACGTGGATTGAGATATATGGTAGTAGACAGATATACTTGCCCCTAGATATGTCTGACACATCGTATCGGTTATATAACTGTACTGATACGAGCATGTAAATAGGAAATTACCAAAAATAGGATTTCAATCCACAACTGTTCTGACAACTCTCTTTTCGATTCTTTAATCTCTTTGAACCTCGTACTTGTATTCTGTCACCTTCACCTTGAGTTCTTTATTTCTCTCCGTCTTCCCCTATTTCGGAAAGACGAAACCTCGTGCTGGTATAAGTTGACACTGAGAGTACTAGCTATATCCCATAAGGCTAAACACATGACTTAGTGACTCTCTTTTATAATTGGTTAAGGGCATATCATAGGTGATATGTTTGGTGTTAAACCTTTGAGGATTAAAAATCATGATTAAATAATTTGAGCAATAGTTTTTCTAGATGTATGGCCTTAGGTGGTAGATGGAAAATTTTAAGTTCGGCAGATTGTGAACCCCTCACCAAAAAAATTTGACCTACTTGGCTGAGTTAGTGAGACTAAGGTTAGTTTGAATCCAGTTAGAAGTAGAACACAGTATTTTTAGTTAATTTTGCAATATTGTGTCACTTAGTGCCCCTTATCGTGCTCCGATAATTGGAGCACTACACTAGCCACTGCCTTCCTACAAATTCTACACCCTTATCCTAGACATGTCCATCATCCAATTCTCATCTTTGTGAAATTTTTCAATTGTTGGACGCTTTTATGCAAAGGAGCATCTATGTGTCCACACCATTGGACATGACACATGAAGAAACCTATTTTTCGCTCATATGGATTTTTCCATAATTTTTTTTTTTGGGATGACCAACGTGCCACATCGCCCACCCCTTTAAACCTAGCCTTGCATTTTAAACGATGCAAATCTTATACCATTCTTGGCATTCTATCGTGGCTTAATTCTAATTTCGAGGACAAAATTTTTATAAGTTGGGTAGAATGTAAAACCCCTATTTCTAAAAACCGTATTTATTATTTTTTATTAATTAATAATTTAATAATGGTAATTAGGGCTAAATAGGAGAAATAGATTTTTAATAATTTTTATGTTAGGTGTTCGGGCACTTAGAGGACTTGTGGGACCATCAGAAATTTTTTGGAATTTATTCCATGTAGGGGACCCCTTGAGCAGTTGCTAGCCTAATGATGTGCATTACCCTAATCTATAAATTTTCTTATGTGTGAATATATATATATATATATATATATATATATATACAAATATATATATGTATATATATATAATTAAAAAGAAAGAAAGGAAAAGAAAAGATTAAGAAAAGAATTATTAAATGAGAATTAATTAATAATAACATTACTATACTAAACCATTCACCAACTTTAGCCTTCAGCAACTTAGCCTTGCTTTAAGTCCTTCGGCCACTTGTTGTTCCCTAGGACCCGCCTCCTTAGCATATTGCTAAAACAGCCAAAGAGCCCGCCCACTTAATGCTACAGCGGCTAAGTCCCATATCCGACCCCCTGTTTGCATGCGGCCGAACCCAAATCCACTTCTTTTCTCTCCCCTATTATATATATATATATATATATATATATATATATATATATATATATATATATATATATATATATATATATATATTTCTCTCTCAAACCCTAACCTAAATTTTCAGACCTCCTCTTCCTATCTAGAGCCGTCACCGCAGCCAGAGAAGCCCCACCAAGCCATCCAACCATCCCGTCGACTCCGACCTCGCACCCTGCAGAATCCCACTCGAGGCACCTTCGCTCCGGTGTAATTTTCTGTCGACTCGCTCAACTAAACGCTGTTCTGTCTTCATAGGTATGATCATCCCTTAACCCTCTCCAATATTTGTTTTATAGCCAACCTCGAAAAACGTGTACCCTTAGGTAAAAAACAGCGTCCAAAGTGGACGAGCAGACAGAATTCTGAAATCGCAGAATTCCAGAATGACCACCCATATTCCCGAGTTCGTATCTCCCACCACAGAGATCCGAATTTGGTGATTCTTTTTGATACATGTAGAATACCTGACCTAGTTTATTTTCTGTAAAATAATCCTATGCTATTAGTTGCTGTGGACATAATTATATTCGTCACAAAACTGCGCGCACCCACTTTTTCTGGTTTTCCAAAAGTTAGAAAACGGAGCGCGCCCCGCCAAACGGGACCGCCCCGCCGTGTGCCAAGTGTACCGCATGGTGCACACAGCGTAACCGGACACGTAAAATTTCGTGGGGACTGATTCGGACGCGTGTACGTGCCGGAATCAGGCTGTATCTGCGGACACATTTCGTGTCGTAACTTTTGTGGAACTCGCACGTATTTTGTGCACGCTTGTCAGATTTCGACAAAACTTACGCCACTGGACTCGTGGTAACGCGCTGGTCCTATGACCCAATTTTCACGCATTTCTGAGACGGTTGACCAAATCACCAATTGGCGGGCCCCACAGTTGACTTTTGGACAAAATTCTGTTCGGCCCATCGGAATCCACATTTGGACATACCGTTGGATTCGTATTGACATTTAGAATTGTTTGACCTATAGTTTGTCCCATTTAGAGACTGTTACCCTTGGTACGCTTTTTGGTGCAAAGTCGGCCACATGTGGACCCCACTTTTACCCAAAATTACTATTTTGCCCCTGTGTCCAAATTGGACGAAAGGGAAGTGCTTTTTAGCTATTTTGCTCATTCTAGAAACGTTGGTGATATTTATTTCAGCATCCGGAGACATTTGTTCTGTGGCCATAGCTTTTGATCTTGTGCGTTTGACTTCTGGACAGTACACCTTGCAGCTTTCTTACCAGGCAAGATACCTTGCCAAATTATTTATAGTACTTTGCATGCTATTTATATTTTTGTTCATTTATTTCATTCTGTATAGTTCTTGTATGTGTAGTTTTTCTCCAGTCATTACTATGTATTAGATATGTTGACACACACATGGCACCTAGTATCATAGAGGACAATCATTAGGCGTATGGGCTTTTAACCACTCTGGTAAACCGTAGTATATAGCTCGCACTACGGGCGTGTGTCACGCTGGTCGCTACCCCCGCGGTATGTCAATTTCTGGAGTCTCGCTGGTCGCTACCCCCACGGTATGTCGATTTCTGATGTCCATTGACGTGTGTGTGAGTTGTGAGGTAGATCGAGTAGCCTACCCTTGCCCATACGTCAAAAAGTTGTCCTCATTTGCATTCATATAGATGGTCTTGTACAGCGTACTTATTTATTTTCAAATTATATGCATGTTTACTGTATTCAAATTGGCTCGTATTTTCTGTATCTTGTTACGTCCCTCTGAGGACCTGGTCCTCTGCCAGGTGTATCTATTCTTGAGTATTTGCAGGAGCACAGATCGGATGGCTATATATGTTTCGTAGATGTCCTCTCTTCGAGCCCGTGATTGCTAGATGGTGTTCTTATGTGGTGTTGTTGTGTTGTACTTACTTTAATATTTGCTCTTACATTCGAGTTGGTAGTGGATTTGATTCCATCCAACTATCATCCTTAGATACTTACGTTAAGATCTAGTTTTATAGATGTTGGTTATTTATTTATATTGATTTTCTGTGGATGAGATTTAGATTGTACTCATGTGACTTGTGATACATTTTATACCACTTGTGGATTGATATTCATATTACAGCGTACGTGTGGATTTGGTTTCCATATATTGGAGTTGCCATATCCATGCGGCTGGCATGCTTACGTGTTCCTAGTCCTACGTATTTTGGGACTGGGGCGTGACAAGGAAGAAGGAAGTAAGAAGAGTAAAATGAGAAATAAGAAAATGAGTGAGGTGAGAGGAATACTTATATATATACTAAGAGGAAAGAAATATGGTTTAGTCATGGGTTCAATCAACTGAACCAAACTAAGTATCCATTCTACATACGGGTCCTAAATCGGGTATATGAAAAATGCCAATGAGTATTCTACTGGTCTCGGGTAGTCTCTCTCAATAACAGAAAAAATAACAATAAATAAAATGACAGGAACCAACATAAGAAATACAACAGAAATATATTATCGAAAAAAATTAAATTCTAGAAATTCAAAAAATACCAAATCTGGAATGGGGTATGACACTATCTAAGTAATTTAGAGTACAAGTTAGTTATGTGATCGGTTTGGATTGCACAAGTCTATACTATGGTAACTCAATTATACATGTGTCGTATAATTGGCATGTACATGAATACGCTAAATATTTGATCACATAACCAACTTCTACTCCCCCGTCCTAACTAATATATATGGATCCAATCACGATACGTTATGCATAAGAATATAATATGAGCACACGAAGCACACGAATAGATACGAGCACAAGGAATACTCGATACACACGATAAAGTACATCCGTAAGGAGTATCCAATGCACACGTCAAATAAATAACACCTCGTGACTCAATCCAAATAATACCATCTCGTGTAACATGGTGTCAGAATCAAGTAAAACAGATCTAGAACATGTACTGAAAACTAACAAAGAAATATACTCGCCTGAGGTCCTGAGCAAATGACACGAAACGGTATCCGAACTGGTATCACATACACCTATTTAAAAAATATTATATCATTGGGCATAATGAAGGGATAAACAAGTTAAAATAAGTTAAAATAGGATTTCTAGGTCAAATCTAGGCCCCTCTAGTCAAACTAGGTCAAATATTGACTTTTAGGGTCAAACTAGTCAACACTAGTCAAATCTAGGTTATACCTAGGTTTCTAGGCTAATGCTAATTAATCTAGTTAATACCTTAACTTACACCCCAATACCTAATCTTCACACTCATACTCATGAACTCATATATCACTTACTAACTTACCCTCTAACTTATATTAACTGCTATCAATAACAAAACTTACTAATTAATTAATTAACTATATACTAACTGATACACTATTAACTGACATCTAACTTAAATTATATTACTAACAGATACAAACTAATAACTGATACTTACTATTGACACTATACTAACTTAGTTATATACTAGCTTAATGCATCAAAAATAACATTCACTAACTTAACTACTAACACCTCTAACTTGTACTAACTGAAACTAACCACTGATATCTAACTTACACTTAACTAATCAACTAACCATACTAACTTAACTAACCTCCCCCATCACTGCCTGGCCAAGTCTGTAGTGCTCAATACTTCTAGATGCACCAGTCATTACACTGATATTTATAGATATAAAATACCCAAACTGATGCTCATCTCATTCCTAATTGTACTTCATTCATGCCCAGGTATTGCTCCTCATCTGACATTCTATTGTATTGCTGATGTGCATTTACCCGACTGCACAAGCACAAGATCTTGTGCTTGTATCCCCCTTCACTTCACTGATACAAGCCTACACAGTAGCATATTGCAGTGTGCAAGTAATCCTCCCCATCTCTGATAACAACTGACAGTACATACACACTGTGTGCACTGTTGCAGTGTTCCTCCTCAAGTCTGCGAACAACCCAAGCCTCCACCATTGCTTCCTGATAACTGGCACACCCCCTTCCATTCCAACTTGTTGTTACAGAGCTGCTATTGTATTTATGTACTGCTACTCCTATGAACCTTACTGCACTTACACCATAAATGCAATCCTTAACCACCCCTACACACTGTCTAATGCCCAAATCACTAAAGATCACACACAAACCATACTAGTACATACCCCTTCTCTCACATATACCAATTACTCATACCCATTGCCTACATTCCTGAGAACAAGCCTGAAACCCTCTGCTATTGCACACAACCATGATCACTGCAATAGAACGTACACATCACACACATAACACCAACAGTCACCCCATGCTAACACCTCCCCATTCAGACACACTCTACCATAGGCACTCTTAACACTAACACAAGATACTCAACACCCAGGATACACTATACTAAACACTAACCAAACACATACTCTCCTAAACTCAGTGCTCTAATCTCACTTGCATTCATCCTCTTCTGATTCCCATGTTCATAAGTAGTTATCACAAAACAACTAAACTAGAGTAGGAACAGGTACTCATAAACTCAAATGTCTATCACCAAGTTCTGCACTCATAATTGCAGTGTAAAGTTACAAATGAGTAATATCCTGACACACTTGTTGTTGTGTGCTAATTTCTTGCAGACACAATAACACACACCTTTACCCATGACACTCCTCATATCTCAACACCTATCCTATCCTTCACTAATTGTGCACAAGCCAACATTCCCTTCTCTCCATAACACCACCAACTACAACACATAAATCACAAAGCATAACACACTCCACATACACGTTCCATTGACACCAAGTTATTGTGCCATACCCGATTACTTCTACATACACACAGAGAAACTCACACACAGTGAGACACTGTGTAACACATATACACTATGATCACACACACACACACTACACACTGTGCACACTAACTCACATACACACACACACACACACACACACACACACACACACTATATATATATATATATATATAATAATAATAATAATAATAATAATAATAATAATAATAATAATAAGCATATATTTGAATATAATATAACAAATGTATACAAACTAATACTCAAATAGACACTAACACATACATATACCATTCTAACAAACACCTGGTGTGCATCAAGCCACACATGGGTATCACACCTTGATACTCATGTGATATTCACTCAAATCGCTCCCAAACACAACCAAATTATTATGACACATCCAAATTACCAATAAGCAATATAAAATAGTGAAAAATAACATATTAGGTATTTCATCAAATACTTGGTGTACCACCTTAGAGTTTTCTCCAAATGAACACAAAACTTAATGTAACTTTCTCTATAGGCCTCCTATGGACCTAGTTCTTCTTCCTATGTGTAGTCTTAAACCAAGGAAGAGTTTTTATGAATTTACTTTACCATTCAAATGAAATAATAAGAGAAAATAGAATTTTTTCTATTGGAAGATTGATTTCCAATGTAGTTCCTTCAATGAGCACAAGAGTGAGGAATGAATACCAACCTCTAGCCAAACTCCTCTTTCTCATGCCTTTTGCAACCTTCAAGCTTCTAGCTCTCCTTGGAGATAAAAATGAGAGAGATTGTGATTGATTTGGAGGAATTTGGTAGAGGAATGAATGCTTGGGGGAAGAATGCAACTTAGGCTTTCTTCATGAACAACTAATGAAGAAGAGGGGGGCTCCCTAGGGTTGGTTGGTTTAAAAAGTCCAAAATGCCCTCTAAGGTTTGTCATGAAGAGTTTAGCTAATGAGTGGTTTAACTAATGAAGGTTCTAATTTTAAATAAATGTGGTATTCTATTTATTCCCCCTATTTTAACTAGTTAACAAAGACTAATTTATTGGGTTACTCTATTGGCTATGACAAGTCTAGTTGGGTTCATTAGCAACTAGTATAATTAAGGGACAAACCATGCACCATCCTCTATATTAATTAATTATATATAAACAACTATACCAATTATCATTAAAATCAATAAATATAATACCAATGACATAAATACTCCTATCCTGAAAAGTGATAGTTATAATCCTACCCTCCTTAAAAAAAATTTGCCCTCAAAATTTAAGAATGAACTAGCACTATACAAGCAAGTAAAGAAAATAACTCATGTCTCAAATTGATAAGGGTACCGCTTACGCATATCGGCTTCCCTCTCCAAAGTAAACTACCCCGGAGAGTGATTCCTCCATGCAACGCATACCAGGGGAATCATCTGGTTCTGAAGCACCTTCTTTCGGCGATCCAGAATCTCCACTGGCAGCTCTAGATAACTGAGAGTCGGACCCACCTTGATCTTCGAGTAATTTAATATGTGACTAGGATCTGCCATGTATTGTCTCAGCTGTGACACATGGAACACGTCATATATTCCCTCTAGTACAGGCGACAAGTCTAGTCTGTAGGCTACTGTACCGACCCTCGCAAGAATACCGAAAGGTTCGATGTACCATGGACTAAGCTTCCCGCCTCCACCAAAGCAAATCGTGTCCCGTATCAGAGAAATTTATAAGAACACCAGATCACCAACCTAGAACAAAATACGGTCTTAACACTCAATCTACAATAAAACAATCACAAACAATATAAACAAAACCTACCTCAAACTTTAAAGGTCTTCGGTGGGTGTCGGCCTAATGCCGATGTCTGTCATGCGCCACCCGAAGTCTATCTCTGATAAGCTTCATCTTCTCAGTTGTATCCACAATCATCTCCGATCCCAATAATGCTCTCTCACCAACATTATCCCAAGATGAGGGAGTGCGACATCTCCGTCCATATAATGCCTCGAATGGTGATATCTCAATATTGGCCTGGTAGTTGTTGTTGTAAAAAACTCTATCAGGTAGAGATGATCCTCCCAAAAATCTCTAAAGTCCAGAACACAGGTGCGTAACATATCCTCGAGAGTCTGAATAGTCCTCTTCGACTGCCCGTCCGTCTGAGGGTGATATGCGGTACTAAACTTGAGCTGGATGCCCAAGCTAGCCTGCAAACTCCTCCAAAAATTAGACATGGAGTGACTATTCCGATCTGAGACTATGCTCAAAGGGACCCCGTGTAATTTGAAAATCTGTCTCACGTACATCTCCATGAGCTTCTCCTTAGACATACCCACTTTAAATGGTAAGAAGTGGGTTGATTTGGGCAACCTGTCTACGATGACCCAATTTGCGTCTTTTCCTCCTGGAGATAGCAGAAGCCGCAAAACAAAATCTATGGTAACATGCTCCCACTTCCACTCTGGAATGGGTAAGGGATAAAGTAAACCGCCTGGCCTCTTCCTTTCCGCTTTCATCTGATGGCACACTAAGCATCTGGATACGAAGTGCGTCACTTCCCGTTTCATACCATACCACCACACATGCTCTTTCAGATACCTATACACCTTGTTTTCACATGGATGCATAAAGTACTGAAAGCGATGTGCCTTCGGTAGAACCTTCTCGCGCAACTCTCCACTCGGCACACACAACCTAGTACCATGCTGCAAGAAACCATCCTCAATAATGGTGAAATCGTCCAATAACCCGGCCTGAACTTGTGCTATAATGCTCCTCATAGATACATCATCATACTGCGTATCCCTGATCCTGTCCATCAACTCTGACTGTATCTATAATCCCCACATCTGCATCTCGATACCGAAAACTATTACCTCAATACCCAAGCTCTTAAGGTCGGCCAATAAATGTGTGTCTGATGTCAAGAATATTGTCATCGGATACCTGCTCAAGGCATCAGCGACTACGTTGGCCTTCTCTGGATGGTACTGCAATGATATATCGAAGTCCTTTATCAACTCTAACCACCGTCGATGTCTCATTTTTAGCTCCTTTTGGGTAAGCATATACTTCAAGCTCTTGTGGTCTGTGAAAATCTTCATACGTTCTCCGTACAGATAGTATTTCCACAGCTTTAGAGCAAAAATGACTGTTGTCAACTCCAGATCATGGGTGGGATAGTTTTTCTCATGAGGACATAATTGCATTGAAGTATAGGCAATCACCTTCCCATTCTACTGCAGAACGCAAACCAAACCCTTCCCTAAAGAATCACTATAAATAATGAATCCACATAACCTCGATGGTAATATTAATACTGGAGTTGTCTTCAATCTCTTCTTCAACTTATCAAAAGAGGCCTAACACTCCTCTGACCATACAAAATCCATGTCCTTCTTGGTCAGCCTAGTAATTGGCTCTGCAATCCTTGAGAAGTCTTGTACAAACCCTATGTAGTATCCTGCCAGAGCCAGAAACCTCTTGATTACCGCCACTGAACTTGGAGTAGACCATGAATCTACTTCCACGATCTCCTTGGGTCCACTGAGATCTCATCACCTATCACCACATGTCTAAGGAATTTAACCTTGTCTAGGAATAACTCGCACTTCGATAGCTTTCCATAAAGCTCCTCCTTCCTGAAAGTCTTAAAAACTATCCTCAGATGCTCCTCGTGCTCCTCCGGCATCTTCGAATATAGGAGGATATCATCGATGAACACCACTACGAACTTATCAAAGTACTGGTGGAACACCTTGTTCATCAGGTTCATGAATACCGTTGGAGCATTGGTCAACCCAAACGACATCACTATGAACTCGAACTGGCCATACCAAGTCCGAAAAGCTATCTTCGGAATATCCTTCCTCTTCACCTTCACATGGTGGTAGCATGACCTTAAGTCTATCCTTGAGAATACCTTCGCTCTACTCAACTGATCAAAGAGATCATCTATCCTCGGCAACGGATATCTGTTCTTGATAGTGAGGTTGTTCAGAGCCCTATAGTCGATACACATGCGTACCGACCCATCCTTCTTCGGTACAAATAATACCAGAGCACCCCATGGTGATGAACTGGATCTGATGAAGCCTTTGTCCTATAACTCGTCCACTTGCTTCTTCAACTCTGCCAGATCACTGTTGTTAACCCTATAGATGTGTTGTGATATCGGCTCTGTGCTTGGTACCAAGTCTATAGATAACTTAATGTCCCTGTCTGGCAGCAACCCCAGCAACTCCTCTGGAAAGACATCCAGGAAGTCCGTAATCAAAGGATGTAGCAACTCCTTCTCTTCCACCAGGGCTCCTCAGATGACTCCCTCACTCTTCTCCGCTCCTCTTATGGCAATATCAAACTCTGACTCTCGCGACGGTCGAAACAAAACTCTTCCTCTATGATAACCTATAATAGCATGGTGCCTACTCAACCAATCTATCCTGAGTACAAAATTATAGCTCAAAAGTGGCATTACAAGTAAGCACATACTCAACTCTCGGCCTCCCAAAGTAACTCTCCGATCCTTGCAAATATCACTGACCAGGATGATACCACCCCTAATCATGATCTTGCAAGTCATACTCAAAGATTCAGCCTCTAAATGGTGCTTAAGAGCAAAAGACACTAATACAAAACTATAGAAAGCACCGAAATCAATCAAAGCTAATGCTGGAATAGAATCTAGGTGAACCAAACTTGCGATGACGTCTCTGACTGGCTCCGTCTCCTCAATCATCATGGTGAATGCTCGCCCCTGTGGTGCTCCCCTCTGCTGTTGATGCTGCACTAAATGCTGATGCTGGGTCAGGAGTGGAGGTTCCCTCTACTGTGCTGTAGATGCTGATGGTGCTCTAACTAGTGCTCTCTGAGCAGGAGCCCCACCCTTACCCAGACGAACTGGTGCCAGGCGATAGTCTCTCAACTGGTGATATGCCGCTCCACAAAACAAACACACTTCTAACCTCTTTTTGTAGACATCCCATTCGTGTCCTGGATTCTTACAGAAAGGACAGATAAGAGCCTGATGTTGATGCCTCTGAGGCTACTGAGGCTAGAAGGTTCGCTACTACTGTAACTATAGCCGCTTGGCTGGGCCCGTGCTACTATTGCCAAATATCTCTCGGTCCCTCTTGGGCCTCAAACTCATGTCCCTCTCGACCTTGCAGGCCTCCACAAGAATCGCCGCCTATGTCTCATGGCTCAAAAAAATAAGGGCCTTCACATCCCAGTTTAGGCCCTCCCTAAAATAGCTCGTCCTGTCCTCCAGATCTCGTACCAGGTTCTTCGTATACCTGCTCAGTCTGCCAAACTCTACGGTGTACTCCTCAACCGACATGCCCTCATGTTGAAGGTTCTGAAACTTTCTCTCCAGGTTGAGTTTCTCCATGCACGGAAAGAACTTCCTCTTGAACAGATCTTTGAAGCCGTCCCATGTCAACCCTGGATCAAAAATCTATGGTTCATTCCGGAACCAAGTTCTAACAATATCTAATATCTATAATCCAGACACCTCTATCCTCGGGTCCTCGGTAGGGTGGGACAAGCGCATAATATGCTCGAGTTGCTCGAGCCAATCGTCAGCGTAGATAATACCCTCTGTCCCCTTGAAGTCGCGGGGACCCAACTTCTTAAAATCTTGTACGTTGCCCAGTCTGGGCTGAGCACTCTATGGCTGGAGTGATGCCACCTTCTCTACTGTAGCCATTGTAACCTGGTGGGCATTCTCAATGCCCTGGCATAGTACATCCTCATGTCTCTGCTGTGCCACCATAATCTCTTAGAATATGGTGAACATCTGTGCCACGTCAGTTGGCACAGGCGGTGGGGGTGGAAGACCCTCTGATCCTGCTGAAACAACCCTCTGAACTGTTAGAGGATAAGGAGGATAACCCTCCGCAGTGGCTAGGACAACCCTCTAAACAAGTGGGAGAGGAGGACCCCCAAAAATAGCTGAGTCTACCACCTGAACGGGTAAGGAAGCCCTCTAAACTGGTGGAGGTAGAATAATATCTGCTGCTGCTCGGACAGGTAGTCGAGAAATCACCGATATCTCTGAAGCTGCTGCTGATCACTGTGACTGGTCTTTGGAGGCATCCTGAAGACAGATCAAAATAAAGGAATTAATAAGCACAAGATACGATATCATCAAGGAAGAAAAATAATATTCAAGGAAAGTAATTATTTAGAATGAATTAGAATTAGCAAAAAATCAATATATTAGAATTTTTTTTAGTTGTGATTGAGTATTCTCTCGTCCTATGCCCTATATCCTATAGCAGGCTCGTAATAGTTCCCAACTTGGATTACTATTACAATATCGCACTAGTTTTGACCTGGACCTGTATGGACAACCACTAAAAATGTGTCATAACCTACACCCAAAAATTGGGCATGAGTCATAGGTACGTCCAGCCTACGCCGCAGCATCGACGGTAGAATATTGTAAAGGTGCACAATAAACTCACGCAAATATATATATATATATATATAACCTGTCAATGATAATTCAACTCCATAAGGAGGACAAGATGAATATATAGCATCAATACTCAATCACCAAACTAGAGACAAATAATGGAACAATATCATAAACAAGAAGGGAAATCACAAGTCTCAACAATATCCAAATATAGAGTTGAGCAATAAACATAAATAGTCTCAATGTAAATAGCATGCCATAGTCTAATGGTGGACACATATCCAGTACAATAAATATATACTATTTAAGGGTCTGCTATAGCTAGGTGTGTCTCCTCGACAACTGGTACCAGAACATCCTGGGCTAAAGGTGCTACCTCAGCTGGCTCTCTGTCCTGCGGGCCGTAGTAGATAGGACACCCTTCCTCTAAATAGTCGTCTGAAAAAATATATCCAGTCAGGATTGGAGTGAAGTATAATACTCTGAAAGTAGTTTCATATACATGGTAGAGAATATATAACAGCAAAAAAAAAAGAATACAAGATGCACAGGTACGCAAAAAATGAAAGTACAGTTGAACTAGGCATATAAACACAAGAATAATTAAAAAAGTAGATACATGCATCATGGTTTGAACTATAAATAAGAGAACTAGTGATATTATCTAAGTAATTTAGAGTACAAGTTCGTTATGTGATTAGTTTGGGTTGCACAAGTCTATACTAAGGTAACTCAATTATACGTGTATCGTATAATTGGCATGCACACGAATATGCTAAATATTTGATCAAATAACCAACTCCTACTCCCCCGTCCCGACTAATATAAATGGATCCAATCATGACACGATACGTATATGAATATAATATGAGCACACGGAGTAGATGAATAGATACGAGCACAAGGAATACCAGATGCACATGATAAAGTACATGTGTAAGGAGTATCTGATACACACGTCAAATAAATAACATCTCCTGACTCGATCCATATAATACCAGCCAGTGTAACATGGTATCAGAATCAAGTAAAATAGATCTAGAACATGTGATATATACGCTATCAAGTACTGAAAACTAACAGAGAAATATACTCTCCTGAGATCCTAAGCAAATGACACAAAACAGTGCACGAACTGGTGTCACACAGACCGATATATAAAATATCATGGCATTGGGCGTAATGAAGGGATAAATAATTTTAAAATGAGTTAAAATAGAATTTCTAGGTCAAATCTAGGCTCACCTAGTCAAACTAGGTCAAATATTGACTTTTAGGGTCAAACTAGTCAACACTAGTCAAATCTAGGTTATACCTAGGTTTCTAGGCTAAGGCTAATTAATCTAGTCAATACCTTAACTTACACCCCAATACCTAATCTTCACACTCATACTCATGAACTCACATATCACTCACTAACTTACCCTCTAACTTATATTAACTGCTATCAATAACAAAATTTACTAATTAATTACTTTATATACTAACTGATATACTAATAACTGACATCTAACTTAACTTATATTACTAATGGATACAAACTAATAACTGATACTTACTACAGACACTATACTAACTTAGTTATATACTAGCTTAACTCATCTACAATAACGTTCACTAACTTAACTACTAACCCCTCTAACTTGTACTAACTGAAACTAACCACTGATATCTAACTTACACTTAACTAATCAACTAACCATACTAACTTAACTAACCTCCCCCATCACTGACGGGCCAAGTCTGCAGTGTTCAACACTGCTAGATGTACCAGTCATTATACTGATATTATAGATACAAAATACCCAAACTGATACTCATCTCATTCCCAATTGCACTTCACTAATGCCCAGGTATTGCTTCTCATCTGATATTATATTGTATTAATGATGTGCCTATACCTGACTGTACAAGCACAAGATCTTGTGCTCGTGTCCCCCTTCACTTTACTAATACAAGCCTACATAGTTGCACATAGCAGTGTGCAAGTAATCCTCCCCATCTCTGATAACAACTATCAGTGCACATATTGTGTGCACTGTTGCAGTATTCCTCCTCAAGTCTGCCAACAACCCAAGCCTCCATTATTGCTTCCTGATAACTGGCACACCCCCTTCCATTCCGACTTGTTGTTACAGAGCTGCTACTGTATCTATGTACTACTACTCATATGAACCTCACTGCAGTTACACCATAAATTCAATCCTTAACCACCCCTACACACTGTCTAATGCACAACTCCCTAAAGATTATACACAAACCACACTAGTATATACCCCTACTCTTACTGATACCTATTACTCATACCCACTGCCTACATTCCTGAGAACAAGCCTGAAACCCTCTGCTACTGCACACAACCATGATCACTGTAACACAACGCACACATCACACATATCACACCAATAGTCACCCCATGCTAACACCTCTCCATTCAGACACACTCTACCATAGTGTCTTGACACTAATACAAGATACTCATCACCCAGGATACACTATACTAAACACTAACTAAACACACACTCTCCTAAACTCAGTACATTAATCTCACTTGCATTCATCTTCTTCTGATTCCCATGTTCATAAGTAGTTATCACAAAATAAATAAACTCGAGTAGTAGCTGGTCCTCATAAACTCAAATGTCTATCACCAAGTTCTGCACTCATAATTGCAGTATAAAGTTGCAGATGCCCAATATCCTGACACACTTGTTGATGTGTACTAATTTGTTGCACAGACACAATAACACACTCATTTACCCATGACACTCCTCATATCTCAACACCTATCATACCCTTTACTAACTGTGTACAGGCCAACATCCACTTCTCTCCATAACACCACCAACTACAACACACAAATCACTGAGCACAACACAATCCACATACACGCTCCATTGGCACCAAGTTATTGTGCCATACCTGATCACTTCCACATACACACACACACACACTGCATACTGCACACTATGCACATCACAGTGCATACCAACTCACACACACAGTGATCACACACTGTCACAGTGAGCTCTCATAATAAAACACTCTCTCTCTCTCTCTCTCTCTATATATATATATATATATATATATATATATATATATATATATATATATATATATATATATATACACGATACTAGGCATATATTTTAATACAATATACCAAATATATGTAACTAATACTCAAATAGACACTCACATATACCTATACCATTCTAACAAACACTTGGTGTGCATCAAGCCACACATGGGTATCATACCTTGATACTCATGTGATACACACTCAAATCACTCCCAAACATAACCAAATCATCATGAAACATCCAAATTATTAATAATTAATATAAAATAGTAACAAATGACCCATTAGGCATTTCATCAAACACTTGATGTGCCACCTCGAAGTTTTCTCTAAATGGACACAAAACTTAATGTAACTTTCTCCATAGGCCTTTTATGGACCTAGTTCTTCTTCCTATGAGTAGTCTTAAACCAAGAAAGGGTTTTTATAGTTTTATTTTACCATTCAAATCTGAAATAATAAGGGAAAATAGGATTTTTACCTATTAGGAGATGGATTCACAATATGGTTCCTTCAATGAGCACAAAAGTGGGGAATAAACACCAATCTTTAGCCAAACTCCTCTTTCTTAAGCCTATTGTAATATTCAAGCTTTTAGCTCTCCTTGGAGATAAAAATAAGAGGGATTGTGATTGATTTGGAGGAATTTGGTGGAGGAATGAATGCTTGGGGGGAAGAACTCAACTTAGGATTTCTTCATGAACAACTAATAAAGAAGAGGGGGGCTCCCTCCTCCTAAATAGGACCGGCCTCTCTAGGTTATGGTTTGTTGGTTTAAAAAGTCCAAAATGCCCTCCAAGGTTTGTCATGAAGAGTTTAGCTAATTAGGGGTTTAACTAATTAAGGTTCTAATTTTAAATGAATGAGGTATTCTATATTTTTTTTTAACTAGTTAACCAAGACTAATTTATTGGGTTACTCTATTAGTCATGACAAGTCTAGTTGGATTCATGTCTAGTTGGGTTCATTAGCAACTAGTATAATTAAGGAGCTAATAATGCACCATCCTCTATATTAATTAATTATATATAAACAACCATACCAATTATCATTAAAACCAATAAATATAATACCAATGTCATAAATATTTTTATCCATAAAAGTGATGATTACATTAAGTAGGAATGATATTCTCTCTCTTGGATGAGATTAATGTTTAGGATTATCTACTTAATTAGGAAATTTGCTTCTCTCAACTATCTGATTTCTCCCTTCTTGGTATTCAGAAAAAGGCATGGCTTTCTCTTTCTCTCTCTTATTCTGATCCGCCATGGCTTTCTATCTATGATCCACCGTTGCTTCATCTCTCTCCGCGCGAAGCTTCCTCCCCTCTCCACTGCGGAAGGGCTTATTCGTGACAACAACCCGACGAACCCTCTCGCTGACGCACAATACAGGGCCATCCCTACTGTGGAGGAATTGTTGTGTGGTTACAAGCATTACGGAGATGGAAGTTGATGCTCTTTCTCTTTCTTAAGGTCATGCGTCACTGACAACATTGGAGAGGTAAATATCTGTCGATGCAACTCATTTCCTTCCTTCTAAATTCTAATTCTTGACAATCACTTTGTATCATCCTTTCGGCTGAATATTGTAGATAAACTATATTTTTTCATAAATAGTGCAATCACTTTGAATCGTCCTTTCGATTGAATATTGTGTGTCTTTTAATAGTTTCCAATAATCATAGAGATTGTTAGCAGTATTACTTATATCACTTCATATGCACGAGTCCAAATCTGAGAGGTGAACATGCAATCAATAAAGATACGTGAAATAAATTTCTCGTAGCATTGACATAATGAATACCAACTGCAAAGAGAGAACCCTCTTTTGAAGATGATCACAAGTGAATAATCTGTTTAATAAAGTGAGCCACATAAGTTCATTTACTTTCAAAGGTACAAGAGATTTTCAAGTTAATTAATCAGCCATTTAAATTAAAAAGAGAACTGAAAGAACTAGATTTGATTAACAAACTAAAAAATAGTACAGAGAAGTCCTAGAAGATAATCTAAGTACAAATTTATTTTCTAGGGGTGACGATGGAGGGTTAGGAGTGTAGCAACTCTTTTTACTCCGTGGATGATCCGATGCAGAAACTCTTTTCTCTCGCTCGAGTGTAGGTTTGCCAATAGCCAACCGAGTCCCTTGGTCTGGTCTCTCTGAAGCAGAAAAAGATGACCTTTAGAACGTTCAAGTTGCTCATTTTTATAGCCATCGTGCTGATGGGCTAAGGGTACCGTATATGCCTCTGTTTGGTGGCCGCATAAGGCTCCTTAAACAGAATACGGTTGCAACTGTTGTCGTATGCCATGGGCAGATTGCCACGTGGTATTGGTTGAGATATATTGTTGATGAGATCTCGGGGTTGTTATCAACCCGTCCTGGACATGACTTGGTCAGCTGGACACGTAGTCAGCACCAACTGTACGAAGATCTCTATAGTTGTAACGGGAATATCTTGTGAGTTGGAGGCCGCATAACAACTAGGTCGCATGTTGGCGAGGTCGCATGGGTCATGTAGCCGCATACGTGCTCTCATTTGGGCCTTAGTCGAATGGACACTATGGCCGCATATTGGCTAGGCCGCATGGATAGTGTAGCCGCATATGTGCTCTTGTTTGGGCCTTGGTCGAATGGAGACTCTAGCCGTATGTTGACGAGGTCGCATGGGTTATGTAGCCGCATACGAGAGAATACATGGCATGACACTTTTGTCGAAGCAATTAATGTGCTGATATGACCCGTTGTCTTCTTCTAAGGCATCATCTTCATGAGTCTCGAAGCGTCTCAAAGTGATGAGTGATGTGTCAGAGCCTTTGACAGACATCAAAATCGGTGTCAGGGGGGTCCTTATGTAGCCTCTATGTTCCGTGGTCGTTCAGGCCGCATATAGTATACTATGCGGCTTCTCTGCTACTTGGTTGATCAGGATGCATGTGGCTTCTTTATGAATTGATTGTTCAGGCCGCATGGAGGCTATTATGTAGCTTCCGTATGGCTATATTTATCTTATTTTATGCTGCTTCCGTCAGTTTTCGAGGAGATTAAAGAGGATCACGCGGATCAAGGTGTCAGGTTCATCTTTAATCGCTTGGTTCATTGCCTCGATCTCTAAGGCAGTTTTAGAGCCTATAAATAGGCAGTCAGGGGGAGAGAGATAAATTTTATCTCTTTGCTTTCTTTCTCCTTTTTTCGCGAAGGATGCCGCAGGCTGCGACCCTTCTCGCCGAGGAGTTTGTCAGGGGCGGTCTTGATCTTTGGCCCCCTGATTTTGGTGCTTTACTCGGAGGTAGGGGAGCACCGCTTTCTTCGTATTGGGCTTCCATGGACATAGAAACATCCATGCACAGTCTTGCTGCATGGACGAAAAATCGTCTAGAACAGGAACAGACTTTTTATACAGCCTTGTCGCATGCTTGAGAGATCATCATGAACATGTGCAAGCTTTCTTCATTACTCTGTCACATGGATGGGCAACCATCATGCGGCAACTAAGATCCGACCGCATGGATAAAGTCTCGACCTAGACATGCGACACCCATGACTCTGTCGTATGGATGGAAGCTCAATCTGGACATGCGACTACCATGGCACTACCGCATAGAAGATACCTCATGCGCCGACTAGGCTCTACCGCATAGACGTCAACTTTGTCTTTGCATGTTGATGTCATATATTTTCCTTGTGCATGCTTTGTTCCCCATCACGTGGCTCATGATGGAGGATGAAAGGATATCATAACACCCATTGTTCGGGGTGAGACCAACTTTATGTGACGGTTCGCCAAGAACTGACCCAGGAGACGGGGACAGTTTGGCAAGAACTAATCCAGGAGACGAGGATGAACATCCCGCATCATATGCTGAGCTATCCTTGTTTATGCAGCATGTCAGCTGCTTTTCTTCCTTTTATGTGGTTCACTATCGGCCGGGAGACTGCGGGGTCGATGACATGATTTGGATTAATTATTATTCTTGTCGTCGATCTTTCCGCATAATTATAGAGCGTCTGCTCCTGCTTCTCCCTTGCTATCCGTCGGTATGGATTCTTTTCCATATGCTAAGGTTTGTACTGTGGAGGGATGATCCAGAAAGCATTGAGTTCTGCTGCGTGCTCGACTTGTGTCAGTAGCATTGACAGCACGGAGGGGCTCCTGGATGGAGAAATTCTGATTGTAGAATTTTTTATCACCTGTACTCATAATCTTGAATATTAATAAAAATCCTTAAAATATAATAGATTTCCATCGTGTGTACTCATGATCTTAAATATTGATAAAAAGTTTATCTTTTTCCAAAACTTCTCTGTCGTGTTAAATATTGTGGATTTTGGGTATTTGTACTAGAGGTAATATGGACGTAATATAATACCATGTTTGTTGAGGACATCCCACTGGAGGATCTTTGGTAGACCTATTATCCTTTCCGTACTAGGGTACAAGTAATAAGTTTAAAATAGACCTTGCTAGAGGTGGTATGGTCGTTGCAAGTTTGGTAGACTTAACACCATTGGCGCACTTAAATTTAAGTACAGGTGATAAGATTAGATGACGATCGATATCAGAGGTACTATGGACGTGATGATCGATAGCCAAACCCAAAAGGTTTGCTCAGAGGTGCGAAGGACATGGAAAACCCTACTAGGGAGGAGGTGAGAACGATAACTCAGAGGTAACGTAGACGTGAGTTGATCAATAGCCATACAAAGAGGTTAGGTACGACCCTGGTATTTTTGTGGAAGAAGAAGGAAGCGCACCAGAGTTAGTATGGATGTGGTTGTTTGCTTCCATTGAGGATATCCCACTGGGAGATATTTGGTGGACCTATTACCCTTTTGCGCACTTGGGGTACAAGTAATAGATTTGAAACAAACCCTATCAGAGGTAATATGGACGTGATAGATTTTGTGGACCCCTTACTTTTTGCCCACGTTAGTGCAAGTAATAGGTTTGAGACAAGCCCTGCCAGAGGTAATATGGATATTGCAGTTTTTGTGCACTTATTATTTGTTGCGCATGTTGAGTGCAAATAATAGGTTCAAAAATAATCCCTATCATAGGTAATATGGACGTGATAGGTTTTGTAGACCCATTATTTTTTGCGCACGTTACTGCAAGTAATAGGTTTGAGATAAGCCCTGCCAGAGGTAAATACATATGTGGTAGTTTGCGTGGATAGTAAGGACATCCCGCTGGGGGATCTTTGGTGGACCTATTACTTATTGTGTACTAGGGTACAAGTAATAAATTCAAAATAGGCCTTGCTAGAGGTGGTATGGTCGTGGCAAGTTTGGTGGACTTAATACCGTTGGCGCACTTAAGTTTAAGAGCAGGTGATAAGTTGAGTTGACGACTGGTGTTAGTCATAGGGAGAGGTTTGCTCAGAGGTCACTTGGATATGGAAGAATCTCGGGGGAGGATGTGAGGATGATAGCTCAGAGGTGACGTAGATGTGAGTTGATCAATAGCCATACCGAGAGATTAGGTACGATCCTGGTATTTTTGTGGAAGAAGAAGGAAGCGCATCAGAAGTAGTCGGGACGTGGCTGTTTGCTTCCATTGAGGACATCCCACTGGAAGATTTTTGGTAGACTTATTACCCTTTTGCGTACTAGGGGCGTAAGTAATAGATTCGAAATAACCCCTATCAGAGGTAATATGGACGTGATAGATTTTCTGGATAGAAAGGACATCCCGCTAGAGGATATTTAGTGGACCTATTATTCTTTTGCTCACTTAGGGTACAAGTAATAGATTCAAAATAAACCCTATCAGAGGTAATATGGACGTGATAGATTTTTTGGATCCATTACTTTTTGCGCACGTTAGTGCAAGTAATAGGTTTGAGACAAGTCCTGCCAGAGGTAATATGGACGTGGCAGTTTTGGTAGACTTAACACCGCTGGTGTACCTTGGTGAGTACGGGTGATAAGTGGGATGAAAACCGATATCAGAGGTAATATGGACGTGATGATCGATAGCCAAAACCCGAAAGGTTTGCTCAGAGGTCACTTGGACATGGTAGACTCTCGGGGGTAGATGTGAGGACGATAACTCAGAGGTGACGTAGACGTGAGCTGATCAATAGCCATACCGAGAGGTTAGGTATGATCCTGAGAACATCCTACTGGGAGATTTTTGGTGGACTTATTATTTGTTTCACACGTTGAGTGCAAATAATAAACTTGAGAACAATCTCTATCAGAGGTAATATAGATGTGGTAGGTTTAGTGGATAGTAAGGACATCCCGCTGGAAAATTTTTGGTGGACCTATTACCCTTTTGCGTACTTGGGATGCAAGTAATAGATTCAAAATAAACCTTATCAGATGTAATATGGACGTGATAGGTTTTGTGGATCCATTACTTTTTTGTGCACATTAGTGCAAGTAATAGGTTTGAGACAAGTCCTGCCAGAGGTAATATGGACCGACAGTTTTTGTGGACTTAACACCGCTGGTGTACCTTGGTGAGTACGGGTGATAAGTGGGGCTGACAACCGATATCAGAGGTAATATTGACATGATGATCGATAGCCAAAACTCGGGAGGTTTGCTCAGAGGTAATATGGACATGGCAAACTCAGCCGGAGAGAAATATTAGGAAAACAGTTCAGAGGTAATATGGGCATGAACCAATATCCGAAAAACTCACTGGGGAGTAATTTATTGAGTGTGGTCAATTCGAAAATGAAGATATACCTGAAGGTAGCTCCGCTGGGGAGGTTGGTGGGACGACAGCTCAGAGGTAATATGAACATGGCTAGCGTCTAATAAGATTGGTTTTTGAGTAGTCATTGCAGGAGTGTACGAGTGGACCTGAGGACTGCTCCGCTGGAGAGACTTTGAGGATCCGTCATCTGTTGCGTATCTGGGACTCCTGGATATAGATGATGGCTTTTACATAAATTTATAACGAAGGGAAAAATGTTGCACATAGGTATCCGCTGGGGATGAAGAACCAAGAGTTGATTTGTGCATCTGGGTTGTCCCGCTCTGGCGAGTCCGAGCCGCCTCCCGTTGAGAAAATAGGAGAAATGTCTATCGCCCGGGTATGAAAGATGAATATCTTCCAGGAATCCTTGGGGTCGTCCGTTAATTCGGAGGACCAGGTTTTTGTAGACGCTTCTCGTCAAATATTTGCATCTTCAGACGCTTATTTCTTTCATTTTCTGGCAATGTACACCAATAATTTAGAGGACTCTGATTCATCTTCTTCTTGACGTTTGTATTTTCCCTTTCTTTTTGTTTTAATAAAAAGAAAAATTACTTTTATTGTACATAGTGACATTTGGGTGCTTGTACTACAAGTGAAATAGTCGTAGCACAGCATTTGTAGTTAGTGTGGATATCCCACTAGGGGATTTTAATGGACCGTTGACCTATTACCCTTCTGTGCACTTGGGGTATAAGTAATAGATTTGAAACTATCAGAGGTAATATGGATGTGATAGGTTTTTTGGATAGTAAGGACATCCCGCTGGAGATTTTGGTAGACCTATTATCCTTTTGCGCACTTGTGATACGAGTAATAGATTCAAAATAAACTCTATCAGAAGAAATATGGACGTGATAGGTTTTTTGGACTTAGCACCGCGGGCATACTCCAGATTGGGTATGGGTGATAAGTTGAAAGGCAATCGATATCAGAGGTAATATGGACGTGATGATTGATGGTCAAGGCCAAAAAGTTTGCTCAGAGGTAATATAGACATAGCAGACTCCGTCGGAGTAGTGTATTAAAGCGACAGTCCAGAGGTAATGTAGACATGAACCAGCTCCCAGGAATATACGATATAGTTTGGTAATAGAGGAGTACCAGTCTAATTTAGATGTAGTACTTTTTGAGAAATATGTCGTTGATAGGCATTAGGAGCAAGTCGACATTAGGTTTCAATAGCCGGTATGCGCCGTTGAAAATTACGGTTTCCACAATGAACGGGCCCTCCCATTTAAGTTAGAATTTGTCGGCCGTCTTATGAGTCATGGCGCGTACTAGCATCTCCATATCCTAGCCCTCTGCGAGTGCTGTTGTAATAACTGTCAAATTGTAAAGGAATACGCCATCATTTACCAAAGTTTAGACCTTCAGCTTTTTGGAGATCATATCCCATCTTCGACATGAGACAGAGTGATTGTTGGCTATAATGATGGAACTGGGGAAGCTCGTCATTTGTTGCATTGAATATTGTTGATGACTTAGCCTGCGCTGAATAAGAAGATTTGTGCACAAGAACACTGTTACGTATATACGAGAGAGTTGGCTGAGTTGTGCGCGTAGGATCACTGCCACATGCACACGATTGTCTACCACATCAAGCACCACCGTTTGCTGCGCATTTTTATATATCGCGCAGGGGAACACTGCATGTTGCCGGTAAGGATTTTTTACTACGAAAAGTACTATCGTGTGCACATGAAGTGTGATTCATCCTTGCACTAAATATTTGCTCGGATGCGTACAATAGAGTGTTGCCTATCATGCGCCATTGCTGATGAGTCATGCGAGACTTATATTTTATGCACAGAGAGATTTGTTGAGCTGCATTGAGCATCCAAAGTCTATAATTGGTGCTTTCTAATGAAAGGATCATGCGGCCCGACATGTATTGCTTTCCCTTTAACCTGGTCGTTGAAGGCGCTTTGACGTTGGACGCCTCGAAATCCTGCTGGTAGGCAAGGCCCAACATGGTTTCCCCTACCCAGGCCTCCTCAGTGGTAAGAGAAACCATGCGGCAAGACTTGGTTTTTCGTGTTTTAGGCCTGACGGTGGAAGGTACTTCTTACTGCGTCAAGTCTGGGACAAGATCCGGGTGGAACCACATGATTTCTCCCCTATGTATAGTAAGAGGTGTCAGCCTGGCTGCTTGGTTGTGAGCTGGTAAAAGGTTGATCACCTTCATAATTGCCTTTGGGATAGGGACCACTCCGTCTTGGGCTTCTATCAGTAGAAAGTTGCCAAATTGGAGGGATATTATGTTCGCAATGGTCGTCTTATCCTCGAAGTCGAGGGTGAGCTCATTGGCATCGATCAATTGCTAGATACATCTCTTCAACACAGAGCAGTCTCTGGTTGGATGATGAATGTATTGATGAAAGAGGCAATATTTTGGGTCATCGACCTTGTTAGCCTCTTCAGGGCATTTGATGTTGGGTAGCCAAAATTTGTTTCCCTCCATCAGTATGTTGAACATTTTAATGATGCCATCGTCATTGAAGGAGAAAGTCCCATTGTAAACCCCCTCGACCAAATTTAGGTCTACTTAGATTAGATAGAGAGACTAGGGTTAGTTTGAATCCAATTAGAATTAGAACACAGTATTTTATATTGTGCAATATTTTAAATCACTTAGTGTACCTTACCGTTGCTTCGATATTTGGAGTACTACACTAGCAATTACCTTTAAACAAATTTGATACACTTTTCCTCGACGTGCCAACCTTCCTTTCTAACATTTGTGTAACTCATAAATATTCTCTATTGTGCTTCATTTTAGTCGCACAATATTCGTTACAAATGTCTATTTTTAAATTCCAATAAATCTAACTTTGCATCTTTGTCCGTTCCAATCAAAATTGGAGACACAACCTTAACCCATTTTGTACAACCCAAATTATGACATTATTCTATTCTGAGTCTGCTATGTCCATGACACTTGTGTCTCATCCAATTTTAAATTTATATATTCCTAATTAATTAAAGAGCATCACTACACTAATTTTAATTAAATTAATGTAAGGACCCAACCTCAACCAAAACTAGACCCAACCTAGCCCATCTACACCCTATATTCCTTCATGTGAACATTTCCCCTACCCCAAGGAGCCTTAGCCGGCCCAATTCCCGAGGACAACCCCATTTCTCTCTCCTATATAAATACAACTCTCTCTCTTCAAACCCTAAAAACTACCCTAACTGAAACCCTACACATCACCCAACCGGCCGCCCCTCCTTCCCTGACTACCTCTTCTCAACGACTACTGCCTCAGTCACCATCCCCACTGCCTGACCACCGACATCGACCACTGCACAACCCACCACCATCAGCCTCCTCTTCCTCCTCCTTTACCGTTCGTCACCATCACCATCACCAACCCGACTCCACCACCACCCTCAACCGACTCCACGTTCATCTCAACCCGCCACCCTCATCACAGCCACCAGCACTACCGCCGACATCATCATCGTCGTCCCCGTCATCATCTCCACGGCCCCAGCACTACCATCAACCAATACCATCCATATCTCGACCACCGCCACCTTAGACCACCACCCTGACCGTCGTTCCCCCACGGCCATTCCCCACCGCCAGCCGCCATTGCCACTGCTGCCGCTGCCGCTGCCTGCCACTACAGCTACTACCGTTGTTGCCAACCGCTGTCGAGGCTGCTGTTGCTACTGTCGTGCACTGTACATCGCCGGAGCTCCGCCATCCCTCGTCGGAGACAGGACGCCGACGAGCCAAAGACCCCCCTCGGCCACGATCAAAAAGGTACACGTATTTCCTTCGTTTTGTCATACACGAATAAGTTATCGTATTGTGATTGAATTGTGTGTATAGGTGTGTTTATTTAGAATAAAATTAGTATTGTGGAATACCTCATTGTGTTTAGGTGTACATGTTTAGGACATAAATTAGAATTAGTATTTACCTCATAGTAATTATGATTAATTCATGAACACTGTATTGACCTAAAAGTTTAGACATTGGACTGGTGCACTCTAACATGATAGCTAGGACTGGTATTTCTGTACTATACGTCAATTAGTTTCATAACGTATTTTGGTATTTCGTTGTCTTGTTGTACACGATAATTGAGGATATAACACGTGTACGTCTTAGCTGCGTGCACACGCGACCCTGCTAATTGACCAGTAGTGACCCCCTGCGTCAGTTCCTAAGTGCAGCATAGTGTTCCTGTGCATACTATTATAGTGACTGATGATCGTATTATTATAATATATTATATGTATAGGGTCGCTGGACCGTTCAGGCGAGACTTCAGGAGCAGGTTATTGGCACTCGCAGCTTGAGGACCCATGCAAGTATACCTTGCCATATTTACTGTTTAATTTTAAATTATGCAATATTGTATGATAACTTATTGCATTATTTCATATAATTGTGTGCGTCCGAGATTGACTCGGTTGCAGTCGACGAATACGTCGATGTGTAGTGTATTTGACTTAGTCACTAGCAAACTCATCCACCATTATGAGGATATTCTGATATCTTCCTAGACTCTGACACTCTTACATGCATCACTGTGACAAACTCATATTGGGATGCGAGTTCGCGTACCCGACTAGCTATCGGTGAGTGTGACATGCATCACGGTTTAGTACGTAATCAGGGTTATATAATTAGTTGAGACTTGGCATGTAGTTACGTGGTATGCACGTCGTGTATTCGACTAGTATATATGCATTGGGCGGGGAGGACAACTGGTAGACGTATAGGATACACACATTGGACTCCGTAGTATACAGAGGAGCCACGGATCCAATAATTTTCTTTATTCAGATTCCACGTTCTACGGGACGATATGGACGTTATACTATGCAGATTTTACGTTCTTTAGAATGATGGATGTTACATGTACAGATGCCACGCTCTTTGGAGTACGGACGTTATGCCTACACCTACCCATACATACCAAGGTTGTCCTCACATGCATTCACTTAGATAGTTAGCACACCCCTTTATTTTATTCAGTATATATATATATATATATATATATATATATATATATATATATATATATGGCATGTATTTTTGTATCTTGTTACATCCCTCTGAGGATCTGGTTCCCTTCTAGATTTAGATGAGGCATATTATCCTACAGTGTATAAACCCGGGCAGGAGACGAGGTACTCATCCGAGGAGGAGCTAGAGGTGCTACTGTCAGAGTTTTCTTGATCACTGGTAGGCCTTCTACCTAGGACTGGAGCATCTTTATGTAGTAAGCCGATACTCTAGTCATTACTCTTTTATCTATCTTTCAGTACTCTTATTTCGTCATGGTAGTGGGTTTGTTCCCATAAGACATATTTTGGATTGTACTATGACATTTCAGACTTGTACTTATTTTCTAGTATTTATTTTAGTACTTCTTGTTTATATTGTGGATGGGATTAGTCATTACCTGTTGTATGAGTATTGGACTTGTTAGTATTTTAGGACAGTGTAGTACGTTTCGTTGGATCCATTAAATTAGGTATTTCCTCGGAGACGTATTAACTGGCTATTGCCACGTGGCCTGATCCCGTGTATTTTGGGACTGGGGCGTGACATAGTTTTAGTGGTAGCCCATGCAGGTCTTGTTTATCGCTTGTGGTATGGTAACATGCACAACGAGCTTACAATAAGATAGGAATTACTAAGTCTCGTCCATTTTGATTACGCCTTTGAACCTCTTTCGTATTATTTCTAAATAAACTGCCTCATGTTTGCTTGTTCCATAATCTTTTAATGAAGTTCTATCTCTTGTAGCGAGATAAACTTGTGCAGTGGACGTGGGGGGGGTGGGCATACGGTGCCATAGTGCCAGCCGCCACCGCACAGAGGGAGAAGACATCCCAGGGACCACCCGGAGAGCAACCACCAACCCAGGCCACGGTGATCCCACAGGCCCCGCCGATACATTGGTACCAGACTTCTCCTAATGACCCGACGCAGCAGCACGAGGGTCAGACTTCTCAGAATATTCCGATACAGCACTTCAAGGGCCAGACTTTGAGTGCTACGCCGATGCCTCAGCCCGAGAGGCCAACATCAGAGGAGACACCTACGACACAGTCGGAGGTCCCATTGCCACCACCTCCACCCTTTCCATCTTAGATACCGCATCCGGAGGGACCATCGCAGATATTCCAGTTCTTTCAGACTATGATGCAGGCGCAGTGGCATCAGACCAAGATGTTGAGACAGAGCTTGATCGCAATTCTGGAGAGGACACCTGCCCCAGCACCCGTACCAGCACCTACACCAGTTTAGCCAGCTGGTACTGTTAGAGGATTTCGCCAGATGGGCCCGGATACCTTTTCGGGCAGCGAGACCGCAGAGGAGATCTCTGATTGGGTCGCCAATACGGATATGCTACTGGAAGCTTCTCAACTACATCTAGACCTTTGGATGACCGTAGTGAGGGCCCAACTGAAAGGCAACGCCCATCTCTGGTGGGACTCCATAGAGCGCAGCATAGGTAAGACGCAGACGTGGGAGCAGTTTTTAGAGTACTTTAATGCGAAGTATTTCTCGGCTACGGTCAGGAATGCCCTATACTCCCAGTTCCTGCGCTTGGAATAAGGGAATATAACCGTAGATGCATATGACGCAGAGTTTAGCCGACTTAGCAGATTTGGTGCCGCGACCGTACCAGCCAAAGCTCAGCCCAGAGCAGAAGGACCGATCCGTCGTCGAGGAGCACAGACACAGCAGAGCACAGTGCCATACCAGCAAAAGGAGCTTCCGACTTGCCACTACTGTGGTAAGAGAGGGCATTTCCAGAAGGACTGTCGAAAGAGACTAGGGACCTGCATAATTTGTGGAGTGAGCCAGCACCAAGCCCGAGACTGCCCACAACACAGAGATGCAGCACCGCAGACAGGACAGAGGCCATCAGCACCAGTCCTGAGGATATTACCCCCGCCAGGAGGTCAACGTCCACCAGCACCCGGAGGATTTCAGAGGAGACCACCCTTGGCCCCACAGAAGGCACAGTTTGATCGAGCCAGATAGCAGGTCGGAGGGCAGAGGCACGAGCAGGCCTTTGTACTAGCAGCGACTAAGGAAAAACTAGAAGGGAAAGCTATAACAGGTACTATTTTAGTTGCATTATTGCCTGCGACTGCTTTGTTTGATTCTGGTGCTACACTATCTTTCATATCTAGTAGTTTCATAGCTATGTATAGAATAGCTACTTTCCTTTTACCTAAGAGTTGGAAGATTCTTACCGGAGGAGGCATCGTACCGGTTACCAGCACTGTTAGAACATGCTCGGTAGTCGTGTGTGGTCGGGAGATGAGAGCGCAATTTTTGGTATTTCTGATGCCAAACTTTATTAGGCATGGACTGGTTAAGCCAGTACAATGCCATACTGGATTGCCGGAGGGGTAGCATTATTTTTAGACCGCCAGATCACCCGAAGTTCAAGTACATGTGAGGGACTATCGAGCGAGGAGTATGACTGACAGATAGAGCTTACATGGCTATGGAGACGGCACCCCCACCAATAGTTGCAGAGTTCGAGGATGTTTTCCTGAAGGAGTTACCAGGCTTACCGCCAGATGGAGACATGGGGTTCACTATTGAGTTAGTACCCAGAGCAGCGCCGGTATCTTCAAATGTGTACCGGTTAGCGAAGAAGGAACTGGATGAGCTGAAGCTACAGTTAGAGGAGTTGCAGATCAAGGGATTTGTCCGTCCTATTGCATCACCCTGGGGAGCACCAGTATTGTTTGTACCAAAGAAGGATAGGATAGTCCGTATGTGCATTGATTATAGAGCCCTTAATGCTTTGACTATCAAGAACAAGTATCCCCTGTTGCAGATTAATGATTTGTTTGACCAGCTGATAGGAGTAGTGGTGTTCACAAAGATTGACTTGAGATTGGGTTATCATCAGGTAAAGGTGCGAAGAGAAGATATTCCAAAGACGATATTCAGGACTCGTTATGGTCACTACGAGTTCTTGGTGATACCTTTTGGACTAACAAATGCGCTTGCAGTATTTATGAACCTGATGAACAGAGTCTTCCACTAGTATCTGGACCAGTTCATGGTAGTCTTCATCGACGATATCTTGGTGTATTCAATAAGCCACGAGGAGCACGGGGAGCACTTGAGGCTAGTGTTAGAGACGCTGAGGCGTGAGAGGCTCTATGCCAAGTTGAGAAAGTGTGTGTTCCTCCTAGATTGTGTCGCTTTTCTTAGACACGTTATCTCAGGAGATGGTATTTTGGTAGATCCAGCGAAGATTTTGTCAGTAGAGACATGGCCGACCCCTAGCAACGTCTCAGAGGTAAGGAGTTTCCTAGGACTTGTCGGATATTACCTGAGGTTTGTAGAAAACTTTGCAAGGATCGCAGAGCCGATGACCCGCTTGACCCGCAAGAAGCAGGAGTTCATTTGGATAAAGGAGTGTCAGACGACGTTCGATGAGCTGAAGAAGCATCTGACTACGGCACCCATCTTGACTATACCTTCTGGACCCGGAGGATTCGTGATCTATAGTGATGCATCTGGGAAAGGATTAGGATGTGTCTTGATGCAGCATGAAAAAGTTGTGGCCATTGCCTCTAGGCAGCTGAGGACCCATGAGAAGAACTATCCCACTCACGACTTGGAGCTTGCCGTAGTGATCTTTGCCTTGAAGCTATGGAGGCACTACCTATACGGAGAACAAGTGGAGATATTCACAGATCATAAAAGCCTGAAGTACGTCTATACTCAGAAGGACCTGAACCAGAGACAAAGATGTTGGCTCGAGGTAATGACAGACTTTGAGATTGAGCTATAGTACCATCAGGGAAAGGCCAATGTGGTAGCTGACGCACTGAGCAGGAGACCCATGGCATTCATTTTGAGTACCCAGAAATACCTGTTGAGAGATCTAGAGCAGTTGGGTATAGAGGTCATTATGCCCGGAGCAGACGGCCAGTTATCGAGTTTCCAGTTGTAATCGACATTGGTTAATAGGATCAAGGCTGCCTTGCCAACAGATGCAAGATTCCAGAGGCTTCGACAGAGGACAGAGGCCAGGATGCAGACATGATTGCGCATACACGAGGACGGGACTTTAAGATGTGGAGATCGTCTCTATATTTCGAATGGAGAACTTCGCCAGGAGCTGATGTCAGAGGCGCACAGTTCAACATACTCTATTCATCCAGGAGGCACGAAGATGTACAGATACTTGAGGCAGTACTATTGGTGTCATGGAATGAAGAGGGAGATAGCTTGCTTTGTGGCAAAGTGCCTGGTTTATCAGCAAGTCAAGGCTGAGCATCAGAGGTCTGCAGGTTTACTTCAGCCGCTCCCGATACCTGAGTAAAAATGGGAGCATGTCACTATGGACTTCGTTATGGGCTTTCCGAGGAGTCCTAGTGGTCACAATGTAGTATGGGTGATCGTAGATCAACTCACTAAGTCCGCTCACTTTTTACCCTTCAGAGTTGGGCAGTCTACGGAGGTCTCAACAGATATGTATATGAGGAAGATCGTGCGACTACATGGAGTGTCAGTCAGTATAGTGTCTGACAGGGATACGAGGTTCATATCTTACTTTTGGCGGAGTATACAAGAGAGTCTCGGTACCCGCCTGAAGTTCAGCATATCGTATCACCAGCAGACAGATGGCCAGTCCGAGCACACCATTCAGACATTAGAGGACATGATGAGGGCATGCATGCTTGATTTTAGTGGATCATGGGAGAACCATTTACATTTGGTCAAATTTTTCTACAATAATAGCTATCAAGCGAGCATTCAAATGGCTCCCTATGAAGCGTTGTATGGCAGAAAGTATTATTTCCCATTGTGTTAGATCGATGTGGGCGAGAGGCAGATTCTAGGACCAGAGTTGGTTGTTCGTACAGTGGAGAAGGTAAAGAAGATCCAAGGGCACCTGCGAGCAGCACAGGACAGACAAAAGCATAGGGCAAATACGCATCGACGACCCCTAGAGTTCCAGGTTGGAGATCATGTATTTTTGAAAATCTCACCTACCCGAGGAACCATCAGGTTTGGAGGCAGAGGAAAGCTTAGTCCGAGGTACATCGGACCATTCGATGTGTTGGAGCGTATAGGAGAGGTTGCTTACAGATTAGCCTTTGCCACAGACATTAGAAGGAGTTCATGACGTCTTTCATGTATCTCAGTTAAGGAGGTACGTGCCAGATCTGAGTCATGTTCTCGACCACTCAGAGATCACAGTCTGGCCGAGTTTATCATATTTAGAGGAGCCTGTAGAGATTCTGGACAAAAGCGAGAAGGTATTGCTAGGTCAAACTATCCCTCTAGTTTGTGTCGCATGGAGGCATCATGCACCAGGCGAGTCGACCTGGGAACGAGAGGATGATATTCGACATCATTATCCCCATCTCTTCGAAGGCCTAGGTATGTAGTAGCATTTAAATTCAGTCAATAGTTTTTACCATATGTCTGTTTTAATTTCGAGGACAAAATGCTCAAAGGAGGGTAGATTGTAAACTCTCTCGACCAAATTTAGGTCTACTTAGCTTAGATAGAGAGACTAGGGTTAGTTTGAATCCAATTAGAATTAGAACACAATGTTTTATATTATTGTGCAATATTTTAAATCACTTAGTGCATCTTACCATTTCTTCGATATTTGGAGCACTACACTAGAAATTACCTTCAAACAAAATTTTCACACTTTTCCTAGACGTGCCAACCTTCTTTTCTAACATTTGTGTAACTCATAAATACTCTCTATTTTGCTTCATTTTAGTCGCACAATATTCGTTACAAACGTCCATTTTTAAATTCCAATAAATCCAACTTTGCTTCTTTGTTCGTTCTAATCGAAATTGGAGACACAACCTCAATCCATTTTGTACAACCCAAATTATGACATTATTCTATTCTGAGTCTGCTACGTCCATGACACTTGTGTCCCACCCAATTTTAAACCTATGTATTCCCAATTAATTAAAGAGCATCACTTACACTAATTTTAATTAAATTAATGTAAGGACCCAACCTCAACCAAAACTAGACCCAACCTAGCCCATCTACACCCTACATTCCTTCATGTAAATATTTCCCCCACTCCAATGAGCCCTAGCCAACCCAATTCCCGAGGATAACCCCTTTTCTCTCTCTCCTATATAAATACAACTCTCTCTCTCTCTCTCTCTCTCCAAACCATAAAACTACCCTAACCAAAACCCTACACATCACCCAACCGGCCGCCCCTCCTTCCCCGACCACTTATGCTCAATGACTACTGCCTCAGTCACCGTCCCCACAGCCTGACCACCGACCTCGACCACTGCACAACCCACCACCGTCAGCCTCCTCCTCCTTCTCCGTTCGTCACCATCACCATCACCAACCCAACTCCACCACCACCCTCAACTGACTCCCCGTTCATCTCAACCCGCCACCCTCATCACCGCCACCAGCACCACCATCTCCACCGCCGACATCATCACCGTCGTCCCCGTCACCATCTCTACCGCCCCAGCACCACCATCAACCATCACCATCCACATCCTGACCACCGCCACCTTAGACCACCACCCTGACCGTCGTTCCCCCATGGCCATTCCCCACCACCAGCCGCCGCTGCCACTGTTGCCGCCGCCTGTCGCTGCAGCTACATCTGTTGCTGCCAGCCGCTGTCGGGGCTGCTGCTGCTGCTGTCGTGCACTGTACATCATCGGAGCTCTGCCCTCCCTCGCCGGAGACAGGCCGCCGACGAGCCAAAGATCCCCCCCGGCCACGATCAAATAGGTACACTTATTTTCTTCATTTCGTCATATACGAATACGTCATCGTATTGTGATTGAATTGTGTGTGTAGGTGTATTTATTTAGAATAAAATTAGTGTTGTGGAATACCTCATTATGTTTAGGTGTACATGTTTAGGACAGAAATTAGAATTAGTATTTACCTCATAGTTTTTATGATTAATTCATGTGAACACTGTGTTGACCTAAAAGTTTAGACATTGGACTGGTGCACTCTAACATGATAGCTAGGACTGGTATTTCTGTACTATACGTCAATTAGTTTCGTAACGTATTTTGGTATTTTGTTGTCTTGTTGTATGTAACACCTCATTCCGCTCAAGCGGACTGCCGTCTCAAACGGCAAAAGTGCAGCTGTCCCGACCCGCTTTGCCTCGATTAAGAAGCAAAGGATATCCAGACTTGTCCCTACAGGAATCCGGCTTAGGCTTTCAGAGGCTCGCTCAGACGTATCGCTCTACCGAGGCGAATCATCGCTAAGGTGGGTAGCTACGGTGAACTTGTCTTTGCTTAGCCAGCACACATAAAATCTGGAATATTCATGCTAGTCGCTAGGTGAATCACCCCCTGCATGCTAATAAATCCAACGCACCTAGCTAAAGGAATAATCCCAACTCATATTGCTTGCTAGAACATGGAAATAAAATACTGCTTATATATGATCAGACTCTCGCATGTTAAGACTCTTAACGGTTTCATCTCTCGGCTTACCTTCGGGTCCGAGCAACGTGTTTACTTATGCCCCTTAGAAACGCATGCTTGTCTGCTTGAATGTTACCATATTTTCATCCAAACCCAGGAAGACTACTACGTAGTCGTTCCGTGCCAGAATGTTCCTGCAAGTATCCGGGACCGTTAGGTCACCAAGGCAAATCCCCGAACCAGGAGAATGCATCAAGACAGTATTCACTGTACAAAATCATGATTCAAACATCTCCTGTAATACTGTACCACTGTACTACTGTTCTACTGTACCACTGTACTCCTGTTCTACAGTACTCGAGTATCACGTGAAATTGGAAAAGACCCTGACCTGCATGTCGCGGACAACTCCAAAACGAGGCATAGTTCCACGGACGGTCTCCGGGGCACTGGGGCCGCTCCGATCCGGATGGAACTCCACTGTTTCAGCCAACTGTACTGGACGAGATAGTGTGCAGCACCCACCGTTCTTTCGCTGCATACCATCCGCTCCATGGCTGAACTTACTGTATAGTCTACTGTACTAAACGAGATGGCTTGTAGCACCACTGTACTTTCGTTGCAAACTACTCTCGTTTAAGACTAGTGTCCTTTATGGCTATGCCAGCGACTCATGTCCATATAGATAAGTCATCCTCGCTTAGCGGCTATCCGCGTGCGAGTCACTGCATCGCATAAATGAATAACTGAACACCTGAACGATCATGTTTAAACGACCCTCGTATTTGCATATGCTTGCCTCCTGAATGTTTATACATGCCTCTGCTCGAATTAACAAGTTGCCTTAATATTTGCCTTGGACAGGAAAGGAGATGGTAAGTTGGTAAGTCTTGCCGTGTTTCCTCAAACATCGCACGGCGCACTGCCCGACACATTAGGCTATTCAATATTTGCATGAAACTGATCCTAAGGCAACTAGAAAGACAACTTAATAGTTGTGCACGAAACCTGTATTACGTGTTTGGATTTGTCGAGCGGACGAATAGCTTTCCCACCAGTGCATTCAATGTACTGATAATCCACCAGTTTGTATGCAAGGTGCGTGAGAACCTCGTTTGGTGCGGACGCCTCCAACGTGCATGCTAAGGCCAGGAGTTCCCTCTGAAGCCTTACAACGGTGCGTCCGGGACTGAAGCACATATACAAGACATAATGTTGGAGCATCGCCTGACCATCGCTTGTACATTCATGCCACAGTTGTAGCCACTTGGCACGCTTTTACTGTTTCAGAGAGAGAGACTTGAGCGACTTGTAATCTTGGCTATACGCCGCCTGTAACACAAGTTTATATCGATAAAAGAGCTTGCTTTACTTCAACTTGTGTTTCAATGCTTCTGCTATATTTGTCAACTCAGTGAACCTGTTATCGAATCGCTATGCGTTCATGACTCCGCTGCACTCGGATAATCTGTGTGACTCTGTGGCTTAGAACTCTTGCCGCCGACCAATGAACCATGGCCTTGCACGGGTGTGGATCACGCTCGTGCGGCATCACGCCCGGATGGGTTAAGCGATCGTTCCGTGGGAGCGCTGGCGAGGGTGATTCCCGCCTAGCGGGAACGGCCAAAATAGCCTGCGGGAGATCAAGGCGTGACATAATGGTATCAGAGCCTGGCTTCTACGCCTTTGTCCTCAATTCGATATCTCTGTTTCGAAAGCTCGTTCGTGGGTTATGTGCACGCTCTCTCTCAATGCCTCAATGGGATATTCCAACAATAAGTCTAAATACTTTCAAAATATGTTTTGAATGTTATGCTTGCTTGTCTGGTTGTATGCTGCGAGTGGCCTTTGTGCCAACCTGTGCGAACCCTTGAGAGTATCGCTAGTAGCTTGTCCGATTTCACTGACTCTAAGTTTGGTTGAATGCATCTATTCGAGGGACGCCTTGAACTAGTGCATCATCCAAGACTTAGGAAAAGGTAAAACTCGAGTGCTAAGACTTCGCTATCACTAAGCTGGTTGACGTGTTCACGCTAGAAGTGCACTTCGAAAGTGCGCACGATCCAGTCTAAGCGATATGCTGATTTCGAAGCTTGTGCAAGTGAATATCCAAATGAACAAGTACAAATGACTTGTCTAGGATTGCCTCAACCCTAGAATACTGCTTGTCCTTAGTAAGTCTCGAGGACGAGACTTTTTCTAAGTTGGGTAGGATGTAACACCCCATTCCGCTCAAGCAGACTGCCATCTCAAACGGCAAAAGTGCAGCTGTCCCGACCCGCTTTGCCTCGATTAAGAAGCAAAGGATATCCAGACTTGTCCCTACAGGAATCTGACTTAGGCTTTCAGAGGCTCGCTCAGACGTATCGCTCTACCGAGGCGAATCATCACTAAGGTGGGTGGCTACGGTGAACTTGTCTTTGCTTAGCCAGCACACACAAAATCTGGAATATTCATGCTAGTTGCTAGGTGAATCACCCCCTGCATGCTAATAAATCCAACGCACCTAGCTAAGGGAATAATCCCAACTCATATTGCTTGCTAGAACATGGAAATGAAATACTGCTTATATATGATCAGACTCTCGCATGTTAAGACCCTTAACGGTTTCATCTCTCGGCTTACCTTCGGGTCCGAGCAACGTGTTTACTTATGCCCCTTAGAAATGCATGCTTGTCTGCTTGAATGTTACCGTGTTTTCATCCAAACCCCGGAAGACTACTACGTAGTCGTTCCGTGCCAGAATGTTCCTGCAAGTATCCGGGACCGTTAGGTCACCAAGGCAAATCCCCGAACCAGGGAAATGCATCAAGACAGTATTCACTGTACAGAATCATGATTCAAACATCTCCTGTAATACTGTACCACTATACTACTATTCTACTGTACCACTGTACTCCTGTTCTACAGTACTCGAGTATCACATAAAATTGGAAAAGACCCTGACCTACATGTCGTGGACAACTCGGAAATGAGGCATAGTTCCACGGACGGTCTCCGGGGCACTGGGGCCGCTCCGATCCGGATGGAACTCCACTGTTTCAGCCAACTGTACTGGACGAGATAGTGTGCAGCACCCACCGTTCTTTCGCTGTATACCATCCGCTCCATGGCTGAACTTACTGTATAGTCTACTGTACTAAACGAGATGGCTTGTAGCACCATTGTACTTTCGTTGCAAACTACTCTTGTTTAAGACTAGTATCCTTTATGGCTATGCCAGCGACTCATGTCCATATAGATAAGTCATCCTCGCTTAGCGGCTATCCGCGTGCGAGTCACTGCATCGTATAAATGAACAACTGAATACCTGAACGATCATGTTTAAACGACCCTCGTGTTTGCATATGCTTGCCTCCTGAATGTTTATACATGCCTCTGCTCGAATTAACAAGTTGCCTTAATATTTGCCTTGGACAGGGAAGGAGATGGTAAGTTGGTAAGTCTCGCCGTGTTTCCTCAAACATCGCACGGCGCACTGCCCGACACATTAGGCTATTCAATATTTGCATGAAACTGATCCTAAGGCAACTAGAAAGACAACTTAATAGTTATGCACGAAACCTGTATTACGTGTTTGGATTTGTCGAGCGGGCGAGTAGCTTCCCCACCAGTGCATTCAATGTACTGATAATCTACCAGTTTGTATGCAGGGTGCGTGAGAATCTCGTTTGGTGCGGACGCCTCCAACGTGCATGCTAAGGCCAGGAGTTCCCTCTGAAGCCTTACAACGGTGCGTCCGGGACTGAAGCACATATACAAGACATAATGTTGGAGCGTCGCCTGACCATCGCCTGTACATTCATTCCACAGTTGTAGCCACTTGGCACGCTTTTACTGTTTCAGAGAGAGAGGCTTGAGCGACTTGTAATCTCGGCTATACGCCGCCTGTAACACAAGTTTATATCAATAAAAGAGCTTGCTTTACTTCAACTTGTGTTTCAATACTTCCGCTATATTTGTCGACTCAGTGAACCTGTTATCGAATCGCTATGCGTTCATGACTCCGCTGCACTCGGATAATCTGTGCGACTCTGTGGCTTAGAACTCTTGCCGTCAGCCAATGAACCATGGCCTTGCACGGGCGTGGATCACGCTCGTGCGGCATCATGCCCGGATGGGTTAAGCGATCGTTCCGCGGGAGCGCTGGCGAGGGTGATTCCTGCCTAGCAGAAACAGCCGAAATAGCCTGCGGGAGATCGGGGCGTGACATTGTACACGGTAATTGAGGATATGACACGTGTACGTCTTAGCTGCGTGCACACGCGACCCTGCTAATTGACCAGTCGTGACCCCCTGCGTCAGTTCCTAAGTGCAACATAGTGTTCCTGTGCGTACTATTATAGTGACTGATGATCGTATTATTATATTATATTATATGTATAGGGTCGCTGGACCGTTCAAGCGAGACTTCAGGAGCAGTTTATTGGCACTCGCAGCTTGAGGACCCAGGCAAGTATACCTTGCCATATTTACTATTTAATTTTAAATTATACAATGTTGTATGATAACTTGTTACCTTATTTCATATAATTGTGTGCGTCCGAGATTGACTCGGGTGTAGTCGACGAATACGTCGATGTGTAGTGTATTTGACTTAGTCACTAGCAGACTCACCCACCATTATGAGGATATTCTGATATCTTCCTAGACCCTGACACTCTTACACGCATCACGGTGACAAACTTATGTTGGGATGCATGTGACATGCATCACGGTTTAGTACGTAATCAGGTTTATATAATTAGTTGAGACTTGGCATGTAGTTACGTGGTATGCACGTTGTATATTCGACTTGTATATCTGCATTGGGCGGGGAGGACAACTGGTAGGTGTATGGGATACACACATTGGACTCCGTAGTATCCAGAGGAGCCACAGATCCAATGATTTGCTTAATTTAGATTCCATGTTCTACGGGACGATATGGACGTTATACTATGCAGATTCCACGTTCTTTAGAACGATGGACGTTACATGTATAGATGTCACGCTCTTCGGAGTACGGACGTTATGCCTACACCTACCCATACGTACCAAGGTTGTTCCCATATTGTATTCACTTAGATGGTTAGCACACCCCTTTATTTTATTCAGTATATATATATGACATGTATTTTTGTATCTTGTTACGTCCCTCTAAGGACCTGGTTCCCTTCCAGATTTGGACGAGGCATATTATCCTACAGTGTACAGACCTGGGCAGGAGACGAGGTACGCATCCGAGGAGGAGCTAGAGGTTCTACCGTCAGAGTTTCCTTAATCACTGGTAGGCCTTCAGCCTAGGACTGGAGCATCTTTATCTAGTCAGCCGATACTCTAGTCATTACTCTTTTATCTATCTTTCAGTACTCTTATTTCGTCATGTTAGTGAGTTTGTTCCCATCAGACATATTTTGGATTGTACTATGACATTTCAAACTTGTACTTATTTTCTAGTATTTATTTCAGTACTTCTTGTTTATATTGTGGATGAGATTAGACATTACATGTTGTATGAGTATTGGACTTGTTAGTATTTTAAGACAGCGTAGTACGTTTTGTTGGATCCATTAAATTGGGTATTCCCTCAGAGACGTATTAGCTGGTTATTGCCACGTGGCCTGGTCCCGTGTATTTTGGTACTGGGGCGTGACACCCATTTGGCTTTGGGGCTTCCGATTCCTGAGTCGTACGATCCTTAGGGAAGACCGATAATTTTGCATTATTTCAGACTCGGAGAAAATTCTACCCCCAGCTTAGGATGCTGCTCTGTCTTGTCGAGGGAGATACCCCCAGACATGTCGTTGTCTGGTTCTTGGGAATCAATGTCCTCACGGCATGACGGGTTGGTGTGGATCACTAGGAGATTGCTACTCCCGGGTTGCAAAGTTACTGCGGGCCCTGAGGGTGGCAGGACCATATTTGCCTTGATCTCCAGTATTGCCTGGGTCAGAGTCTGCATTGTGGCACTCATGGTGTGCGTTATTGACTCAAGAGCATCGATACGTTGGCGATCGCTGAGCCCTTCCGCCTTCGGTTCCTGAGTTGCATTATCCTCAGGGAAGATGGGCATCGATGCATCGTCTTCAGACTCAAAGGAGATGCTACTCCCAGCTTCATATGATGCTCTGACTATTCGAGGGTGACTACCCCCAGCATGTTATTGTTTGTTCCTTTGGAGTTACAGTCTTCAGGGGAGGTAGGCATCATCGTACCGTCTTCCGATTCCGGAGGATTGCTACCCCCAGTCATAGATGATGCATTAACCCTAGGCACGTTGCTATCAGCTTCCTCAGAATCGTTCTCCTCAGGGAAAGTCGATAGTGCTACATCTTCTTCAGACTCAGAGGGAATGTTACCTCCGACTTTGTAAGGTGTGTCTTCTTGATGAGGGTGATTACCCCCAGAGAACTCGACATATGTCCTTTGAGATTCACTATCTTTACGGAATGCTGGGTTGTATAGGTCTGGAGGATTACTACCCCCAGCATGTGTAACCCCAGGGGTTCTGAGGAAGATCTACCTCCGTCAGCTGATAGCTTCTTCTTTGAGCGGGTACCCTATAAAATTTCTTTCGCAGGCTCCGCTGCTGGTAACCGCCTTCTCAATGCGCTGGTTGAGAGTGACGGGCCGGAGGTGCTGGACTTCCTTCCTCATGTGGTGGAAGAGACATTCCGAGTTGAGTAACATGAGGCGAAGGGCAGCTACTTCTTCTCTGGTGTTTGCACCTGATCTTTGGACTGTTGCCAGATAGGTGCCGTCGGCTGTAGTCGTTGGAATACCGACTGCCTGCTCGTAGGCGCTGCTGTCCTGTTGCAGCAGCAGTTAATGATAATCTTGGCACAATGATGCCCTGGAGAGAAAATTTTATCGTCCAGAATTGTTTTTCTCGCTTTGCGCTTGTGATTGATCACGTTGTGCAAGTCGAGCGAGGGCTGTTCCACCTTTGCACCCTTTTTGTGGGCCTGGGTAGGCTGAGCGTACGGGTGTGTAGGTGTTATGTTGTCTCCCGGATCCGAGGTTCGTACAAGAACTTGCCTCAGATCATTGGCATGAGACTTTTAAGACCGACCATGTCCATTTGTCGCTCTATTTCCGAACGATATAAACTCATTTCTATTAGAGCATCCTTTAGGAGCAAACATCAATTAAGTAGATAATCCCAAACATTAATCTCAGTCAAGAGAGAGAATATCATTCCTACTTAAGTAGATACTCCAAACGTTAATTTCAGCCACTCTTTTCAATCGAACGGTTGCAAAGAAAGGTATGAAACCAACCGGTTGGTTATATATATATATATATATATATATATATATATATATAAAACGTGCACATATATTTAATGCTAAGTACTGTTTGTAAAAAATAACTTATCTTAGATTTTTTTATTTTGTAATTATTAAAAAAAAATTAAAATTTTGAATAAGTTTTATTTATCTCTCGTAAGTTTTTTTTTAAATTAAATTGGTTGAGTATTTACTTACGGTTCCAGATTTTTAATCTCCTGTAAGTTTTTTAAAAAATAACTCACGGTTTTAGATTTTTTTTTTATCTCCACATAAGGTTTCTCTTTCCCGTTAATTTTTTGTTAAGTAAATTGGTTTAGTATTTATTTAATGTTTTGATGGATAAGAAAGAAGTTGGTTTAAGTTTTTATTAATCTTCTGTAAGTTATTTTAATTTTTTTTAATTGGTTGAATATTTACTGACTGGTTAGATAGCTCACTTTTGAACCGTTTTGAAACCACATTATATATATATATATATATATATATATATATATATATATATATATATATATATATATATATATATAGGGATAAAATAATGTAAATTACACACTTTTTCACTTTAGTAACCACTAATAATTACACACTTTCAACTACAATAGATATTCACCATGTCAAATAAATTCACTTTAAATATTATATACTATTTTAAAATGGATTGTCTTAAAAGTAAATATTTAAAATGTTAGAAAAAATATAGATAAAAAGATACATGCAACGCAGATACATTTTTATATCGAAACATGTTCATATACAGGCCCAAGAAAACTATGATCTAGAACTATTGCAAGCCCAATTTGTATAGCCCATCTAGCGAGTAATCCCAAAAGAAAGACTTTTGATAAGGGCACTGCACATTTTACTCGGGGCTAGCCCAGGATTGGGGCTAGCCCACTAAAGAGGAACTTTTACTTATACTAACCCAACATTTTACTCATACTAGCCCACTACTTCCAAACCCTCTCAAACCCTCCCTACCCGACCGGAGCCCTCCCCCCTCCCGCCGTCCTCCTCCCTCGTCCTCCACCGCAACCTCCCGTCGCCGCGCCTCCCGTCGTCGTCGCCGTCAAAACCAAAAAAGAAAATAAAAAAATAGAAGAACTGTCAAAATTTTGACAGTCCTACCAATTGGAAGGACTGTCAAAATTTTGACAATCCTAAAAATGTATGTTGAATTTTTAGGACTGTCAAAATTTTGACAGTCCTACAAATTGGTAGGACTGTCAAAATTTTGACAGTCCTAAATTTTTTTTCTGTTAATTGTTGGGGGGGCCAATTTCAAAATATCCTTAAAATTTCTATCCTTAAAATTTGTTAAAGTATTCTGTTATTTAAAATAGTAAATTTATTATTGGTACATTAAATATTTTATAAATTTTTTTTTTTTTACCAAAAGTAAAATTTGGAGGTCGAAACATCGTTTTTTTGCGATTCTAAAAATTTGGGAAGTCCGTCAAACAGTGAAACGGTTTATCCCGAAGTACTTTTCCATACGGTCATTTTGGCTCAAACTGGAGCTTGTTTCGATCTCCCAGTCAAAAGTTATGATACTTTAAAGTTTTATATTTTATATTTTTGCCTGTAATATGTACGTCTTACTTCGGATGAAAATTCTCTCTACACGAATTGTGTTACTCTCGTCGAAAACATACAAATAGACCTATTGTGTGACGAAAAACGATTTGAAAACAAATAGTTATGGCCGTTTGAAGTCTGATCGATGGCAGACGTAATATTCGTACGGTAGATTTTTTTTTTTTTTTTGTTCAATGATAACATATTCTATTTTGGATGTTAAACTAAATAAAAAAAATCAAAATCCAAAACTAACTAAATAGAAATAAACTTAAAAAAATGCTGACAATTAAAATGAGGACTGTCAAACTCATTGTTTGTGAGACTGTCAAAATCCTGACAGTCCTAGTTTTATATAAAATTTTCAGTGGGTTAAAATTAGGACTGTCAAAATTTTGACAGTCCACATAGCTTGTGGGACTGTCAAAATTATGACAGTCCTAACAATTTGTAGGACTGTCAAAATTTTGACAGTCCTTCCAAGTGGTAGGACTGTCAAAATTTTGACAGTCCTGATTATAACAATTTGGGCTAGCCCCAAATGAGGACTGTCAAAATTTTGACAGTCCTCATTGTTTGTAGGACTGTCAAAATTTTGACAGTCCTTCCAAGTGGTAGGACTGTCCAAATTTTGACAGTCCTGATAACAATTTGGGCTAGCCCCAATTGAGGACTGTCAAAATTTTGACAGTCCTTCCAAGTGGTAAGACTGTCAAAATTTTGACAGTCCTGATTATAACAATTTGGACTAGTCCCAAATAACTTTTAGGATGGCAAACTTGTAATTTTTTGTAAATTTCTAATGGACTAGTCCCGAGTAAAATGTGCAGTGCCCTTATCAAAAGCCCAAAAGAAAATCTGAACTTTTCAAGTGATCCTCTCCTCTCTTTTTCTCTTCTTCTTTCTATTCACTTCCAATTTCTTCACATTCCCAATGGCTTCTCCCACCTCCACTCTCCTCCTCCACCGAGCCCTCCCCCTCCTCCGCCGCTCCCGAGCCTCCCCCTTCCGGCGTTACTCAGCCTCCGCTCTCTCCGCGCTCGACTCGAGCGCCGTCGCCCCTTCGTCCTCCTCCTCCTCAACGGTCATCATTGGCGGTGCTTCCGTCACTCCACCGAATCCGCCAAAGCCTCGTTTGCCGGAGAATTCGTGGGCGGACCATCCGGACTTCAGGCGGTGGAAGGACAAGGAGGAGGAGATTCTCTCGGACATTGAGCCGATCACCTTGCTCGCAAAAGAGATACTCCACTCCGACAGGTGATAGTTTGATTCGTTTCCTCGAGTAAACTTGAGAAACTTAGAATGACCCATGTCTCCCTTTTCTTCTTACACTCAGAAAGTCGGTGTCTTTATAAATGTATTGCACAGGACACGGACACGTCAAAACCAGTGTTGTGTCCGTTCGTTGTGCCAGTGCTGTCTATTATCCGTGAATCTTAGCTGACAAGTGACCAGCTATATTGGGATGTTGAAATATAGTATACATTACGGAGGTGGATGTCGTAGAGAGCTGAAGAAATGGGAAGAAAATTTTTGGGATTGAGACCACGCTTCGACACTAAATCTGCTCAAAGCAATATTCGTCCTACACGATCTGCTTTCAGGAACCAGCAAGTTCTCGTAGAACTTCTGGAACGCTCGATGTCACCTCCTTTCTGGACTCGCACGAACTCCTCTGGACTCCAATGACGGCAACATCAATTACTCTCTTCGTCTCTCAATTTCGAAGTAAGTTCTCAAAGGGACACGAAAAAAGTATTTATAGAGGAGGATGGAAACCCTAATCCTAATTCTGACCGCTAACTGATTAAGAAAAGATATAAATGAATTAAATTCAAATTCCACAAAAATCGGATCTGAATTAGTCACCATATATTTCCATAACCATTCAAATCCCGCAATCAGTGATATTATGCACGAATCATCTCTCTGCGCATATGCGTCCAACAACACAACCATAGTTGCTCTGTGCGCATAAGCCAACAGCGCAACAACTCATGCGTGCGGCAGTGCAGCAGCGCATGCACGCATATGCGTAAACGCGCATAGATGCGCATAGCCCGAACATAGCCCACACATGCAACTCGCGCACGAGCGCAATAAATGTGCACAAGCGCCATGCGACGATACTGACGTGCTAAGTGCAAAGTACTCCAATAAAGCGTCACTTTGCGCCCTTGAGCCCGAGTCAGAGTTGCTAAGCCCCTTGGGGACTTAGCTCCTAAGGGAATTTTTTCAAGAGAGTGACAAAAAACATAAATGATTTCTTTGAGAAGTTAATACCCTTTCATCCTAGAAAAACACTCCTACATGATACCCACATGTGCCCCACCACAACCAATGTGCAAATCTCAATACAAACAAAGCATTATATTGAGATACCCACTTAGAGGTGTAGCCAATGTGGGACTATTTTAACTAGTCCAAAAGAAACACCTCCAACAGAGCTTCCTCACCTCCTTGCCATATGAAGATCCAATTCATAGGACGACATTGTCAAGAAATCCATTAACAAACTTATGCACAATCACATAGCTTCCCCTACGTGTCTACATGCACCTTGTCAAATGCGTGCCTGATTTCCCTTGTCGACTGCACATCTGATTTCCCATAAGTGACTTTCCCTCGCTATCGAGCATCCTCCAATCCAAAAGTGTCTCGCCGAATGAACATTCGCTTCTGTAAGTGACTTCCCCTTGCTAGCGAGCTTCCGACTATCCGAATGTATCTCGCTCCCTTGCTGGATGAACACCCGGCTTCCTTAACTGACTTTTATTTGCTACCGAGCACGCGGATATCCGAAAGTGTCTTGACCCCTTGTCAAATGAACATCCGACTTCTGTGAGTTCCCCTTGCTATAGAACACCCAGCTATCCGAGTGTCTCAGCCCCATGCTGAATTAATATCCAGCTTCCGTAAGTGACTTCCTCTCAAGTCTCAATAAATGACTTCCACTTGATGTAAAGCACCTGACTATCCAGAAGTATCTTGGCTCCTTGCCGAATGAACATCTGGCTTCTTGTACATAATTCGTCCCCATGCTATTGAGCACCCAGCTCCTTGAAGACGTCTCGGCCCCTTACCGGACAAACACCCACTTCTCATAAGTAACTTTCTCCTTGCTATTGAGCACCGACTCTACGAATGTATCTTGGACCCTTGTCGAATGAACACTTGACTTCTCGTAGGTGACTCTTGCCCTCACTATTGACTGCTCGAGCCATTCTCCGGAAGTTTCTTGGCCACTTGCCAAATGAATACCCGACTTCTTGTAGGTGTCTCTTCCCCTCGCTATTTAGCACTTGGTTTTCCGAAAGTGTCTAGGCCCCTTGCCAAATGAACACCTGACTTTCGAAGACTCACCCTCTCACAATTGCGTACTCGGTTATCGGAAGGTGACTTGCGACCTTGCCGAAGTGACTCTTCCCCTCGCTATCGAGCACTCGGCTTACCGAAGATGTCTTGACCCCTTGCCAGATGAACAACATGCTTCATGTAAGTAACTATTCCCCTCAAACTTGGATGACTCCTTCCGTACTGTGGAAGTTTGGAGTTCTAATGTATGCTACCCTATTTTCCATCCTCATTTTCTCACCACATTACGTTAACGGTAACATACAAACACACATACAAAAGAATAAAAAGAAAAAGAGAAAAGCAAAGCAAAGCAAAGCAAAGCAATAACTAAAAGCTTGCCCTCCAATGGAGGTGATCCCTGGGGAAGGGGGGCGTTGTGTCATGGGCTCTGGTGGGTAAGGAGGAGGAGGAGGAGGAGGAGGAGAGAGAACAAGGATGGAGAGAGGAGGTATGGAAGACGAATCCTGGGTAATTGCTTACACAATTTTCTCAAAGAAAGTTATTCATGAATTTTTTTTTTTTTTTTGGTGAATGTATTTCCTAGTTTATGATTTCTATGAAGTTAAAGCATCATAAATGCATACAATTTGCCATATGTAGGCTTGCGGAAGTCTTTGAAAGCATGACAATGGAAGTAAAGCCAATCCAAGTAGAGATTTTGACTAGCTCCAGCAAAGTTTTAAAAATTGTTGATCTGCTTTGGTCTTTATCAGAACCTACCTACTTTTGTGCATCTATAACTTTTCGGAATTATTAGCCAATTTTAGCATATTATGAAAAACTTTGAACACTTCCTCCTATAGGCAATTTGGACTTCTTCTGGGCTGTAAAAGATCTGAATTCACCGTACTTCATAATTTTAGTCCTATACCAGAGGTATTGGTATAGTTGTTCCATGGTGCAACTTTGGGTCACCCGGCTGAAACTCAATGTGATACCACAAATACATATCATTATCAGTTGATGTTGAAACCTTGATTTTTAAACACTGGTTCGGCAGATAGAAAGCCTTTGGATGTAAATTAGACTAAGTTTAACAGATTGATGGAGGTTTAGCAAGTTTTTGATACATCTTGATAATGAAGGGGCATTCTAACTATGTTATCTTGATTATATGATAATATTGTGCCACTCATGTTTGCCTGTGTTAGACTGTTTACACTTTTATGCCTCATATCTATTTTCTCTCCTGACTGATGAATATTTCCTGACGGGAGAATGCTCTACTTTCTATAATATGTCAATATTTCAAGTTGGCCTGCGAATCATCAGATGCAACATATTTTAGCTGTTTTCTGAGTCATAGGAGGCGACGACTTATAAAAAAAAAGGAGAACACAACTTTCAGTTTGATCATAGTATCTATAAAATAGTGAACTCCTCTCTTGCTAAAGAGTATATAATCACTTAAACTAACTCCATTTTCTCTGTATTGACCTTTCCCTGTTCTTTAAATGCTTGCATTCTAGCAGATATCTAGACGGGGAACGTCTAACTGACGAAGATGAGAAAGAAGTCATAGAGAAGCTTCTCAACTACCATCCACATTCAGAAGATAAAATTGGCTGTGGGCTTGATTCCCTAATGGTAATTTTACATATTTGTGGAAAGCTATATATTCAACTAAATATTTATTTCAATTGCTTTATTAATTATCTGTTAGTCATTAGGAAGAAGTCACCAGTTTACTCTAAGATTGATGTTTGTAAAATAAATAAATACAACAAAGATCTTATTTTATTTGTTATTGCTCGCAAGGATCTTCTTATGCCGATATGGTACTTTATATTTATTAGCATGATATTTTAGATGCGTCACATTACTTGAAAACTAAATTTCAAACCCTGAAGTTCGATTTTCCTTAACATGAGCTAGATAAATTTTGTTACACGAACTTGACTCAAAACTGCTGCAATGTAGAGACTTTTTTAATGCCATGCATCTTCTTATTGTGTTGAACAACTTTTTTATATCATTGTGAAAATCTTTAGGTTGAAACATCTATGGAAATAAGTTATATAAGTGCAAGGATCCTATCAAATTTATTCCACATATTACTGCACAACAGCAACATAGCCTTAATCCTTGTGGTATACTGTAGTCCCACAAAGAAATCAGTGGGTTGATCTTCATTAGGTGTGCAATTTTTGAATAGAAAGTTTGAAAAACAGTGTAATCTGTTGTAAAATTCAGACCCAAGTCTTTCCACTGATGTTGAGAATGGGGGACATGTTCTAGTTATGTATTTAGCCCTAGAAGTATACTATAATTTTGAATACCATCCCTTCTGGAAGTGAGACGGCTCGAGCAAGAATGATGCAATAAAGAAAATTGATCTATACGATGTCAAAGTACACTATTTTAGCAAGGTTAATATCTTTATTTTACATTTATTCTAACAGTCAATAATCCTGAAAATGACTGGACTTTAGGTTTGTGTCCGATACTTCAGTAGAATGGCAATGCAAAGTTTGCTTTGGTCCTGTAGAAAGAGGTGGAATGGGAATATAACTGATTTGGTTGTGGGGCAGGAGCATGCCAGTCCTTACTAAGGGAGCTATTTTTGTAATAACAGAAGTACATGATAAATAGTTAATATGATATGTTACTTTTTGATTAAGGTGTGACATTATTCAGAGAAGCACTAATTAGCAAGGACGCACTTGAAAGTTCTGGTGTTGGACTGGACTAGAAGTATCATGAGAGCAGAGATAAGTCAACCAGCAACATCATCATCATCATCCCAGTCTTTTCCCATCAGAATGGGGTTGCTATGGAGGCATAAGAAACCTCCGTAAGAGAATTGACAGTGTTTTTATGACTGATTGTCGACCTAGCGTCAACCCTCTATGTTGGGTGCCAAATTCCTAGCAGAGGTAGATATGATCATGAGAGGGTCATGCCATAAAACCGGGACAGTTGGCTGGTAGATCAACAAAATATATTTGATATAGCAGTAACTTTACCACGAAGGGGACAGCTGTTGAGCATGACTCAAACATGAAGACTTCATCACCAGCCGGATTTTATACTGCTGTTTGCCTTAGATCGGCCCACACGTAAGCCTATCATGCATGGTTATGCTAGATAACTAGAATGGAGAGAGGGAGGAATGAGTTATTATAGTTTTTAAATATTAAATAAGGTGTAGAACTCTCTGAAACATCGTATAACATTCCCTGTCATGGACCATCTGAAGCAAGATAGTGAAAGAAAAAAAAAAATTTAGACTTAGATTATATTTTGAATTTTAATAATGTAAATTTTACCCAAAAAATTGTGGAAGATTGAGAGGGGCAGAAGGAAACTATAATCGTAGATAAGTATCTAATAATATTTGTGCCGACTTTTGTTGTCCTTGGGCAATTAAAGATGATAGTTTCTCTTAAAGATGTAAACATTGCAGTTCAGAAGGTTTGCTTTCCAATGTTAGGAAGGAAAATGCTCTTAAGAGAGAAGAATGGAAGAAAATGATTGAATAGCAGTTTGCAAAAATTTGGCATACAGGCTCTCTTTTTCTCAGCTTAGTTTTGTTGGCTAGAAGCCTATATTTCTTTAAGGTATATGCCAACCGAGTCTCCGTTAATTATCTTCTTGAAGCATACAAACATCCGGCTTCTGACAAACCAGAGATGATTGTTAAAACAATGAGAGCATCGTGGAAGTGTGTTATGTCAACTAACCTCATCAGGCATAAGATTATAGCCTGCAGGTAACAACTCAAAGGGTCTAAAGTAAGAAGTTTATTGTTCTGACAAACAATTAGTTATTGTTTCGAGACAAAACTATATTAGTTGTTGTTCTCTTCATCTAAATGTTTTATGGAAGAATTTTACATATCTGAGTAGTTTTTACAATCCATGATCTATGTAAAGCACGACAAGTATTATCTGAAGTCTGAACAATAATCCTTACACAAGTACCTCTTTGCTAGACATTGAGTTGTGATCTTGCTGTTGGTTATGCTCCCTAATCATTTGCTCTCTCTGCTATAGATTCTTATAGTTTGTTGAGCTAACAATCACATATCTAGTGAAGCTAATTTGCACTCATTTTGGAAGGTTGATCGGCATCCAACATTCAGAAATTCAAGGTGCCTCTTTGTCGTACGAACAGATGGTGGCTGGATAGATTTTTCCTATCAGAAATGCCTACGAGCATACATTCGACAAAAGTATCCATCTCATGGAGAGAAGTTCATCAAGGAACATTTCAAGCGCACTTGAAGGTTACGTGACTCGAGACCAATCTTAAGATGACTATATTTGATCATCACCTATTATATGATCTACAAGATGACAGATTTGATCATAAGCTATAGATCTTGTGAGATTTGGCGTGCGCATGGTGATGCTTATGTGATCGTGGTAATTTTTAATTATTACGATAAAGCCTTTCTTATATTAAACTCATTGTGAAGTCTAGAAGTTGCAGCTCGTTGGAGGCAAGGGCATGTTTGCAGTTTTTCCACTTGTGTAAATCATAGAAACCAACAATATGTGATGAATGAAGTCCTCTGTGGTTATAATAGTAAATATGTTAACTGAACGATGATAACTATGCATGTAATTTGAGATTTTGTGGTATAAGTATTGGAATAACTGTATATCATATTTATGGTGTGGCTGTCTAGTTTTCATATTGATATCCAATGCGTATTTGTTCTCAAACTTTGCATTTGAATTTATTAGCTACTGTATATTATCATCATGCTTTGATCAAAGATGAATTGTTCTTTTTGCATATTTGTTCTAAAATTTTGCAGTTGAAGCTTAGGTGAGCAACTCATCATCATGCTTGGGCCTACGGGCAGGGTAGTGTCGGCTTGCCTGGGCTGTAATGTTGCAGGCCTACGAATTGGGTTGTGGGCTATGGGGTCGCATTGTCTGTGTGGGTCCTTCGGAACTGAATTTGAGAGTTTGTACAAACAAGTTTCGAGCATATACTTTAGTGATTAAATTAAGCATCTCTGAATGTTCTTGAAATAGCCAATAAAGTATCTAAATTTGCAGTTCATTGTTAGGGTAGGATGGATAAAAATTTAGCCAGTAAAATTTGGGCACTTCCATTGTCCATCCTAACCACACAATGGAACTGCAAATTTGGACACTTCCATGACAAGTTGAGTGGAGAGAAAGAGTGCAAATGAACATATAGACACTCGAGCAAATAAACCAAAAACGTAAGCATATATATCAAACCATTCATTTCTTGAGTAATAGTAGATTTCTTTTACTTTGGTTTGACTTTGAACCCTCTTCAATTTACTTCCATGTCAAAGGGAAAGTCTATTTTTGTTCACCTTTCAAAACTAGGGTGTATGTTCACCCATCAATCAAGTGTTGCCACGTGATATTTTTATGTAATTTAAAATCACTTTAAAAGTAGTTTTGTGAACCTTCAAAATAATTTTGACTTCTATTTTATCACGTGATAACATTTAATCGGAGAGTAAATATACATTTTAGTTTTGATGCAGTAGAGCAGCAACAGCAGCAGTACTACAGTTGTATGGATCGTATTTCCTAACACAAGGAAGCTATAACTATTCCCTTACTCTTTTCCTTTCTCCAAACAAGAAAGCGAAAGGACCACCAAAAGCTAAGAAATTAAGAATAGCAAAGCAAGCAGTCAGTATATGGAGAGAGAGAGAGAGAGAGAGTGAGTGAGTGAGTGTGTCTTATGGGGACTTGGGAAGTAGTTGTTGGATTTTATCTCATTTCTGTTTTAGCCCTTAAAAGAAAGTGATAATGGAATTGATAATTTAGTCACATGTATAGAAAGTGAAATTATTAGGTGTAGATAATTGAGATTATTTTAGATTTTATATATGAATTTTTTTTTAAGGTATATGGACTCAGTCCAATATCGTACCTCATGGGTCAACTTGGGTTTGAGTCAGACCACGTTTCCAACAAGTGGTATTAGAATCCATGGTACAGATTGTGCTGAACGTTTATGCGTATAATCGGACCGGATTGGCTTCAAAGGTGGAGACGACATGTTAATATTTTAATACATATGTGCCAAGTCCAATATCACATCCCATGGACCAACTCCAGTTTAGATCACACCACGTTCCCAACTATTTCTTTTGCAAGTACTATATATATATATATATATATATATATATATATATATATATATATATATATATATATCCGTTGCACGTCTGAAAAAGAAAAAAAAATAATATTGTTGAAAAATCAGATAAAATTTTAAATTATATTGAAATATTTTAAATATAATTTGTTACAGATATATTTTTAGAAATTTGGATATGTATTTAGTTAAATAATACAATATATTTAGTTTAAATATAATTTGAATATTGAATATATTTTAGGATTTATTATAAGTTAAGGTAGTTAGAAGGATTTAAATTTTTTATTTTTATTTTTAATTACGCAAGGAGGTATATGCGATTAGAAAGATTTTAATTTTTTTATTTAGTACAGGATATACATACAACTTGGCCGGTATATATATATATATATATATATATATATATATATATATATATATATACTTTTTTTTTTCTTTTTTCTTTTTTCAATTTTCAATTGATATTTTTCCGATGGATTTTTAAGAAAACATAATAAACATTGGAATGAGCTTTCACATGACTCAAAAAGAGCCTATATCATTGTGTCGGTAAATAACTTTTACTAAAAGGTTTTCTGTACCAGTGCTAAGCATGCAAAAATAGAGAGTGATTATCACGAGATTGCAGATTATAAATCTCCATTGCTTTTTATTAGTTTTAAATAATTTGACAATGAGGAGGGCTTTATTCACCTTTATTTCCTGAATCAATTAAATCTTTTATTAATTTTGGGGGCAAGTAATCAGCTGCAGCATGTACAAAGTGGCCCTATTTCTGCCTAGCAAAACCCAGTGACTACCATAAAAAGAAGGGTATTGTCCTATAATACAATGACTTTCTTTATGACAATGCTAGCAGCACCTAGTAAAGGAGTTCAGAGGCATGCAGGTGAACTTTTAGATTTTAATTTCTAAGATTTATATATATATATATATATATATATATATATATACACACACGGAAGAAGTTAAATATCATAGATAGAAGTAGAAAGTCACTTACAACCTTTGTCCGAGGCCCCGGTCAGAGACATACCAACAATACACAAACACTATCTCAAGGAATATATATATATATATATATATATATATATATATATTACACCCCACATATACCCTAAATAACTTTACTGGAATGATGACCTTTAGTAATTCTCGTTCTCGGAGGTCTAGTCGCAAGTATTTTCTTCAGTATTTTCTCCTTTTCTTGCTTAGTCTTTAGTCTCCTCTTATCTTTCCACGCTGGATTGACTGTGACTATATGCTCTTTAAACATATTGAAAATATTTTGTAGTGGTATTATCGTCTTATCTCCAACTCTTTAGCATTAGATTCCTCAGACTTCTTAGACTGACGCTCCTTGTTACCGTTGCCATCCAGCATATTGTAGAAGCTCCTTAACTCACTAGTCTGCCTAAGAGGAAACATGACACACATAACACCGGGTAGGCGGGTCATCGCTACGATAACCTCCTCTTATGCGGGTTCTGCACCCTTGGAAATTGTCCTTGTCCATTAACGTAGGAATAAGTCTGGATGTTCTCGTGAATGACTTTGTTCTTCGTATCACATCTGGGTGGCCCACTGATGAAGCCAAATTTTGAGTCAGGCTGACCCGGATTTCTTCTTTCCGTTGCGGGACTTGAAGTCTTGATGTCCTTGTGAATAGGGGGAGCACTGGACAATCCCTCTTCTGTCTTCATGATGTTTTGTCCCTCCTTCGAGCCCTCCCCACGCTCCACCGGGCAAGACTTCTTGTCATGTCCAAAGCATTTGCATGAAGGGCACCGTATTGACACCCATTCGTACTCCACTTTCTCCTGAAAAATCTGACACAATGCCAGCCTAAATTAGACCTCTCTCGAGAATTCTGTCACTGCATCTACTTCTACAAAGACTCAAGCATACGCTAGTCTTTGTCGAAGTGCAGTCGAGATATCCATCCTTAGAGGTAAGCCAACTAAGCTAGTCAACCTCTTGATTGCTTCAGCATTCCCGATCGCCAGAGGCAGCCACTGAAACCGTATCCAAATCAAAATTTTGGACAGTCTGTACCATTCAAAGCTCATCTCTGGCGACCACCGTCTGGTAATAGTAAGTCTTCCATTGTAAGTCCATGGGCCTCTATCCAACAATCGTTAAACGTCCGCCTCCAAATCGAACTTGAACATGAAGAAGCCATTTTTTCGAGAGTATACCGTCATATCCCCTTGAGGCTGTCATAGTCTTCGCACCATACCAGTTATCGATCCATGACTGGCTCTAGTCCCCACAAGGTAGAAAATTATGGACCGTTGCCAGAAGTTCTCAGCCTCCTCCCATGTCTCAGCTTCAATTTCTGCTATTGGAACACCATCAAACCGGGACGGTTGAACATAATGAAAACACTATATACCACCAATTGCCTGAGAGCTGCTGGAACCGCACACCGACACCCACGTCCTGATTATAGGAGAAGTTCTGAATAAAGAAGAAGGATAACTCCCTTCCTCGACCCCTGTGCCAAATCGCCCACATAAATGGAGGCTCGACTCTCAATGTTCTGCTTCCTCCTTCCCGTCTCTACTCCACTCTTTCCGCAACCTTCCTCAAGATGGGAGATAACCTTCCTCCTCCTTCTAACCATCGTCGACCACTCCCTGGCAAAGGGATCCTGCCACTCCTCCTATATCTCCTTAACTTGGGATAGAGGAGGAGTGGTTGGAATAACCAACTTCCAAACCGCCACCGCCCCTCTCCATAATCATTAGTTTATATATATATATATATATATATATATATATATATATATATTCTTCTTCTTCTTCTTCTATTTTTTGGTCATTTTTGGCCTACTCGGATCCGTGGCAGACCCAGCCAACCCGAGCAGAGTGGGGTCTTCAATCCAGAGTGCTTAACAGGGAGCCCCCCTTCTGCGGAGAGGGGTCTATAATCCGGGTCACCCAACAGGGAGCCCCCAAACCACCCAAGTAGGTTTGGTACGTCCGTGGCACAAAGCCTGTAAACCCCCTCAAATATTTCTATAGATAGTCTGGTATGGGATAAAAATTTTGGTTTTAGCAGCAGTTGATTGAGGTTTAGAGTAAGGTTACATATGTCTGTTTATTTTAATTGAACCCTCGGCGCGCCCTACCATTGTTGAATTATTCGGAGCCCAACATCAGCCCATAAATTCCAACAGATTGTTGCACTTTTGACTTGACACACCAATTTAGGCGCTGGACTTTTTCGTCACTCAAAATCATATTTTCTTGTGCTATAAATTAATTGCACAATTTTTCGTAACCGAAATCCTTATTTAAATCACGTATCGCGCACCGGTGTCGTTGCCATCAATTTTGAGACACCAACCCAACCCGTTGGGCCGGACCTGTCACACCCCAATCTCCCGCAAGCTCAAATGTCCCTGCTGAACGTGAAATCACCACGTTGCAGCTCTCCCGCGGGACAATCGTTCTCATCGGGACGTGATGTCGTACGAGCCTGGAGTTGCGCTCGTATAAGGCGATGTTGTTAAACACCAAAGTTATCATCGAAACAACCAAGTTACAGCGGAAGCCAATTTGTGTACTAAGTACACATCAGAGTAATACGCAGCGAAGCTCACGATAGGGTCCAAATGAGATGTCCCGAGTCAATGCCACAAAGGCGATGCCACGGAGACTATGAAATACTCTTGCTCTTTTCTCTAGCCCACAAAGGTACTTACAGTTCATACATCTTGTCCCGTATATCCAAGCAGCGCCACTACGCCTGTGTACCTGAAATAATGCCCACAAACGTGGGTCAGTACACAACCGTACTGGTGAGCGGAGTAACCCACTCGCCTAAGCCGACACTAAGTAAAATAGTGAATGCACACAGTTATATGGTAATCTTTCTAGTTGAATCCTAGATTCGTTTCATTGCATATGGATGACATGTTAAGGAAAGCTGTAAAGCAGTTTATGCATGCAAACATTCAATCTCAAACCAAACGAAAAGCATTTATATAACCGACCCGTCTAACTCAATGCCATCGCTTGCACGATAGCATATCGAACCATCAGTCTCGCCTCAATATCCATCCTCAACCAAAGTTTATATATTCCAATCTCAAGTGCACACTCTTGCCGAGGCAAGGTGGTCGCGCCTACACGAAAGCCAAACCAACAAAAGAAAAGCAAGCCAACTTATATACTATATGAAGTCACTGGCTAAAAGCCACGAAGGACATTGATCGGACCAAGATCAATAGGGCAATCCTACCCGATCCAGGGTTGGGCAGCTACTCCCGCCTGGTGGTATCGGACTACCAGCACTGCGCCCAATCGCGCGATGCCCATTGTTTCCTCCATGGTGGAACGGTCCCGGTGCCTCATCCCGTTCCAGGAAACCAAACCCTGTGCCACGCAGGTTGTTCGTGACTATGCAGACACTGTAGGTATGACGAGAGGATCGAAACATTCTTGTCCCACCAAGCGATCCTAGACTCGTTCAACCAATAATCCAACCAACACATCCATAACCAATCTTCCAACATATCCAACCAAAGTATCCAAATCTCGACCTCAACATATATAGCCCAAGGCACCAAAATACCCATAGGCACAATCTCTCAAGTTGTGCCCAAGTTATGCCCATATTCCCATTGCCGCTTTACATCAATGTATTTATAAACTTGGTGCAACACCCATGCTCAAAGCAATCCTATGGCCCAATGCCGTTTCAGTGGCACAATGCCCCATTCGAGGCACGATGCCCCATCAAGCGGCATAACACCCTCACCGATGCAGTTGTTCGATTTTGAACCACAACTGCTCGCTTTGCAAGACAAAGCGACCAAGTGATACTCGTGCACGGATGCACGCTCGCTCGCCCGAATTCTCGATATTCCCGATTGCCTCATTGTCTCAAAGTATCATTCCAACCGTCCAAGTATAATCCCAATTATCCAACCGACTGCCTCAAATGTATAATCCAACTATCGCTCCAACTATCCAACGCGTAAATCATATTCAAGCCACAATCCTACCAAGTCAACGACGTACACTCTATGCACGCCTCAGTGTAGTATTTCTGAATATTTCAGTCCAAGTGTTCAAGCCTTTTACGTGTTCTCCATATTATTAGGCATGCAGGAGTAGAGGAGAAGGAAAAGAGCCCACTCACAATGATTGATCCCGTTAGGCATCCTGTCATGCCGATACGGCCAATCCCTTGAACCCGTGGTCCGATGCAAGCACGATCTACTCAACTGGTATGACCGTGCGAGCAGGCCGTGCTCTCTAAATCATCCGACTGATCGGATTAAGGAAGATGACATTATCGCTTCCATCCAGCTATTCAGAAATGTTCTGAACGAACACCTGATTTCCATCGAATCCGCTAGCCATCTGCACATTGAAACCAACTCGATTAATCCTTCTTCCCAAAATCTAATATTTTAAATGTAACCAGTATTTAATTTATTCAATCCGACTCAGTGTAACGCTCCGAGCGGTTGCGGGGCGTTACATAATATACCACTTAGAATCAGGTTCGTCCACGAACCGTGCTGGTACTCATTCCTATCACATGCCATAATCCAATTCCATGGATCTGCTTTATGCAACTCACATATTCACTATTCTGACTCCGCATCTCGTTCTGCAGAACGTTCGTACAAATTTTACGAATTCCCACATCCTCCTTGCAGCTCAATACGAATTCTTCGTATCGCTTAGTTTTGGATCGTACACATATTTAAGGCGTCCCTAAAATACATGCATTTCAGCCGAGCTTTGCGATAGCAAATTTGAACAAGTTACAAGGGTATCTTTATGTTCGAGGCATCCATTTGCTTTACTCCTAATTGAATCAAATTATGATTTCCATTCTAATATATTCGATTGAGCACTATTCTCAAATATGATGATTTTCTACCGACTCAATCCGTTCGTGTTCTAACTCAATCCATCCAACTGTTTTTGAAATCCGTACTAGCAACATCTCCAATTATTATCTCGTGCACCGAACGATCAACTCAACTGATCTACCCCAGCTATGCGACTTACCCAAATATCAACTTTGCTTGGATTATTTTAGTCCAACACCTTTTTCTGCCATCTCAATACCTCGCTGGGTGAACATTTATATTGAGGTTCGTGTGATCCACGAAGATCTCGCCGCCACTCCAAAGGGATAGTGTCGCCATGATTTCAACGTGGACACACTCGCCACAATTCCTAGGTTGCGCATGGAATAGTTCTTCGTGCTGCTTCCACTGCCTCGAAGCATAGGATATCACCTTTGCCTTCTGAACGAGCACACTTCCCAGACTAAGTTCCGAGACATCTTGTAAATCTGAGGCAAATCTGTCCCTTCCAGTATTCGTAAGGATTTGATTCAAACGAGCCGTTGCTTTAACTTCATGAGCTAGTTTCACAGTCGTCAATTCATATGAATGCTATTCCCTTCCAGGGCACGATGAGTCAGAGGCGATGTCATCGATAAAAATTTGCGACTCTGAATCTCATCAGTTGACTAGGCTACCTTCCACCATCGCTTCGATCTTCTGGCTGCTTCTTCAGCTGAAGGCTATCCCAAGGATCTCTCAAATCCAACACTCAGTCAATAAGCCAAATCTCCAACATATAATACTCACATCTGCCCTCGACGCATTCCCAAATACGCCGCCTCAAGGGTCGTTCTATGGGTCTACCATATTCAATCTCTGATCTGGCGAGCAAAGTCGCTAGGGTCAGCTGTCCCGAAGCTACGCTCGATAATTATAATCATCACGATGGACAGTTACTATGAACCATTCTATAACTCATATGCAATATTCGAATCAAAATCCAACCATTCTATCCGAACGAACTTCCGAATCCGAGCACTACATGCACTACCTCTGCTGATCTGTTAACCAATGCCGCTTAACCACCTAGAGTCTTGCTATCTATCCGAGCCAACAATTCGAGAACTGCGCTCGTTGAAACCGTCTTCATCAATCCGTCGTTCTGCCCTGAATCCATCAAATTCCCGAATTGCCATGTTCCACAATGCACGTCCAACTTACTCGAGCAGCACAGTGATTTGCTTCGACGTTGCTCTCATATTACGATTTCTTTCACAGATCCAAGATCCGTTCGAACCATCCCTTGTGTGTGATCATACCTTTCCTAATTCGAGTTTGACACAAAACTCAGGTAATGCTTGAATTATCCAACTGGTTCCATCAATCTCGCTATGCAACTCGTGCCATATCCTATTCTCAATACTTCCAGCTATTCTCAAACCGATTGCTACTTTCGCTATACGAGCAACCCGTACAATGATCGTATTCTAAGTAGTGATTCTCAATACCTAACGGTTCTACATATTTGCTATACGAGCAATTCGTACAAACTTATTCTGATATTTCCATGCCAAACCCAAACATGCCCAACCGATGCGCCACAGCCAAAATTCCAACTTATATCCAACACAATCGCTACACGAGCGACTCGTGCAACGATCCATTTCCATCGAATGTTCCTACTCAAAACATGCCGCATAACCAAATCTCGTATGCCAACTTACTGATCCATTGAGGCAATCAGAACCCCCGAACGACAAGCCAAGCCAACCCAACGAAAGCCCATACTTGTTGCACAAATGCAACAACGCCAACCAACTTGCTGTACGAATGCAACAACGCCTAACGGGGCTAAGCGATCCTACAAAAACCAACCAAGGCAACGCAACCAAGAATAAATAACATGCAGCCACAACTAGCAATAAATATAGACTTATTGCATGAAACATCCAATGCGGCACTGAGTAGAGACAAGAGCTAGACGACACGCGGAAGCTATTTTAGAGTTTGTGATGAAGCGAAGGCTCAAGTCCAAAAAAATGAACCAGGCGCTCTGATACCAATCTGTCACGCCCCAATCTCCCGCAAGCTCAAATGTCCCTGCTGAACGTGAAATCACCACGTTGCAGCTCTCCCGCGGGACAATCGTTCTCATCGGGACGTGATGCCGTACGAGCCTGGAGTTGCGCTCGTACAAGGCGATGTTGTTAAACACCAAAGTTATCATCGAAACAACCAAGTTACAGCGGAAGCCAATTTGTGTACCAAGCACACATCAGAGTAATACGCAGCGAAGCTCACGATAGGGTCCAAATGAGATATCCCAAGTCAATGCCACAAAGGCGATGCCACGGAGACGATGAAATACTCTTGCTCTTTTCTCTAGCCCACAAAGGTACTTACAGTTCATACATCTTATCCCGTATATCCAAGCAGCGCCACTACTCCTGTGTACCTGAAATAATGCCCACAAACGTGGGACAGTACACAACCGTACTGGTGAGCGGGATAACCCACTCGCCTAAGCCGACACTAAGTAAAATAGTGAATGCACACAGTTATATGGTGATCTTTCTAGTTGAATCCTAGATTTATTTCATGGCATATGGATGACATATTAAGGAAAGCTGTAAAGCAGTTTATGCATGCAAATATTCAATCTCAAACCAAACGACAAGCATTTATATAACCGACCCGTCTAACTCAATGCCATCGCTTACACGATAGCATATCGAACCATCAGTCTCGCCTCAATATCCATCCTCAACCAAAGTTTATATATTCCAATCTCAAGTGCACACTCTTGCCGAGGCAAGGTGGCCGCGCCTACACGAAAGCCAAACCAACAAAAGAAAAGCAAGCCAACTTATATACTATATGAAGTCACTGGCTAAAAGCCACGAAGGACATTGATCGGACCAAGATCAATAGGGCAATCCTATCCGATCCAGGGTTGGGCAGCTACTCCCGCCTGGTGGTATCGGACTACCAGCACTGCGCCCAATCGCGCGATGCCCATTGTTTCCTCCATGGTGGAACGGTCCCGGTGCCTTATCCCGTTCCAGGAAACCAAACCCTGTGCCACGCAGGTTGTCTGTGACTATGCAGACACAATAGGTATGACGAGAGGATCGAAATATTCTCGCCCCACCAAGCGATCCTAGACTCGTTCAACCAATAATCCAACCAACACATCCATAACCATTCTTCCAACATATCCAACCAAAGTATCCAAATCTCGACCTCAACATATATAGCCCAAGGCACCAAAATACCCATAGGCACAATCTCTCAAGTTGTGCCCAAGTTATGCCCATATTTCCATTGCCGCTTTATATCAATGTATTTATAAACTTGGTGCAACACCCATGCTCAAAGCAATCCCATGGCCCAATGCCGTTTCAGTGGCATAATGCCCCATTCGAGGCACGATGCCCCATCAAGCGGCACAACACCCTCGCCGATGCAGTTGTTCGATTTTGAACCACAACTGCTCGCTTTGCAAGACAAAGCGACCAAGTGATACTCGTGCACGGATGCACGCTCGCTTGCCCGAATTCCCGATATTCCCGATTGCCTCATTGCCTCAAAGTATCATTCCAACCGTCCAAGTATAATCCCAATTATCCAACCGACTGCCTCAAATGTATAATCCAACTATCGCTCCAACTATCCAACGCATAAATCATATTCAAGCCACAATCCTACCAAGCCAACGATGTACACTCTATGCACGCCTCAGTGTAGTGTTTCCGAATGTTTCAGTCCAAGTGTTCAAGCCTTTTACGTGTTCTCCATATTATTAGGCATGAAGGAGTAGAGGAGAAGGGAAAGAGCCCACTCACAATGATTGATCCCGTTAGGCATTTTATCCTGCCGATACGGCCAATCCCTTGAACCCGTGGTCCGATGCAAGCGCGATCTACTCAACTGGTATGACCGTGCGAGCAGGCCGTGCTCTCTAAATCATCCGACCGATCGGATTAAGGAAGACAGCATTATCGCTTCCATCCAGCTATTCAGAAATATTCTGAACGAACACCTGATTTCCATCGAACCCGCTAGCCATCTGCACATTGAAACCAACTCGATTAATCTTTCTTCCCAAAATTTAATATTTTAAATATAACCAGCATTTGATTTATTCAATCCGACTCAGCGTAACGCTCCGAGCGGTTGCGGGGCGTTACAGGACCAATTAAAGGGTCCAAGACTGACACCAAGCCTACACCATTCTTGACCTTTGTGTCACTCCCAATTGAGGTCCCATGTGCTCCCATTTAATTTAAGAGCATATGACATTTTTATTCTAATTAAATTAGGGATACCAACTTGACTAATCCTATTTTAATCCTAATTTAATTCCAATGCCCATTTAATTAAGCCCATGCAAAACACACAATACCCCCTCACCCTACAAAATACCAAACACCAATTTTCTCATAATTTTTCTATCATTTCATGTGTTTATACAATTACCCAAACTTAAGGGCTAAATTATAAATGTTGTGACATGTGGCATACCCTCATTGGTCAAAGCCAAATGAAGAGGCCAACTCTCTTCTTTGACCGGTCAACATCTCTCCCACTCTCATTTGCATGAAGAAATGAATTCATTCATGTGAAATCTCAACCACACATTTGAAATGGGTCAATCCCCACCATCCATTCATCACACACCATCCTATAAAATGTCTCCATCACACCCCTCTTTCCCATGCTGGCCCTAATCCCAAGGAAGCCTTAAAAACCTCACCTCCTCTCTCTCTCCTCCCTCCTCTATATTTCAAAACCGAATCCTCACATTCTCTTCTTCTTCTTCTTCTTCCTTTCTTCCTTTCTTCTTCTCCTTCTTCCTTCCTTCTCCTTCCTTGGAGAACCGACCCCTGGCCGAGATCCCCTCCGGTAACCAACTGCTCATCCCACCGCCGTTCATCCTCATCATCACCGTGCTGCTGTCGACGAGCAACCCCGCCGGTGCTGCACGAGCTCCGGGTGCTACTATAATACCCCTTCGTCCACCATGGCTGCTGCCCCGACCGAGAACTTGCCACCATCAACTCCCTCTATCAACTCCGGCGTCCCCCACAAGCTCCTACACCACCGGGAGCCCGTACCGCTGTCCACGCTCCGGCCGAGCCCGCCTCCACGAGCTGCTGCATCCACCCGCTGAATCCTCGGCTGTCACGCCCCAGTCCCAAAATACATAAGACTAGGACACGTAAGCATGCCAGCCGCATGGGTATGACAACTCCAATATATGGAAACCATAACCATACGTACGCTGTAATATGAATATCAAATCTACAAGTGGTATAAAATGTATCACAAGTCACATGGGTAAGATCTAAATCTCATCCACAGAAATCAATATAAATGAATAACCAGCATCTATATAACTAGATCTCAACATAAGTATCTAAGGATGATAGTTGGATGGAAACAAATCTACTACCAACTAGAATGGAAAAGTACAACATAATAAACACAATATAGGAATACCAGCTAACAACCACGGGGCTCGAAGAGAAGACATCCTCAAAACATATGTAACCATCTAAATCTGTGCTCCTGCAATACTCAAGAACAGATACACCTGGAAAGGGACCAGGTCCTCAGAGGGACGTAACAAGATACATAGAAGCAAGCCAATTTGAATACAGTAAACATGCATATTATTTGAAATAGATAAGTACGCTGTATAAGACAATCTATATGAATGCAAATGAGGACAACTTTTTGACGTATGGGCAAGGGTAGACTACTCGATCTACCTCACAACTCACACACTCGTCAGTGGACATCAGAAATCGACATACCGCGGGGGTAGCGACCAGCGAGACTCCAGAAATTGACATACCGCGGGGGTAGCGACCAGCGCGACACACGTCCGTAGTGCGAGCTATATACTATGGTTTACCAGAGTGGTTAAAAGCCCATACGCCTAATGATTGTCCTCTCATGATACTAAGTGTCAAGTGTGTGTCAACATATCTAATATATAGTAATAACTGAAAGGAACTACACATGCAATAAATAAATAGAAATAGAATAAATATACAGAAATATACTAAGCATGCAAAATACTGTAAGCAATTTGGTAAGGTATCTTGCCTGGCAAGAAAGCTGCAAAAATGTAATGTCCAGATGTCAACACCAAGAGTCAGAAGCTACGGCCTCAGAATGAACGTCTCCGGATGCTGAAATAAATATCACCAACGTTTCCAGAATAAGCAAAATAGCTAAAAAGTACTTCCCTTTCGTCCAATTTGGACACAGGAGCAAAACGGTAATTTCTAGTAAAAGTGGGGTACACGTGTGGCCCACTTTGCACCAAAAAATATGCCAAGGGTAATAGTCTCTAAATGGGACAAATTATAGGTCAAACAAACTCAAGATGTCAATACGAACCCACCGGTATGTCCAAATGTAGATTCCGATGAGCCGGACACAATTTTGTCCAGAAAGTCAACTGTGGGCCCGCCAATTGACGACCTGATCAACTCTCTCAGAATTACGTAAAAATTGGGTCACAGGACCAGCGTGTTACCACGAGTCCAGTGGCACAAGTTTCGTCGCAATCTGATGAGCGTGCACAAAATGCGCGCAACTTCCACAAAAGTTGCGACACGGGGTGTGTCCGCGGATACGGGCTGATTTCGGCGCGCACACGCGTCCGAATCAGTTTTCGCAAATTTTTACGTGTCCGGTTATGCTGCTTGCACCGTTCGGTACACTTGGTACACGGCGGGGCGGTCGCGTTTGGCGTGGCGCGCTCCGTTTCACAACTTTTAGAAAATTGAGAAAAATGGGTTCGCGGGGTTTTCTAACGAATTTAATTCTGTCTACAGCAGTTAATAATCTAGGATTATTTAACAGAAATTAAACTAGGTCAAGTGGTCTATGCATACCAAAAAGAATCATCGAATTCGGATCTCTGTGGTGGGAGATACGAACTCGGAAACATGGGTGATCATCGCAGTTTTCTGCGATCCCAAAATTTTGGTCTATGTCCGCCAACTTTGGCACTGTTTTTGCCTATGGTTGCACGTTGTTCGAGGTCTACTATCACACAGATATGGAAGAGGGTTAAGGGGTGAGCATACCGGTGAATACGGGGTGGCGTTTGGTTGAGCGAGTCAACGGAAAATAACTCCGGAACACAGGTACCTCGCTGTGGGAATCTGCAGTGCGCGGGATCGCGGTCGTCGGGATTTGTTTGGACGGCCTGGCGGGGTTCTCCGGCTGCGGTGGCGGCGCTCTCTAGGTCTAGATGGGAAGAGGAAGAGTCTGGATGATTAGGTTTAGGGTTTTATTGAAATAAGTTATATATATATATATATATATATATATATATATATATATATATATATATATATATAAGAGAGAATAAGGGGGAGGGTCGGCTTTGCTGGGCTAATTATTTTTGTATGCTCGCGCATTCTAGCTCTTATAAATTCACTTAGTCATGTTACTAGTATTCAGTTTTGTTTGTGTTTTGTAGGCGGCCGTGTTGGTAGCAAGGGGTGGGTTTGCTGATGGAACGGTTGGAGTAGGATAGTTTGGTTGATTTAAGTTGTTTATTAATTATTATTCTTATTATTTTCTTTTCTTTTCCTTCTTATAATACTTTTTTCAATTAAATATATATACGCATATATATATATATATATATATATATATATATATATATATATATATATATATATATATATATATATATATATACTCATAAGAAAAATTCTATATTATAATAATGTACACCGTTAAGCTAGCAACTGCTCAAGGGGTCTCCTACATGAAATAAATTTTGAAAAATTTTTAATGGTCCCATAAATCCTCTAAGTGCCCCGACACCTAAAATAAAAATTATTAAAAATTATTTCTCCTAATTAGCCACTAATTACTATAATTAAATTAATAATTAATAATTAAAAGGGTATATATTATTTTCAGGATAGGAGTTTTACATTCTACCCAACTTATAAAAATTTCGTCCTCGAAATTAAAATTAAGTCACGATAGAATGTCAAGGATGGTATAAGATTTGCATTGTTTAAAATGCAAGGCTAGGTTTAAAGGGGTGGGCGATGTTGCGCGTTGTACATCCCGAAAAATCATGGAAAAATCCACATGAGCGAAAAATAGGTTTCTTCATGTGCCATGTACAATGGTGTGGATACCTAAATGCTCTTTTGCATAAAAGTGCCCAACAATTAGAAAATTGTACAAAGATAAGAATTGAATGATGGGCACGTCTACGATAAGGGTGTGAAATTTGTAGGAAGGCAGTGACTAGTGAAGTGCTCCAATTATCGGAGCACGATAAAGTACGCTAAGTGATATAATTATTGCAAAATTAAATAAAAATACCGTGTTCTATCTCTAACTGGACTCAATCTAACCTTAGTCTCACTATCTCAGCCAAGTAGGCCTAATTTTGGGTGAGGGTTCACAATCTACCGAACTTAAATTTATCCATCTATCCCCTAGGGCTATACATCTAGAAAAACTATTCCTCAAATTATTTAATCATGTTATTCAATCCTCAAAGTTTTAACACCAAACATATCACCTATGATATTCCCTTAATCAATTATAAAAGAGAGTCACTAAGTCATGTGATTAGCCTTATGGGTATATCTAATACTATCATTATCAACTTATACCAGCACGAGGTTTCGTCTTTCCGAAATAAGGAAAGACGGAGAAAACAATAAAGAGTTCAAGGAGGAGGTGATAGAATACCAGTACGAGGTTCAAAGAGATTAAGAATTCGAAAAGAGAATTGTCAGGACAGTTGTGGATTGAAATCCTATTTTTGATAATTTTCTATTTACATGCTCGTATCAGTACAGTAATGTAACCGATACGATGTGTCAGACATGTCTAGGGACAAGTATATCCGTCTACTACCATATATCTTAATCCACGTATAGCAATCATGCGAAGAGCGAAGCAAGTGCACTAAGGTTAGCTAGACCTTAATACACCGATTCTGATTAGGCAATTGTATCATTGTGTGCACCCAATAATACATATGCCATGAGCAAGCTCGATAAAAGAATAAGCTTACAAAAACTAGGCTATAATAGCAGCATAAGTCAAGGTAGTACAACAACCATAAATACGCTGAATTATGATGAAAGAAGGTACATAACAATTCAAGTTCACAAAAAAGAATAATAAGACTCTACAATCTCTACAGTTATCATACTAACTCCCTGTCTAAGTCGTTAGTCGACTAAATTGGGGTATGAGCCTCTAAGTCCTACAGTCTGAATAAACACTGTCGTATTACGCTAACATACAATAAATGTTATTCAGTTACACTTCAATAATAGGTCAAAAGACTATGTGATACTAGGTTGTGAGGTATACTACCCAACTTATAACAATAAACTAATACTGTAATTGCCTTAAGGATACCGTAGAAACTCCTGTTAAGGTCTACGAGAAGGGGTCTTGGTACTTATTAGGATATCCTCTTTCATTACATAGGTCATGGTCGTCCTAAGTCTTAGTCTTAGTGCAAGTGTCAATAGTAAGAATGGAACAGTTACTGGCCTCCAGGGAAGGGGAATACAACCCGTATCGAGGTGAGGGTACATGTTACACAATTTATACTAAGGGATAAGCGCCATGTCTCAATCTTCAAGAATAGCTTAATCCATCAAGTTCTAACTACTAAGCACACAATTTCAAAATTTCAAAACTACAACTATAATCCTAGCGGCTATATATCCTAATCATAGAATAAAAAAATACTTGGTCTATAATCAGAGGTGTCAGGTGGCACGAGTTAAAAGATGAAGAAGAGAAGAACATAATTTAGTCATCGTGCAATTAACGAACGTTAAGGTCGCAGAGGAACAATATATATGAAATTGAAATAGGGGCTCTAGATAGCATCATGGTTTTCTATGGAGGAGTGGCATGCTAGTTGCTATGTTCGAGATATGATCAAGAGAAATATTATATTCATTGCTCTTGGCTTCCTAAGGTACTGTCTGCTACTAATGAGACAATGATCTAAGTTTTCTAGTTCTCCACTACTTATCTAACTATGAAGGTTAGGTTCAATCCTAATATTCAATTTTGGTTTTCTATTAGTTCCTCAATACTAGGGTCAAATAATATGGTCAAACTTCTAACTAACTCTAGTAGTATCTATACTACTCCCAAGTCCTCATAATACATCAAGGGGTATTGGTAAACCAATCTATAGATAAGGAATTCTAGGGTTCACTAGATATTCTAAACTTAGTGGTGTGTCAATATTCTTGTTGTATTCTTAATAGGTGTGCTACCATAATTATCATCCTAATAACAGGAAATTCTATATTCTAGGAGGGGCTATACTCAAGGAACTATTAGGGAAGCACATGAATCAAGCAGGATGCAATTGTTTAAATATAATGGATTGGAAGGAGAGCGAATCATAGTCAATTGTAGATGAGATCCTATACTCTATTTCTAGGTGCAGGCTTGTTCGGTATAATAACGTAACCGAGACAATATGCTCTCGACCTGCATGGGCCACCACAAAAACATGTCACGCCCCAGTCCCAAAATATATAGGACTAGGACACGTAAGCATGCCAGGGCATGGGTATGACAACTCCAATATATGGAAACAATAACCATACGTACGCTGTAATATGAATATCAAATCCAAAAGTGGTATAAAATGTATCACAAGTCACATGGGTAAGATCTAAATCTCATCCACAGAAATTAATATAAATGAATAACCAGCATCTATATAACTAGATCTCAACATAAGTATCTAAGGATGATAGTTGGATGGAAACAAATCCACTACCAACTAGAATGAAAAAGTATAACACAATAAACACAATATAGGAATACCAGCTAACAACCACGGGGCTCGAAGAGAAGACATCCTCGAAATATATGTAACCATCTGAATCTACGCTCCTGCAATACTCAAGAACAGATACACCTGAAAAGGGATCAGGTCCTCAGAGGGACGTAACAAGATACATAGAAGCAAGCCAATTTGAATACAGTAAACATGCATATTATTTGAAATAGATAAGTACGCTGTACAAGAAAATCTATATGAACGCAAATGAGGACAACTTTTCGACGTATGGGCAAGGGTAGGCTACTCGATCTACCTCACAACTCACATACTCGTCAGTGGACATCAGAAATTGACATACCGCGGGGGTAGCGACCAGCGAGACTCCAGAAATCGACATACCGGAGGGGTAGCGACCAGCGCGACACACGCCCGTAGTGCGAGCTATATACTATGGTTTACCAGAGTGGTTAAAAGCCCATACGCCTAATGATTGTCCTCTCATGATACTAAGTGTCAAGTGTGTGTCAACATATCTAATATATAGTAATAACTGAAAGGAACTACACATGCAATAAATAAACAAAAATATAATAAATATACAGAAATATACTAAGCATGCAAAATACTGTAAGCAATTTGGTAAGGTATCTTGCCTGGCAAGAAAGCTGCAAAAATGTAATGTCCAGATGTCAACACCAAGAGTCAGAAGCTACGGCCTCAGAATGAAAGTCTCTGGATGCTGAAATAAATATCACCAATATTTCCAGAATAAGCAAAATAGCTAAAAAGTACTTCCCTTTCGTCCAATTTGGACACAGGGGCAAAACGGTAATTTCTAGTAAAAGTGGGGTGCACGTGTGGCCCACTTTGCACCGAAAAATAAGCCAAGGGTAACAGTCTCTAAATAGGACAAATTATAGGTCAAACAAACTCTAGATGTCAATACGAACCCAATGGTATGTCCAAATGTGAATTCCGATGAGCCGGACACAATTTCGTCCAAAAAGTTGATTGTGGGTCCGCCAATTGGCGACTTGGTCAACTGTCTCAGAATTACGTGAAAATTGGGTCACAGGACCAGCGCATTACCACGAGTCCATTGGCGCAAGTTTCGTTGCAATCTGATAAGCGTGCACAAAATGCATGCGACTTCCACAAAAGTTGTGACACGGGGTGTGTCCGCGGATACGGGCTGATTTCGGCGCGCACACGCTTCCAAATCAGTTTTTACGAATTTTTACGTGTCCGGTTACGCTGCGTGCACCGTTCGGTATACTTGGTACACGGCGGGGCGGTCGCGTTTGGCGGGGCGCGCTCCGTTTCACAACTTTTAGAAATCTGGGAAAAGTGGGTTCGCAGGATTTTCCAACGAATTTAATTCTGTCTACAGCAGTTAATAATCTAGGGTTATTTAACAGAAATTAAACTAGGTCAAGTGGTCTACGCATACCAAAAAGAATTATCGAATTCGGATCTCTGTGGTGGGAGATACGAACTCGGAAACATGGGTGATCACCGCAGTTTTCTGCGATCCCAAAATTTTGGTCTATGTCCGCCAACTTTGGCGCTATTTTTGCCTATGGTTGCGCGTTGTTCGAGGTCTACTATCACACAGATATGGAAGAGGGTTAAGGGGTGAGCATACCGATGAAGACGGTGTGGCGTTTGGTTGAGCGAGTCGACGGAAAATAACTTCGGAACACATGTACCTCGCTGTGGGAATGTGCAGTATGCGGGGTCACGGTCGTCGGAATTTGTTTGGACGGCCTGGCGGAGTTCTCCGGCTGCGGTGGCGGCGCTCTCTAGGTCTCAATGGGAAGAGGGAGAGTCTGGATGATTAGGTTTAGGGTTTTGTTGAAATAAGTTATATATATATATATATATATATATATATATATATATATATATATATATATATATATATATATATAAGAGAATAAGGGGGAGGGTCGACTTTGGTGGGCTAATTGTTTTTGTATGCTCGCGCATTCTAGCTCTTATAAATTTACTTAGTCATGTTACTAGTATTCAGTTTTGTTTGTGTTTTGTAGGCGGTTGTGTTGGTAGCAAGGGGTGGGTTTGCTGATGGAATGGTTGGAGTAGGATAGTTTGGTTGATTTAAGTTATTTATTAATTATTATTCTTATTATTTTCTTTTCCTTCTTATAATACTTTTTTTTCAATTAAATATATATACGCATATATATATATATATATATATATATATATATATATATATATATATATATATATATATATATATATATATACTCATAAGAAAATTCTAGATTATAATAATGCACACCGTTAAGCTAGCAACTGCTCAAGGGGTCTCCTACATGAAATAAATTTCAAAAAATTCCTAATGGTCCCATAAATCCTCTAAGTGCCCCGACACCTAAAATAAAAATTATTAAAAATTATTTCTCCTAATTAGCCACTAATTACTACAATTAAATTAATAATTAATAATTAAAATGGTATATACGATTTCTAGGATAGGGGTTTTACACCGGCCGAGCACGAGCTCCGGCGTGCCCGTCCTCCCCTCGGCTTCCAGCTGCTCCCACGAGCTCCGGCCAGCTGCTCATTCCGGCAGCACCACATCCGCCATTGCCGCGAGCTTCTTCCTGCTCCGGCCAGCTGCTCGTTCCGGCCAGCCACCTCAACCCGACCACCCACCATCACTACCAGTCCTCCCCGGCCTCATCCCCATCGACTCCACGAACCACCACCCTACTCCGGTCGAGCACTGCCGATTGCACCGCCGGCTGCAACGAGCTTCCTCCTCGACCACTTCTTCTTCAACCTCCAGTCCGGCCACCCCTCACCTTCATCGATCGCCATTGCCAAAACCACCACACCCGGCTACCACCACCCTCAGCTCGACCATCTCCCTTACCAGTCGAGCCACCACCCGACATCACCCCCACGAGCACGTCCTCCCCGCAGCTTCGACATCGTCACTCCGGTCGGCCAGCGTTGTTCCCCCCACCATTATCCTCATCATCAACATCATCACCACCACGTTTCACCTAACTCCGGCCATCCACGGTTCTCCGGCCAGCAGCCACCTCGCCGAGGTAAAACTCTTCTCCCCCCTCTCTAAACATTTATATTTTTGTTTTGTGAAAGTTTAGTGTAGTTCAAATGAATCTTGTGTTTAATGAGGTTTATTTAGGGTTTATTTACATAAGCTTTTAAAATGGAATTTATGGATATACATTAAGTTAGGGTTTGAGGATAATTGGATCTTTGTTAGGGGTTATATTCGTATTTGGAATTTTGAGGATAAATTATATGGTTAATAAATAAGGTTCATAAATGCTAGGTTTGAGATGTTAGGGTTTGTCCATTAATATATGCATTTTTTATTAATGTTGTTGTGCATGCCTTTAAACGATTGAAAAAGGATTATGATATTAACACATTGATTAATACCAAGAGGCAGATTTAATAAATAAATGGTAGAGGGATATCGATCCTTGGGTAAATATTGGAAGTTGATGATAAAGTTGTTTGAGAACATAAAATATATATACGCATATTGGTCATTGTTGTTTTAGCTGTTGTAAACTATTGCCGAAAATTAATATGATATTAAAATATTGATGGACAATGGGAGCAGGTGCTCGATCATGAAATAGACATAATATCAAATCATGAGACCTTAATTGAGGATTGAGAATAATAATTATTTATTTGAGCTTGAGACGTCAATGTGCATGATAATATCTGTGAACACTGAGGTGAAACTGAGGATTGGATCATGTGTTGGACCATAGAATATCGTGATGAACATAGTAAGATTGAGGTTTGGATTGATGATATTCTACAGAAGTTTAATTTGATTAGATGTAATGTGCTCCGAGTCAACCTTGGTCAACCCTCTAACGTCGTATCACTGTGAGTGTAGTTGAGTCTGAGCATATGTTTAGACGTGTGTCACATCCATGTTGTTGTATGATAGTTTATTGATTTAGTTTGTATCTCGTCTCTAGGTACTACGGGACCTGCGGACTCGGACGTGGTACCGGATCCCCGTCATCAACAGCCGAACGCAGGCAAGTGTACCTTGCCACCCTGTATTACAATTACAGATATTTTATTATTTTATTATATACATTGTGCGCGTATTTGTTTACGATCGATACTTCGCATCCGGATCACAACCGGGTGTAGACATTATCGTAACATCTTGTAACGAATATTAGATATTCGTAATACCTCGATGTACGTACCTGAGTACATCGTCACCCCAGGACACATTCATACACTGTTATCGTGCCAGATTTCCTGTATCATGATACTGACATCATGACCGGAGATTAGGACGACCTTAGGGTCGCGTCTGTTGATAGTTATTCCTGTGTGAGAGACTGTTAGATAGAGGTTTAGGTTCAATGCACAATCGTTGACCACTTGGGATGGGGAAGACATTTACTAGACGTTTGGGCTCCTCTGTACGTGCTTTATATATGTATGTCCTGTTGATGTAGTATTCCTGTATTCTGGAGTAGTAGTATCACCCGTGTGACTCTGTGCTCGGAGCTACGGTACGTCCCGTATGTCTCTGTATTCGGAGCTATGATTTTATTTTGGACAGCCCACGCGTCGAACATTGTCTTTAAACTGTGTCACACTTAGCTGGTTATGCTAGATTACCCCGTCGTTGCACTTGTACTTTCTGTTGTACTTTGGCATGCTATATTTTTTGTACCTTGTTATGTCCCTCTGAGGACCTGGTCCCCTGCCAGTTTTGCAGCATAGACGATTACGGAGCATTTGGAGTTGCTGATGGAGTGGCATGTCTTGCGAGCACTGTACCAGGTACTCATATTATTTCTACCGGCATTATGGTTACTTTATTCATATTGTTTATTCATCTGCTGTTGTAGCCTAGTTTTTGTAGACTCATCTCTTCTCGAGTCTATTCGAGTTTGTGTGTTATTGGGCGGCCGACTTTAGCACATGTAGCTCTTTCTTGTATATTTCTGTTTATTGTGGATTGAGACATAGATGTTTATATTTACGGGATTCATAGATAGTGCCCTCTATTATACAGCTTATACGTATTCGAGTCAGACCAGAGTCTGGTCGTGTCACGACCCGCACCCGGTATAGGGGCACGAGAGCGTGGGTACGTCCAGCCTACGTCGCAGCATCGGCGGTAGAACGCTGTCTAGGTCATGATACTATCTAATCAATCTCACATGAATATCCAACTCCATAAGGAGACGCAGATATCACAAAATAATATGGAAATACTCAATCCCATAAACTAGAGCACGATGAGATATCGAAGAAAATAAATAAAATACAAGATAAGTCTAACAATAATAAATAATCTAACCTGCAATCAATATCACCCAAATCTCCAAGTATGTCGGAATAAGTCCTCTATATCACAGTCTGGAAAAAATATCCAGTCAGGATTGGAACGAAATACACCTCCAACAGCAGTTCCACATATATTGATAAAAACTATAACACAGTGTAAAGAAATACAAGACAGATAGAAAATACTGGCAATAAGAAATACTGGAATAAGGGAATGCTAGAATAAAGAAATACTGGAATAAATGGAATACTGGGGCATGTCATCATCAATGTACATCTAGCAATGAAATAGAAATCGAAGTACACGCAAGAACAATGAACTGGTATATAAGTGTGTACAAGAATAATAACTAGAACATGTAGAGATGCTAGATCAATATACTAGAGATGCATGTCAAGAACATCTAACCAAGTGTGTGAAATATCAGTATATCATGTGATCGGCTTAGGACTATATGACTCATTACATTGATTAGCGATCATCCCAACAAGTCCGGCTAACCATATGTAACTACGATGAGGCATGTAAGGGTCAGGCTGCACCGATGTGAGGTGTGGGTGAGCTATGATGCACGTAAGGTTGGGTATGATCACATAAGCTACTAATAGTTCCCCTTTTTCCCCAGCTAGCACGATGGATTCCAATCACGACTCCTCGTGATAGGTCTCAATGATGCCAACTCGTGTAAATAATCATGTCAGAGTCATGTACGCTATACAACAAGAATTATAGAGATAATCAATATAATAGAAACTGTCAGAGAATGTACTCGCCTGGGGTCCTGCTGCTGGTATGAATCAGAGTCCAAGTCACAGTCCAAATAGCCTATGTATTACAAATTATCATGTCAAAAGATAATTTATTTTAATTTATTTAATTCTGGAATAATTAATCTAAAATTTTATTTTAATCTTATTATTCTGATTTTAGGTTAATTTCTAAAATTTTTTCCAAAAGAACTGAATTTTATCAACTCGAGACTTATGGCACGCAAATCGAGGCGATCTGTTGACGAAAAGTCAACCAACACAAACTCAACTTTCATGCATGAATTCCTGTAGATTTCAGCATTAAAAATATGCTAGAATTTATGGCTCGTCCGAATTCAAATTCGTTTGGGAATTATGGCACATACAAATTTTGTATCGTGCACCGATGGTTAAATTCTAACCTAGAAGTTCTACAGAATTAACAGTATATAAATACTTTGAGTTAAATTCTGGAAAAAACATATGTCAATTATATCGACATTAGATTTTCGAAACTTTAAACGGTTCATGATTCTGATTCCTAGTTCTCCCGAAATCGCGAAAACAGCGAAACATGTCTATTTTCGGACATGCTGTGCTCTACGAATTTTTCAAAATTTAATACTCATAATTTCGTAAAAAAAAATTTATAATAAGAAATCTAACCTCAATATCTTTCTAACACAAAAAATTAGGCCTCGTTTGGAGTACGGAGCTATGCGCAATGGCTTCTGGAAGATGAAGGAACCCTAGATGGCAATTCTCCAAAAATCGGCTCAAGAAAAACCCTAGAAAATAACTAAACTATTATATATATATATATAGGAGAGAGAGAGCAGCCGTGGCTCAGGAGCTTGCCACGTGGCAGTCATCCGCGCAGCCCCGCCCAAATCGAACGGTCACGGTTGGACGCGGCTCGGCTCAGCTGAGTCCGAGTCGAACTCTGACTCGGCTCGGCTCGAGGTCGGCTCGGCTCCACCCAGACCCAAACCACGGTCACTGACAGGCGGGCCCCGCACTGTTCGCTGCGGGAGGCTGACAGGTGGGCCCCCTGTTTGCTGACTGGGCAGAATTAATTACTTTTTGGGTTTTCTTTTTCAGAAATTAGTTTTTAATTCAGTTTTTCATAATTAACTCAAAATAAATGCTAAAAATAATCAAAAAATTACCAAAAAATTTTAGAAAATATATTTTATTATTTAGAACCTAAAATAAAAGTTTGGGATATTTTTAATTATATTTAAACCTAAAATAAATTCTTAAAAGTCCTAGAAAATTAGGGTTACTAGTTTTTTAATTAACTAAAAATTGTGGAAAAATTTCAATAGCCCAAAATTAACCTAAAAATAATATTTAAGCTAGAATTTCAGGATATGGAGGTTACAGGTCGAATGCGTAGCTGGCGTGTCTCATATTCCTGGTCTTACGTATTTTGGGACTGGGACGTGACATATTTTTATGGTGGATCACGCAGGTCCGAATTAAATCGTCTTGGTCACCTGACTGTGCCAAGCGAGCCTGCAAATTAGGAATAGATGTTATGATAGGATCTCAATCCATAATCGATTTTTAAAAACTCACTTTGTATGTGATTATCGCCCCTGGACTTCCAATTTGTATTCGTTCAACTTTCGTCGGTATCGTTATCATTGTTTCTCATCCCCTATTATTCGGGAAGACGAACGCTTGTGCCTGATGGTTTCCTCCAGAAGAAGATCGTAGTTCAGACGGCAAAAGACATGATTTGTGCAATAATCTCCTAGAAGATTGTTACCCTCAGTAGGGTAGGATGATAGGTTCTTTTTGGATTCTAGAACTAGTGTGGAATGCTAGCAAGAGAATTGGACCCAGTAGTACCCTACCCGTGCTTGAGATAGCAGTGATCTTGGAAATATTGGGAGCTGGAAAGGTTGTTGATCATGACCTAGAATAATTTATGGAGGTGCATAGCCCAATGCTAGAAATTAGTTGTTGTATATAATAGCAATACCAGGAGCAATATTATAGACTAGAGGATAAAATTTCAGGCTCACACTTGAAAGATAATGATCTAATTCCGAGAATTCTAGTATGTGCTTGGGGAATACCATTAACGTACTATGTGACTTGGAGAGATAAATGAAGAAAAGAAGAAATTTGAGGAATACAAATGTAGGAATAAATTTAAGGAGAAAAGTAATTATACATTAGACAAAGAAAATTTTTCTTTTGAGGATTGATATTGAAAACAGGACGGGAGAATTTATTATGAGGTTTAGTCTAGACTATGAAAACGTCCTAGCATGAGTTGGTTGAGCCAATACCACGCGACGCTGGATTATCAACGTGGTTGCATTATTTTTTGACCACCAGGTTACCCTGAGTTGAGTTTCTTCAGGGAGCCAAGGAGTATGGTACCCATCTACCTTAGGGGCACACAATGCAAGGTGAACCAGTGTACCCCCGCATTATATCAGAGCTTAAGGATGTGCTTCTAGAGAATCTTCTAGGTCTGCCACCTGACAGAGAGATAGAGTTTGCTATAAAGTTGACTCCAAGAGCCGAGCCGGTTATTTTCCCGTCTTCAGACTAGCACCGATAGAGTTGGTTGAGTTGAAGGTCCATAGTAGAGGATCTCTTAGACAAGGGTTTCAATTGGGCTGGTGTTTCTCCATGGGGAGTACCCATCTTATTGTGCCGAAGAAGGATGGGACGGTACGTTGCGTATTGATTTCAGGGACGGTATGTTTGTGTATCGATTATAGGGCATAAAGTGCTGTAACGATAAAGAACAAGTACCCTATGCTGCGCATCAAAAATTTAATTGATTAGCTTAGCAGTGTATTTTGTAATCACGAAGATCGATCTCAAATCAGGATATCAACAGATCAAGGTACGGAAAGAGAACATTCCGAAGATGGATTTTTGGACAAAGTATGGATACTCTGAGTTCTAGTCATGCCGTTTGGTTTAACCAATGCGCCAGCAGTATGTATGAGCTTGATGAACAATGTTTCCCACCAGTACTTAGATAAGTTCATAGTGGTGTTCAACGACATCTTGGTATATTCCAAGAGCCAGGAGGAGCACGAGAGACATCTCAGGATCGTGTTGGAGATGCTGAGGCAGGAGAGGCTGTATGCCAAGCTCAGCAAATATGAGTTATGATTAGGTAGAATAGATAGCCTACGCATCGAGACAGCTGAGAGTTCATGAGAAAAATTAGCCGACGCACGATCTAAAGCTAGCTGTAGTGATATTTGCGCTAAAGCTATGGCGATACTACCTTTATGAAGAGCATGTTGAGATTTATACAAATCACAAAAAGTCTGAAGTATGTCTACATGCAGAAGGAGCTCAACATGAGACAGAGGCACTGGCTAGAGTTGAGGACAGATTATGATATCGAGTTGCAATACCACCCTGACAAGGCGAATGAAGTAGCAGATACCTTAAGCAGGAAGATTCATCCCGGGAGTACGAAGATGTACCGAGATTTGAGGTAACATTATTGGTAGCATGGGATAAAGAGAGAGATTACAAGATTCGTGGCGAGATGCTTGGTATGTCAGCAAGTCAAGGCTGAATAACAGAGAACTACAGGACTATTGCAGCCGCTTCCCATTTTCGAGTAGAAGTGGGAACACATTACCATGGACTTCGTCCCAGGATTCCCGCGGAGCCCTAGCGGAAGGGATACAGTTTGGGTTGTCGCAGACAGACTCACCAAGTCTGCTCATTTTTTGCCCTTCAGAGTTGGGCAGTCCACGGAGATATTAGCTGACATGTATATGAGGCAGATAGTACGACTACCTAGAGTGCCTATCAGCATCGTATCAGATCATGATTCCAGATTCACGTCACATTTTTGGCGGAGTATGTAGGAGAGTCTAGGAGCTCGTTTTAAGTTCAGCACTGTATATCATCCACAGACTGATGGCCAGTCAGAGCGCACGATACAGATACTAGAGGATATGTTGAGAAGCGTGCATGAGCGATTTTGGAGGATCTTGGGAGGACCATCTACACTTGGTGGAATTTTCCTACAATAACAGTTACCAGGCTAGCATACAGATGGTACCTTATGAGGCACTGTACGACAGAAAGTGTAGGTCACCAGTATGTTGGAGTGACGTAGGAGAGCGTCAGATACTTGGTCCAGAGTTGGTGACACAGACAGTGGAGAAAGTCAATCGGATTCAAAGCCACCTGCGTGCAGCACAGGACAGACAAAAACATTGGGCAGATGCGCACCGCGGACCTTTGGAGTTCAAGGAAGGTGACCATGTATTTTTGAAGATATCGTCTACTCGTGGTGCCATCAGATTCGGAGGCAGAGGCAAGCTGAGTCCGAGGTACATCGGACTTTTTGATATTTTGGAACGAGTTGGCGAAGTGGCTTATCGTCTTACATTGCCTCCATCATTAGAAGGAGTGCACGACATATTTTACGTAACGCAGTTGAGGAGATGCGTGGCAGACCCTAGCCACGTGCTTGATCATTCGGAGATTACAGTCGGGCCTAGTTTATCTTACGTAGAGCAGCCAGTGGAGATACTCGATCACAGTGAGAAGACTTTGAGAGGTCAGACTATTCGACTGGTCAGAGTTGCATGGAAGCATCATTCGCTAGGCGAGTCTACCTGGGAGCGCGAGGATTCCATTCGACATCGTTTCCCATATTTATTTGAGGACCAAGGTACGACTTTACGTACCGCATTTGATTACTAGTTATTTTTAAATTCTCTTAGCTATTATCGTGCTTTACTTTTAATTTCGGGGACAAAATTTTTCTAAGGTGGGAAGGATGTAAACCCCCTCAAATATTTCTATAGATAGTCTGGTATGGGATAGAAAATTTGGTTTTAGTAGCAGTTGATTGAGGTTTAGAGTAAGGTTACAAATATCTGTTTATTTTAATTGAACCCTCAGTGCGCCCTATCATTGTTGAATTATTCGGAGCCCAACATCAGCCCATAAATTCCAACAGATTTGTGCACTTTTGACTTGACACGCCAATTTAGGCGCTGGACTTTTTCGTCACTTAAAATTATATTTTCTTGTGCTCTAAATTAATTGCACAATTTTTCGTAACCGAAATCCTTATTTAAATCCTGTGTCGCGCACCTTTGTCGTTGTCATCAATTTTGAGACACTAACCCAACCCGTTGAGCCGGACCAATTAAAGGGTCCAAGACTGACACCAAGCCTACACCATTTTTGACCTTTGTATCACTCCCAATTGAGGTCCCATGTGCCCCCATTTAATTTAAGAGCACATGACATTTTTATTCTAATTAAATTGGGGATACCAACTTGACTAATTCCATTTTTTAATCCCAATTTAATTCCAATGCCTATTTAATTAAGCCCATGCAAAACACACAACACCCTCTCACCCTACAAAACACCAAACACCAATTTTCCTACAATTTTTCCATCATTCATGTGTTTGTGCAATTACCCAAACTTAAGGGGCTAAATTGCAAATGTTGTGACATATGGCATACCCTCATTGGTCAAAGCCAAATGAAGAGGCCAACCCTCTTCTTTGACCGGTCAACATCTCTCCCACTCTCATTTGCATGAAGAAATAAATTCATTCATGTGAAATCTCAACCACACATTTGAAATGGGTCAATCCCCACCATCCATTCATCACACACCATCCTATAAAATGTCTCCATCACACCCCTCTTTCCCATGCTGGCCCTAATCCCAAGGAAGCCTTGAAAACCTCACCCCCTCTCTCTCTCCTTCCTCCTCTATATTTCAAAACCGAATCCTCCCATTCTTTTCTTCTTCTTCCTTTCTTCTTCTCCTTCCTTGGAGAACCGACCCCTGTCCGAGATCCCCTCCGGCAACCAACTGCTCATCCCACCGTCGTTCATCCTCATTATCGCCGTGCTGCTATCGACGAGCAACCCCGCTGGCGCTGCACGATGTAATACCCCGTTTCGCTCAAGCGGACTGCCGATTCAAACGACAAAAGTATAATGTTCCAACCCGCCTTGCTCAGACGAGAATACTCGTTTGAGGCAAAGGATATCCAGACTTGGTCCCTACAGGAGTACGGCTTAGGCTTTCAGAGGCTCGTTCGGAGTATCGCTCAACCGAGGCGAATCATAGCTAAGGTGGGTGGCTACGGTGAACTTGTCTTTGCTTAGCCAGCACACATAAAATACGGAATGATACATGCTAGTCGCTAGGTGAATTACCCCCTGCATGCTAATAAGAATACAATGCACCTAGCTAAGGGAATAATCCCAACTTGTATTGCTTATGCTAGAACATGGAAATGAAATATTGCTTATATATTCAGACCCTCGCATGCTACCTTTGTCTTGTGCAACTGGACCCGCTATGCCTCAAGTAGAACGATATATACAAATTTAGTAGTGCACTGTTCACTCCCTACACTGCACGACTCTAGACCATATCGCTCGGGAAGTCCTTATACGGTTTTACTCCTCGGCTTACCTTCGGACCCGAGCTAACGTGAATGCTTATGTTATACAAATACATGTTTGCCTTATATATATATATATATATATATATATATATATATATATATATATATATATATATATATATATATATATATATATATATATATATATATATATATATATATATATATATCCTGCCTTGAACTTGTTCCTGTACCTGACCAGAACCTGATGAGTAGAGACTTGCATGGTCATAGGACAACTTGGAAACAAGGTTTAGTTCCGCGGACGGTTGTTGGGGCACTGGCACCGATCTGATCCGGACGGAACTCCTGATAGTCGCCTACTATAGGACGGAATGCCCTGTGACGTCCTGATCTATGCGTCGCACGATATTTCATACTAAGACTAGACAGTCCATTATGGCACCGTACTAGTGACCTCATGTTCATATAGATAAGTCATCCTCGCTTAGCGGCTATCCGCGTGCGAGTCATTGCATAGCATCGAATATAACTGAACACCTGAACGATCATCGTATAACAACACTTGTGCATAAAGAGTACTTGAACATCTTATGCAAACCACCTGAGAAATCAGAGTAACCGTGCACCCAGAACGTGATCTCGCACTGAAACGCTTGTGTTTGCATATGCTATGCCCCCTGAATGCTTATACATGTTTGTGCTTGAATTAACTTGGTTTGCCTTGGACAGGGAAGGACAAATGGTAAGTTGGTAAGTCTCGCCGTGTTTCCTCTTTTATCGCACGGTGCACTGCCACACGAGTTAGGCTATTCAATATTGCCATAAAATTGATCCTAAGGCACAACTAGAAAGACAACAAGTAGTTTGTGCACGGAACCTATATTACGTGTTTGGATTTGTCAAGCGGGCGAGTAGCCTCTCCATCAGTGCATTCATGTACTGATTACCCACCAGATTGCTTGCAGGGTGCAGGAGAACCTCGTTCGGTGCGGATGCCTCCTTCGTGCGTGCTAAAGGCATGGAGTTCGACTCTGAAGCCTTAGGGTGCTGCGTTCAGAACTGAAGCACATATACAAGACATAATGTTGGAACATCGCCTGAACATCATCTGAATATTTCCTGTATATCATCCATAAATGTAGCCACTTGGCACGCTTTTATGTTTCAGAGAGAGAGCTTGAGCGACTTGTAATCTCAGCTATGTGTCGCCTGTAATACTTGTTTCAATATGAATAAAGAGAACTTGTTTTACTTCAACTTGTGTTATTCAGTGCTTCTGCTACTGTCAACTCAGTGAACTTGTTACCATTCGCTTATGCGTTTATACATTTCGCTGCACTCGGACAATCTGTGCGACTCTGTGGCTTAGACTTCTTGCCGCCAGCCAAAGAACCACGGTCTTGCACGGGCGCGGATAGCGCTCATGCGGCATCATGCCCGGATGGGTCAAAGCGATCGTCTCGCGGGAGCGCTGGCGAGGTCATTTCCGCCTAGCGGGGACGGCCGTTTAGCCTGCGGGAGATCGGGGCGTGACAACTACAGTAGTCGGCGATGGTAATCACAACTTCGGTAGAGTAGTGTAGTCGAATCGGACCAAAATTAGCTTGTCGACCGAACGAACGGCGTCCAAACACCAGAGAAAACTATGTGCAAGTCCTATAAATCATTCCATCTAATCATATTGCGATTAATGTCCTTAATTCAATCCGATCCAATACCCAAATGTGCAAGTAATTGCCATCAACCAATTGAGAAATCAAGAGAGTAATTGTACCCAACATGTAACCCTAAGGTTTAAGCTTTTCTCGTCCATAACAAGTGGATGTTATAAAATTCTTGACTATTTGCCAAGTTAATACCATAAATTGACGATACTTCGTAATATTAATTTGCAAAATAAATAATAATTTATTGTATGTATTTACAAAATAAACAATTGTTCATAGAGTTAACTTGTAGACTAGAAGGTTCATATTAGTAAATTGTTAAATTTAAAATTTTATGATAACAAAATTGCATGCACTTAAAATTTCATAATATTTGGCTGCAAATTAGTCTATAAGTTTTGATATGTTTCCCGTCCATGAATTGTTAGTCTTGCCTGATCTTTCCTCCAATTGGTATTTGAAGTATGCGGCAATTAAATAAGCAATAATTCTCTTATTTATATTTAAAATATATAATAATTAAATAATAAATAATAAATAATAAATAATAAATAATAAATAATAAATAATAAATAAATATTTAAATATTTAAAAAATTGGTATTTTAGATTATACGATAGTAGTGTTCTTGTCTTTCAAACTATACTTAAATTTCAGTCTTCCTTATGTCAGTTCCGTCACTGCGAAGGACAGAAAGGAAGTTTTCAGCATAGGATGCTCCTTTGAGTATCGAAATATGCATGAGCACTGCCATCGTTTCCCCCGAAATTGAGAAAACAAATCTAACTCTTTTGCGTGGGCATAGTGTGCATCCGAAGGGGAAAAATAAAGGTGGGTGCCAAACCACATGTAGCTTAGTGCTTGACAATGCTTTCATAGCAATCCTAATACAAAGATAATGACATATTAATTAAACAACAGTGATTGGAGGTAAGTATCGGTTCGGTTCGGTTCGGTTCAAAATCGAATCGAATAAGAAAAATAGAATTTGACCGAAAATCAAATAAGCAAAATCGAAATCGAACCAAATTAGATCATAACCGGACCAAACCAAACCGAATTAAATCGGTTCGATTTTCGATTTATTCCGTTTTTTGTTTATTTGCGATTTTTTTGTTAATATATAGTAAATAAATATTCTTTTATATATATATATATATATATATATATATATATACTATATTTTTTTATTCGGTTTTGGATCGAAACCGAGTAAGAAAATTTAGTATTTTCAAAACCGAACCGAATTTCGGTTCGGTTCGATTCGATTCGATTTTCGGTCAAAAACCGAATAATATTGACCCGTAACAGCGATGGTCCTCTAAAATGTTTCTAACAACTTTGGACTAAACATCGAACTCGGGTGGCTCTTTTGGTTACCGAGAAGAGGTACAAGATCTCGGCTGGTGGCAGAAGATCAGTGGATCGAGTCACAGAACGTATTATTCCTTCTATTTATAAATGGTGGGAGTTGAAAAATAGTGGGTCCAAAAAGTATGCAATGCAATGTGCTCAAAAGATTAGAACATTACGTCGAATTCCGTGCGTTATGTAGGGTTTTCAGAAAAAAAAAAAACTTTGGACTAAACTAAACCAAGACTAATGTAAGTATTTTACTCGTAAACCAAACCGAAAAAGTGAATTACTTCAAACCCATAACCAAATTAAATAAAACTGACTTGAATATTCATTTCATTTCGGGTCGGGTCGATTTTTTATTTTTAACCAAGATTTGCTCACTCCTACAATCTCTCCTACAACTGCTTAGCCAACAATTTACATGAGTTAAAGCCTAAATATAAGAATTATAGTTACATTAAGGGTAGGTATACTTAAAAACCCCTAAGATCTAGTTTGCTTCGTGGAAAAAAAAAAAAATCAATGTCGTTCTTTTGGAAAATTATAATTTTTATTGATTTTTTTTTTTCCGGGTGTTTAAAAATGCTAAGAAAATTGGAAGGGAAGGTAAATACTTAAAGGTGAGAAAGTGAATCATTGATTGGATGGAGGAAATCATTTTCCTCCCAATAATTTTTTTTCCATTGTAAATACATAAAAAAGTAATGGCATTCATTTTCCGATCTCATGATTCTACGAACCAAACGAGATCTTAAGATCATTAAAAAAAAAAAAAGTCAAACTTTAGTCTATGTGTGTCTGTGGCACACAAACTGATGTACAAAATTGACCAAAAAGTCAATTGTCACAAAATTTCGATTTGATTTGACGGGATACGTACATTTCAGCATGAATAATTTGCCAAAATCGATGGTTTATCAAAATATGCTCGGAATCAAAAGTTATAATCAATCTACAATTTGGAACTAACGACAAGCAAAATGATGCACACAATATGGTCCAAAATTCTTATGTCTCATAATTAAAGTTATTTAGGTCAAAATCAAAGGTTTCAACGATACGAACTGCTCAAGCTGACGGAATTGTAAAAATATTTTCCGATTAAAAGTTACGAATAAAAATGTGCATTTTTCGATGTCGGGTCTAATTTAGCAAGCTAGTGTCATGATTGCCCGAAGTAGTATTTTAAAATAGGTTTCTCATTTCAAATTAAAATTTAAAATTTTTCCAATTCTCAATTAGGCTTTTCTATGTAATCAAATTAAATTTTTTTTTACCAATCATATAGCTTGACTTCTTGGGTTGTGGATACTACATGCTACCCCCCCCCCCCCCCCCCCCCCCCCTTAAAAATATTATTATCCTACAAAAGTTAAAACATTGCATGTATCAAAGCAAATAATTTAACAAACAAATAAACATTTATTCTACAAACAGTTAAACTACATGCAACTATCTACCCTTTAATTACCTGCACTTCTCGCGCAATCAATTCTCACTTCAACCATCTTATCACTCTTGTTCTTTCTCGTGCTCACTAATCCTCTATATGTCCTATTGTAACTACCAAACATTAAGACTAGGGGTATCTTGATAATCTTGCTAGTTTTTGTTAATTATATTGTTATAGTTAATTAAGTAGTTAGCTATACTTAATTAGTGTTAGTTGTCATGGATAGAATATTCTTCCTCTATAATGATTAGATACCCTCTCATAACTAATTAGATTCCTTCCTAACTAAAATGATTTCATTCATGACCATTCTAGAAACCAAATTAGGAGTGGAAATGGACATACTTGACATTGTAGCATCACCCAAACGCTCCATATATGGTCGACCCTAATTAGGGGGATTAGACAATTCATTTGGCACTACACTCATCACTTCTTCCTCTCCAAGCTTCTTCTTCCCCAAGTTATTCCAATTCCCTACCAATTTCCAATCCAAACTACAAAATTCCTACTCATTCTCATTCTCATGGAGGCCTAGAGTATTAGAGCACAAGGAGGACCATTGGAGATGAGCTAGCTAGGAGGATCGTGTCCATTTTACTCTCATTGTGTCCAATTTGGTAGAGTTCATTGGGATCCAACTCTCAATAGGTAAAAAAAAAATTCTACCAAATTATATGTTAAAATTTTAATTTGAACCCATAGGAACCTACCCATAGGAATACCCAACCCCATAGATGGAGAATTAGGTGGAAGAGTGCATATTTCTAGTTGCTACATGTATTTTTTTAGGCCATTTGGTAGAATTGCGAATTCATGACCACCAAGTGTTCATGTGGTATCACTATGAGGATATTGGTGTCTATTTGGGTTTGTGGTGGTGTCCTTGTCACGCCCCGATCTCCCGTAGGATAATCGGTCGCCCCCGCTAGGCCAGAATCACCGCGTCAGCGCTCCCGCGAGAGGATTGCTTAACTCATCTGGGCATGATGTCGCACGAGCGTAAGCCACGTCCGTGCAAGGTCGAGATTCATGCTGGCGATAAGAGTTTTAAGCCACAGAGTCGCACAGATTGTCCGAGTGCAGGAGAATTATAAACGCATAGGCGATTGGTTACAAGTTCACTGAGTCGTCAATAGCGGAAGTATTGAATAACACAAGTATAGAAGTAAAGCAACTCTTTATTGATATTGAACAAGTGTTACAGGAGGTGTTAGGCCGAGATTATAAGTCGCTCAAGCCTCTCTCTCTCTCTCTCTAAAACAGTAAAAGCGTGCCAAGTGGCTACATTTGTGGAATGATGTATATACGATATTTCAATATTATATCTTGTATATGTGCTTCAGTTTCGGACATAGCGCTCCAAGGCTTCAGAGTGAACTCCACGCATTAGCACACACGAAGGAGACATCTCCACCGAACGAGGTTTCCTCCCACCCTACAAGCAATCTGGTGGGTTATCAGTACATGAATGCATAGGTGGGGAGGCTACTTGCCCGCTTGAGAAATCCAAATACGTAATATAGGTTCCATGCACCAACTATTTAGTTATCTTTCTAGTCTTGCCTAGGATCAGTTTCATGGTATATATGAAAGCTTAACTCGTGTGCCAATGCGCCGTGCGATATAAGAGAAAACACGGCGAGACTTACCAACTTACCATTTGTCCTTCCCTGTCCAAGGAAAATCAAGTTAATACTAGCACGAGCATATATATAATGAAATCCAATGGCAATTAATGTATGCAAACACTGTGTTGTGAGCGAGATTACATTTCGGGTGCACGAGTTATACGAAATATCAGGTGTTGCAGAAGATGTAGAAGTGTTCCATATGAACTAGTGTGTTATACTCAAGATCGTTTAGGTATTTCTGATTCATAGGCGCGATACAATGACTCACACGTGGATTGTCGCTAAGCGATGATGACTTATCTATATAAACATGAGTCGCTGGCACAGCCATAATGGAACATAGTCGATGACGACGATGGAATACAACAAAAAGAACAGGGTGTGCTGCAAACCATCCCATCCAGAACAAGAGACTAAATTAGAAGTTTCATCCGAATGGGATTGGCCCCAGTGCCCCGGTAACCGTCCGTAGAACTGTACCTCGTTTTCGAGTTATCTGCGACATGCAATTATTGGTCTTCCAATTTCACGATATACACGAGAAAACGAGTACACAAGATGTTTGAATCTTGATTCTTGCTATGAACGAGTATTGCTCCCCGAGCGGTAATTTCCTTAATTTGCTTGACATGACTCTCGTTCAGTATTTAACTTGCCTTGATGCATTCCCCTGGTTCAGGGACTGCCTTGACGACATAACGGTCCCAGATACTTTCAGGTTCATACTTGCACGGAACGACTATTAGATAGTCTTCCGAGGAGAACTAGATAAATGCATGACATGTACAGTGTCACATGATTGATGCATAGTTTATGCGATAAGCATTGAATCGAGGCAATGAGTATGAGTTAACATATAAGCAGGCAAGCATGCACTCATAAGAAAACTTAAGCATTCACGTTGGCTCGGGCCCGAAGGTAAGCCGAGGAGTGAAACCGTAAAGGGACTTACCGAAAGACATAATATAGGGTCGTACAGTGTAGCAAGTAAAGCAGTGCACTACGAAGAGTATATGCATATCGTTCTACTCAAGGCATAGCGGGGTCTAGTTGCACAAGGCAAATGTAGCATGCGAGGGTCCAATTATAAGCAATATTTTATTTCCATGTTCTAACACAAGCAATACAAGTTGGGATTATTCCCTTAGCTAGGTGCTTAGATTCTTATTAGCATGCAGGGGGTGATTCACCTAACGACTAGCATAAAACGTTCATATTTTAAGTGTACTGGCTAAGCAAAGATGTCACTACCATGTTCCGAAAACAGGGGTATTTCTGACTTTTTATAATATTTAATATTATGGTAATTACAATTAAGTAATTGCATGATAGTATATTTAATTTAAATAATTATGTGAGATGTGTAATTAAATATATATTATTATATACAGTGTTCATTTATGTTCGAGCTGGTAGACTTGACCTAGAAGCCCAGTAGACGAACACCTGTCCGAATTATAGGATTATGTGATTAATTATTTTATTTATAAATAATTTATTGGAGATTGTAATTAACTACCGTAATTTATTTAATTATTGCGCCCTATCCTTGCCTCGATAATTGGAGCGCTACCCTAGCTTTTGTCTTCCAACAAATTTTACAATCTTGCCCTAGACATGCCCGCCTTCCATTCTGCGATTTTTGCAACTCATAATTATGCTCTCTGTACCTTATTTCTAGCCGCACAAAAATCGTCGCGGACGTTTATTTAATTCCTAAATAAATTCCTAGACGTTTATTTAATTCCTAAATAAATTCCTATTTTGTATCGTTGTGCGTTCCAATCAAAATTGGAGGCAAATTTTGACCTATTTTTCGTGCGGCCCAAATTAGGGTAATATTCTATTCTGAGTCTTCTTCATTAATGGTATTGATGACCTGACCTGATTTTGGTCCCATGTACTCCTAATTAATTTTAGAACACAACTTGCATTTATTTCTAATTAAATTGAGGATACCATTTTACCTGATTCCGTAAATCCCGGTAAATTCTTGTGGCCTGCTATTTGAGCCCATACCAAACATACAGCGCCCCCTGACCCTACAAAATACCGAACACCGAATCGTCCGCCAAATTTTTGTCATTTTATGCGTCTGTGCAAATATCCAAATTTAAGGGGGCTAATTTGCAAATTTGTATTTTTGGTGTCAACACCTCATTTGTTTAAAATAATGAAGGAGCCCTAATATTTAACTAAATCTCTCACCCTCATCCCCACATGAAGAAACCCTCATGACAAATCTTGGCCATTCATTAATTGGGTAAATCCTCACCTTTCATTTACACACCCTCTCTCCCTATTTAAAGTCCCATCAACACCCTTCCCAAGAAAACCCTAATCCCCAAACTAAGCCCCCATCTCCCTCAACCCAACCGTAGCCCCCTCATTCTAATTTTTCTCCATTCCTTCCTCCTTTCTTCTTCTTCTCTTTTCTTCTTCTTCTTCCTTCTTCTTCTTCCCTTTTTGTTTTTTTGAACTTAAAGAGAGGGAAACCACCACCACCCCCAACCTCTGTGCACTGCTCCCCGACTCCTCTCCCGACCTGCTCCGGCAGCCCAGCCCCCGAGCCCCTCCCTCTGCTCTTCCTCCCTCCGCCGGCCAGCTCCCCCACTCCGGCAGCACCACCACCACCACCATCATCAACTACCACCATCACCACCACTACTTCCCTCCCCGACTGCTCCAGTACAACGACCACCCCCGCTCTCCCGCCGGCCAGCCAGCTCCTCCACCTACTACGGCGAGCTGCCACCCCGCCCAGGCCCTCGAATTCGAGCACAGCCACCCATCTTCCCTCGATCAATCCAGCAGCACAACCACCACCATCACCACCATTACTTACAACTCCTCCCCGACCTCTCCCTCCTAGCTCCCTCCGGCCGGCCAAGCCCGACCACCCCCTGCTGCAGTTCGACGAGCAGCAGCACCACCACGACCAGCCCCCCTCTGTAAGCTTCTCTTCTCCCTCTTCCTTCTTCCTATGTATATATATATATATGTATATATATGCATACGTATATACGTATGAGTATATATAATATATGTATATGTATAAGTATTTATTTAATTAATATTTAAACATGTATAAGTATAGTATATATATACTTAGTATATGTATGTATTAATGTATATGAATATTTTGTATGTATATATTTAATTGGCATATGTATATATATATATTTTTGTATATACTTAGTATATTTTAATATATAATGTGTATATGTATATAATTAATCTACTTAGTATATATATAAATACGTATTTTAGTGTGTATTGTTGATATGTATATATATATATATATATATATATATAGGTTTTATATATACTTAATATATTTTCAATATATATATATATAATTTTGTATATATGTATAAAAATATATATTTTATATAAGCTTTTAGTATACCCTTAATAAATAGTATGAACTTAATTTGGTATTAGTATTAGTATATTTAATAATAACGTTGACAATATATATATATATATATATATATATATATATATATATATATATATATATATATATATATATATATATATATATATATATATATATATATATATTTTAAATTGTATTTTTGGGCATACATATGATATATATATATATATATATATATATATATATATATATATATATATATATCATATGTATGCCCAAAAATACAATTTAAAAAAAAAAAATATATATATATATATATATATATATATATATATATATATATATATATATATATATATATATATATATATTATTGTTCAATTGGTATGTATAGTATGTACATATGTTTAGTATGAGTACATCATTCAATGTGATGTATATATATGTATATATTGTAACACTATCTATATTATGTATGCATTGAGTATTGATATTTATAATTATATATATATTTTTTGGTCTATCTACTAGATAACCCTAGTTGACCATTATCGTACCAAGCGTAGCCCTGAGGCCAGTATTTTTTGACTGTGTGTTAGCGTAGCACCTGATACAAGTGTTATATTGTGATATGTCTATAGGACTGTTGGTTCATCCAGGCGATACTCTGGAACAGGACATCAATATTTACCAACTAAGGACCCAAGGCAAGTACATTCTCTGATAATTTCCAATTTTTGATAATTTCTATAAGTTCAATAATCTAGAAATATTACATCTGAATCCTTGACACTGTGCTACACGGACTAGTATATAGCTTGGATCTGCAGTCATGAGATGTTACATTGATTATCGTATTGACATTGTACACAACATGTATATTAGACATCGTACATGATAGATTGGACTTGCTCGTGTATCGTGACGTGTCATAGTTGGATCCGCAGTACTAGTTGGAGGCAGAAAAGTAGTTAGTAAGAAATATGATCATAACCTTTTATTGTAGTGTAGAACAATGTAAGTGTTAATCATGCTCTTCACATATGATTAGCCAGGCCCTATAGCTATCGTATATGTTCCCAAGCCGATCACATTTCGAAACTACTATTTCAAACACTTAGAATAGATTACAGTTCCCTATTTTAAATCATATACCACATCACCCGTATATGATACTGTACCTTGTTCTTTTCATTTCTTTTATGCACTGACTATATCACATTGCCTATTTTGCATGTCTCTTTACATTGTCTGTCTCTCTTTAATTGCCATTGCATTTATTTTACTGTCTTCTCAGTATCTAGCATCATATGTTTATTGCTTTATAGTCCTTATCAATTTAATGGAATTGTTATTTGAGATTGTACTTTGCTCCTTCCTGACTGGAAATATTTTTCCAGACTATGCCTTAGAGGACCGGTGTCCGACACTTTATGGACATTTTGGTGAGTAGCTGCAACTTGGGCTTGATAGTTTAGTTGTGATTCCGGGAGGTCTAGCCGGAATCACTAGTTTTCTGGTTAGTTCTTTTAGTAGACTATTTTGTACCGGATTTGTCTCCGGCATGCTTTGTTGAGATATGGATAATTGTTGAGTTAGATTATTACTTTAGACTTGTGTTGTATTTAATTTTATTTTTTCGATATCTTATCATGCTGTAGTCATGTGATTGAGTATGTGTTCGTATTTCTTGTGTCATCCGTGCCTCCTTACGGAGATTGGATGTTTGTGTGAGATTGTCTAGATAGTATCAAGACCTTGACAGCGTTCTACCGCCGATGCTGCGGCGTAGGCTGGACGTACCCACCTACTCGTGCCCCAATTCTGGGTGCGGATCATGACACATTTTTAGTGGTGGCCCATGCAGGTCTGACTTCGAGAGTTGTGCGATATCGTGGTAGTGTGGCATCTTTGTTACACTACTGCGTGCCTGCGATAGGATCTAGGACATAGGATACTAGGACGAGAGCGAATACTCAATTATAATTCCTTGAGAGATTCCTGGGATGACCCCTGAGAATCTTTTTAAAAATTTCCAATTTAAAATCATTCCCTTGTTCCGTCCATTCTCACTTGTTGATTGTTGATCAGGTATTAAATTAGGATTTTGGTTTCATTGTAGGGTTTGATTTCATATCAAGATGAATTTGCAGACTGATTTATGGTATTATCTGATGACGCATGTCGATGAGGACAGTGAGGAAGATTAACACTAGGGCTATTGGACTACTAGATATGGATTTAAATTATAATTTGAAGATTGAAAATGAATTACATTTTTGAATTTTGAGAAGTTGAGATATTATGTTATTAAAATTTTATTTTTGAGGAATTCAGATTTAATTCAACGAACATAGACAAAACTGTGAGGATTTTTTGAAGTGATTAAGTTTTCATTTCAGTATTTAAATAATTGACCTTGAGGAAAGTATATGCATTTTACTTTAAAATTTATTCGAGGAGTTATTTTAAGGAATTTTATTTGAGGATAAGATTTTATAGTGGGAGAGATATATTAGTATATAGTAGATAAGATGCATGTGTAAGGATCTGTTGGTTTGAGCATAATTGAGATCTCACTGCCAACTGACTTGGGTGTCCATCTAGGGTTGTATTAGGGAGAGCAGTACTTAGTATAGTGTGTTGCATTTGATAGGCACTTGAGTGATAAGAATAACTAGTATCAACGATTGCAGTAGGTAAGGAAGCTAGCAGTGAGTGTGCTTGTAGTAGAACTATGGTACCTAGGGGGTAGAGGTATCAAACCTTGGATGCATCTTTGACCTATGCAATCACAACTAGAAATATTTATTCCTAATCTTTTATCTTGAATGTTGCTTCTTTAGAACTGTACTGTCCTTCCTTGATGATATCGTATTTTTTACCTAAATTGATTCTTTTGGGTCTGTCTTCAGGATGTCGCCGAAGACACGATCTATGAGAGTGGGAACATCAGCTTTAGAGGGGTCTGCCACCTCTCCACCTGAGGGACAGACAGCCGTAGTTCCTCCTACATCTCCGATGCATGTAGGAGTGACTGCACTTTTCGGGGATCCTCCTCCCCCACCTGTTCAGAGGATTGCCGCAACTGTGACGGACAACCTTCCTCCTCCACCGACTCCGATTCTCGGAGGTTTGCCCATTGACGGGGCGCAGATGTTTACCTTGATCCAGGGCATAGTAGATGCCCAGAGAGTGACGACAGATGCTTAGCGAGTTCAAGCTGAGGCTCAGAGGGTGCAAGCAGCAGCGCACCAGGCACAAACCGAGATGATGAGAGAAAGCATGGAGAATGCTCATCAAGTGACTCTCCAAGCTTTGAAGAGAGTAGCACAATACCAGCAGTTTCCTGGCCAGCAACAGCAGAGATCAGGCACTATAGTGGACTTCAAGAGGATGATGCCTCGAGAGTTTAAAGGCACCGTAGGGATACTCTATGCAGACGACTGGCTAGAGGATATAGAGAGGAGCCTGCGATTGACCCAGATTCCGGAGAACTTGCAGATAGAAGCCGCTGGCAGTCAGATGTTCGATATCGTACTCACGTGGTATCGTACGGAGCCGAGAATTACTGCACAAGGACTTACTTGGGAGACCTTCAAGGATCTCTTCAAGGAGAAGTTCTTTCCTGACGTGGCATTGGGAGCCTTGGAAAGTCAGTTTCATGACTTAGTTCAAGGAAACATGTCGGTCGACGAGTACGCTGCAGAATTCTGTAGATTGAGCCGTTTTGCATCGTCTATGATTCGGGACCCAGGAGATCGAGCCCGGAAGTTTAGAAAGGGACTGACGAGAGAGATTAGGTCGCGTACTTCTGGTCGTCGTACCACTACCTTTGAGGGTATCTTGATGGATGCCCAGATTGCAGAAAAGGATCTGGATCTCAGGCCTAAGAAGAGTCACCATATGTTTGGGGATACGAATGGTAGCGCAGGACCGGCCAAGCGTTCCCGTATTCAGTACCAACAACAGTACCAAGTACCAGTTCATATTCAGCAACATCCATGGGCGTATCAGTATCAACAACAGTACCAGACGCCAGTTCGTATTCGGTAGGATCAGCAGCAGCCTCCAAGAGAGACACGGCAGACTTATCATTTCTGTAAGAAGCCAGGTCACCTTTGGGAGAGCCGTAGAATGAGGCTAGGACTTTGTTTGCACTGCGGCGCTGTGGGACATCGAGTAAGGGATTGTCTTCTAGCCCCTTATCTTCCCGGCCAGCGTGCAGCTTCAAATTATAGAGATCCAGTTAGGCTACCTGTGGAACCGTATATTGCTCAGCACCCGCGAAGGGAATCATCCCAGCAGGGCGGGGCATTTGCGATGACGGTCGAGGAGACCGATACTGCAGGTAATGTGTTAGCAGGTTCTGTTCTTTCCTTCCTTCTATCCCTCTCTATTTGAATGATTGATTGATTCCTTAGTACAATGGTTGTATGCATGATTTTCTTGTTAGAATGTAGTTAGTAGTACACCCTGATACATAGACTGCAATACCATGACAAAAGACACTATGACCGTACATATTCTCCTTAGATTGCATGTTGTATGATTGTAGGAAAGATTTTTCTTAGACCATGATTATTGGGGTTTAACCATGACGAAGATTCATGAAGGGGTTATGACTTGACAAGAGAGACAAGATGATTAAAATTTGAGGATAAACATCGATTTAAATAAAGGGTCAAGAATTTAACATGACAAAATTTATGATGTATTAATTCCAGGAAGGATATGATATGATTGAGGTTATCATTAGAATTTGAGGAAATTAAGGAGATTGTCATTAAATTATTGGATTGCAAGTTATGAATTTTTAAAATGTTATATTTGGATGTTGTATTTGGAGAATCCTTAAGTATCGCATTGTTGAGTATTTTGAGGAAAGAGGAAATCGAGGAATGAATTTTTGATGGATTAATGTTTAAATTCAAACTTTTTGGGACGAAATTTACATTTTCTATACGTGCATTGATTAAAATCAAATTAGAGGAGTGGATATTAAATTCCGAGTGTTGAGTTATTAACTAAAAATTTTGGGGAATTTTTTTGATAAAAATGGACTTTGATTTTATTTCGAGGAATTTTCAGGAATGCAATAATTTCAGAATTTTAAATTTTGAAAGGACATTGTGGATTATTACCTGATTTCGTGGTTGATGAATTTAAGCCATGAGGGAAAATAATAATGTGTATGAATAAACACTACTATGAGGATTTTAAATTTCGAGGACGAAATTCTTTTAAGGAGGGTAGACTTGTCACTACCACGTTCCGAAAACAGGGGTATTTCCGACTTTTTATAATATTTAATATTATGGTAGTTACAATTAAGTAATTGCATGATAGTATATTTAATTTAAATAATTATGTGAGATGTGTAATTAAATATATATTATTATATACAGTGTTCATTTATGTTCGAGCTGGTAGACTTGACCTAGAAGCCCAGTAGACGAACACCTGTCCGAATTATGGGATTATGTGGTTAATTATTTTATTTAGAATTAATTTATTGGAGATTGTAATTAACTACAGTAATTTATTTAATTATTGCGCCCTGTCCTTGCCTCGATAATTGGAGCGCTACCCTAGCTTTTGTCTTCCAACAAATTTCACAATCTTGCCCTAGACATGCCCGCCTTCCATTCTGCTATTTTTGCAACTCATAATTATGCTCTCTGTACCTTATTTCTAGTCGCACAAAAATCGTCGTGGACGTTTATTTAATTCCTAAATAAATTCCTATTTTGTATCGTTGTGCATTCCAATCGAAATTGGAGGCAAATCTTGACCTATTTTTCGTGCGGCCCAAATTAGGGTAATATTTTATTCTGAGTCTTCTTCATTAATGGTATTGATGACCTGACCTGATTTTGGTCCCATGTACTCCTAATTAATTTTAGAACACAACTTGTATTTATTTCTAATTAAATTGAGGATACCATTTTACCTGATTCCGTAAATCCCGGTAAATTCCTGTGGCCTGCTATTTGAGCCCATACCAAACATACAGCGCCCCCTGACCCTACAAAACACCGAACACCGAATCGCCCGCCAAATTTTCGTCATTTTATGCGTCTGTACAAATATCCAAATTTAAGGGGGCTAATTTGCAAATTTGTATTTTTGGTGTCAACACCTCATTTGTTTAAAACAATGAAGGAGCCCTAATATTTAACTAAATCTTTCACCCTCATCCCCACATGAAGAAACCCTCATGATAAATCTTGGCCATTCATTAATTGGGTAAATCCTCACCTTTCATTTACACACCCTCTCTCCCTATTTAAAGTCCCATCAACACCCTTCCCAAGAAAACCCTAATCCCCAAACCAAGCCCCCATCTCCCTCAACCCAACCGTAGCCCCCTCATTCTAATTTTTCTCCATTCCTTCATCCTTTCTTCTTCTTCTTCCTTCTTCTTCTTCCCTTTTTGTTTTTTTGAACTTAAAGAGAGGGAAACCACCACCACCCCCAACCTCTGTGCACTGCTCCCCGACTCCTCTCCCCGACCTGCTCCGGCGGCCCAGCCCAGCCCCCGAGCCCCTCCCTCTGCTCTTCCTCCCTCCGCCGGCCAGCTCCCCCACTCCGGCAGCACCACCACCACCACCATCATCAACTACCACCATCACCACCACTACTCCCCTCCCTGACTGCTCCGGTACAGCGACCACCCCGCTCTCCCGCCGGCCAGCCAGCTCCTCCACCGACTACGGCGAGCTACCTCCCCGCCCAGGCCCTCGAATCCGAGCACAGCCACCCATCTCCCCTCGATCAATCCGGCAGCACAACCACCACCATCATCACCATTACTTACAACTCCTCCCCGACCTCTGCCTCCTAGCTCCCTCCGGCCGGCCAAGCCCGACCACCCCCTGCTGCAGTTCGGCGAGCAGCAGCACCACCACGACCAGCCCCCCTCTGTAAGCTTCTCTTCTCCCTCTTCCTTCTTCCTATGTATATATATATGTATATATATACATACGTATATACGTATGAGTATATACAATATATGTATATGTATAAGTATTTATTTAATTAATATTTAAACATGTATAAGTATAGTATATATATATATATACTTTGTATATGTATGTATTAATGTATATGAATATTTTGTATGTATATATTTAATTGGCATATTTATATATATATATTTTTGTATATACTTAGTATATTTTAATATATAATGTGTATATGTATATAATTAATCTACTTAGTATATATATAAATACGTATTTTAGTGTGTATTGTTGATATGTATATATATATGTTTTATATATACTTAATATATTTTTAATATATATATATATATATATATAATTTTGTATATATGTATAAAAATATATATTTTATATAAGCTTTAGTATACCCTTAATATATAGTATGAACTTAATTTGGTATTAGTATTAGTATATTTAATAATAATGTTGACAATAATATATATATTTTAAATTATATTTTTGGGCATACATATGATATATATATATATATATATATATATATTATATATATATATATATATATATATATATATATATATATTATTGTTCAATTGGTATGTATAGTATGTACATATGTTTAGTATGAGTACATCATTCAATGTGATGTATATATATGTATATATTGTACAACTATCTATATTATGTATGCATTGAGTATTGATATTTATAATTAATATATATATTTTTGGTCTATCTACTAGATAACCCTAGTTGACCATTATCGTACCTAGCGTAGCCCTGAGGCCAGTGTTTTTTGACTGTGTGTTAGCGTAGCACCTGATACAAGTGTTATATTGTGATATGTCTATAGGACTGTTGGTTCATCCAGGCGATACTCTGGAACAGTGACATCAATATTTACCAGCTAAGGACCCAAGGTAAGTACATTCTCTGATAATTTTCAATTGTTGATAATTTCTATAAGTTCAATAATCTAGAAATATTACATCTGTTCCTTGATACTGTGCTACACGGACTAGTATATAGCTTGGATCTGCAGTCATGAGATGTTACATTAATTATCGTATTGACATTGTATACGACATGTATATTAGACATCGTACATGATAGATTGGACTTGCTCGTGTATCGTGACGTGTCATGGTTGGATCCGCAGGTACTAGTTGGGGGCGGGGAAGTAGTTAGTAAGAAATGTGATCATAACCTTTTATTGCAGTATAGAATAATGTAAGTGTTAATCATGCTCTTCACATATGATTAGCCAGGCCCTATAGCTATCGTACATGTTCCCAAGCCGATCATATTTCGAAACTACTATTTCAAACACTTAGAATAGATTACAGTTCTCTATTTTAAATTATATACCACATCACCCGTATATGATACTGTACCTTGTTCTTTTTATTTCTTTTATGCACTGACTATATCACATTGCCTATTTTGCATGTCTCTTTACAATTGCCTGTCTCTCTTTAATTGCCATTGCATTTATTTCACTGTCTTCTCAGTATCTAGCATCATATATTTATTGCTTTATAGTCCTTATCAATTTAATGGAACTGTTATTTGAGATTGTACTTTGCTCCTTCCTGACTGAAAATATTTTTCCAGACTATGCTTAGAGGACCGGTGTCCGACACTTTATGGACCTTTTGGTGAGTAGCTGCAACTTGGGCTTGATAGTTTAGTTGTGATTCTGGGAGGTCTAGCCGGAATCACTAGTTTTCTGGTTAGTTCTTTTAGTAGACTATTTTGTACCGGATTTGTCTCCGGCATACTTTGTTGAGATATGGATAATTGTTGAGTTAGATTATTACTTTAGACTTGTGTTGTATTTAATTTTATTTGTTTGATATCTATCGTGCTGTAGTCATGTGATTGAGTATGTGTTCGTATTTCTTGTGTCTTCCGTGCCTCCTTATGGAGATTGGATGTTGTGTGAGATTGGCTAGATAGTAATCAAGACCTTGACAGCGTTCTACCGCCGATGCTGCGGCGTAGGCTGGACGTACCCACGTACTCGTGCCCCAATTTCGGGTGCGGGTCGTGACAAAAGATAAGTTTATCGTAGCCACCCACCTAGCGATGATTCGCCTTAGGTCGAGCGATACTCCGAGCGAGCCTCTGAAAGCCTAAGCTGGAACTCTTGAAGGGCCAAAGTCTAGAAATCCTCTTGCCTCAAATGAGTATTCTCGCTGAAGGCAGAAGCGGGTCGGGACATTGCAGCTTTTGCCGTTTGAATCGGCAGTCCGCTTGAGCGAAATGGGTCGTTACATTATACACCACTCAGAAAAAGTCTCATCCTCGAGACTTCCCTGAGCGCAGGTAGTTCTATCGCATTATCAAATCTATCCCAAGCATATTAATTGGTACCACTAGGTTCGTTCGAACACTATCTCCTACTCGTTCATTATGCCATATTGCGTGTATGTTGAGTCAGGTCTCATTTGCACTTAGCATAGGACATATTGCTTAACACGGGGTACATTACAATCCATCGTGAATGATCTAGGGCTGAGGCAACTTATACAAGTTGTTATACTTGTTTATGCAGATATTCACTTGCACTAGCATCGAGATTAGCACATCGCGAGTCTGGATCGTGCACATATTCAAAGCGTCCTTCAAACATATGCATGTCAACCAACTTAACGATAGCAAAGTCTTAGCACTCAAAATTCATATATCATTGAGTCTTGGATCGTGCACACGTTCAAGGCGTCCTCAAACATATGCATTCAACCAAACTTAGAGATAGTAAAATCGGACAAGCTACTTTACAAAGATCTCAAGGGTATCATTTTATGAATCACAAGGATACTTTCGATAGGGTCAATCAAATCCAAGTCATTTCCATTCCAACCCAATTCAAGAATTTTACACTACCGTTAGCACGATCTATCTGATTCACCGACTAGCGTCCATCCATTCGGTCAAACATAGCACATGTTACCGTTCCCAAGCCTAACCCTAAGTCTTGTTGCCCCAGTTCTATAGCTTTATTCAAGCAATATGCTAAAGTCGGTAACACTAGTTTATTCACTCGGCACATAGTCGTCTGCCTAATTGCTAGGTCAGCTCACAAGGTCATAGGTACAAGTTCAAGCACACTATATATCGTACAATTTTGTCGCACGATGCTCGCCCCAATTCCTAGGGTCAAACCATTGTTCATTTGCACGAGATATTCTATCCAAGCTCGTTTCACTCAGATTTCTAAACATCGAGCACGAATCTTCCAACTCTCATTAGCACATTCGTTTGCACAGGGGACAAGTTTCGTTCAATAAAATTTATGATATTCAAGTTGCAGGACAAGCCTAGTGATTTGCATAGTCTATCTCTCCAAACATGCTTTGATAGAATCCCTATCCATTCCGAGTTTGGACCTCCAAGCCAAGATTTAATTTTAAACCCTTTTGTTTATAATCTCTAAGTCGTATAACCTGATTCATGTATCAGTTCACGTCCATCAAGCGTAATTTATTTCAGGTTCTAGGCTAGCTTATCCATAAAATATTTTTGATCACTTGTATTCCAAATTCATCTTATCGTGTCGAATCCAAAAGTCAAGATGATCTATAAGTTGTCACGCCTCGGTCTCCTACAAGTTTGATCACCCTCGTTGGACGTGAGATCACCACGCTAACGCTTCCGCTGGATACTCGTCCTAATTCGGACGTGACGCATGCACGAGCATAGAGTTACGCTCGCACAAGACAAGAACGTTTGAACGTTATAGTTTTTATCGAAACGATCAAGATACCTTATATTTCGTCTTGCTTCTTCCAAGTTATGTATATTTGTCCACCAAGTCATGTTCGTTCATGCAGTGATTATAATTCGTCTAGAAAAATCATCCAACTTTAATATTACCGTTCAGAATTTCCATACTCTACTTCTAGTATTCCTCAAGAAACTAAGTTTCAAATATTCAAGCCCAAGTCTAATCCATCTTTTGATATTTTTTATTCGTCGAGTTCGTTTGAAAAAATCACCGAACATGTTCCCGTGAGTTCGATCATCCCCGCCGTACGTGAAATCACCATGCCGGTGCTCCCGCAGGATAATCGTTCTCATTGGGACTGAGTCAAGAGTTATTTTTCCGAACTTGATTTCAAGATCGTTCTTCCAAACTCCAAGCTAAATACGTTATCGCTTATTTCTTTCATCGAAACACAATATTAAGCGATATTGTATTCAAGTTCAGTCCATTCGATTTAATCTGAAATTGCTCGCATAATCCTTAAGTTTACAACAAGTTTCCTTAACCAAGATATTAATTTTTATTTTCATGAATCCTTATTTGATATAAGACCTATCATTTGGTTCAAGACAATCTCTCCAATCGTTCGATCCGACTATCACACGAGACCTATGAGTCAGTTTGGACATTTCTAAATGATCCATACACCACTCGGAATTGAGTCATCCAATCAAATCCTCAACCGATTTATATCTTCCAACATGAAATACCGTTCGAGCTATTTCCCAAAAATCAAAGCACGATTCTCCATATTCGCCTAAGCGATGATCTGATAAGATTATATCGGTTGTCGTTCTAAGTCTGACTTGTCTTACTCCTGAACGATATACCATCTCGTTTGTATCTAGGTAGCACTAAAGGGTCTTAGCGCGCGATACTCAATACAACTTAGCCGAAAGGTCGTGTGCATAGCTAACCATTTCGGCAAACATGTATAGGCATTATGGGTTCGCACATAAGTCGTGATTCTAGCATGAGTCTAATCCCAAAGGGTCTAGCACAGGTCGGCATAAAGGCCTATCGTAGTATAATTTCGTACAAGCAATCATATCATTCATATGCACTTTTTGAAAGTATTTAGACTTATTCTTTGAACATTCTGTTGGGACATCAAGAGAGAGTGTGCACATAACCCACGAACGAGCTTTCAAAACTGAGAAAATTGAAACAAAATCCAAAGGTGTATAGCCAAGCTCTGCTACCAATCTGTCACGCCCCGATCTCCCGCAGGATAATCGGCCGCCCCCGCAAGACGAGAATCACCGCGCCAGCGCTCCCGCGGGACGATTGCTTGACCCATCTGGGTGTGATGCTACACGAGCGTAAGCCACGCCGGTGCAAGGCCAAGATTCATACTAGCGGTAAGAGGTCTAAGCCACAGAGTCACACAGATTGTCCGAGTGCAGTGGAATTATAAACGCATAGGCGATTGGTAACAAGTTCACTGAGTCGTCAATAGCAGAAGCATTGAATAACAAAAGTATAGGAGTAAAGCAACTCTTTATTAATATTGAACAAGTGTTACAGGCGGCGCTAGGCCGAGATTATAAGTCGCTTAAGCCTCTCTCTCTCTCTGAAACAGTAAAAGCGTGCCAAGTGGCTATATTTGTGAAATAATGTATAGGCGATGTTTCAATATTATGTTTTGTATATGTGCTTCAGTTCCGGACGTAGCACTCCAAGGCTTCAGAGTGAACTTCACTCCTTAGCATGCATGAAGGAGGCATCTGTACCGAATGAGGTTCTCACGTACCCTGCAAGCAATCTGGTGGGTTATCAATACATGAATGCACTAGTGGGGAGGCTACTCGTCCGCTCGACAAATCCAAACACGTAATATAGGTTCCTTGAACCAACTATTTAGTTGTCTTTCTAGTCTTGCCTAGGATCAGTTTTATGGCATATATGAAAGCCTAACTCGTGTGACAGTGCACCGTGCGATATAAGAGAAAATACGACAAGACTTACCAACTTACCATTTGTCCTTCCTTGTCCAAGGCAAATCAAGTTAATACTAGCACAAGCATATATATAATAAAATCCAATGGCAATTACCACATGCAAACACTGTGCTGTGAGCGAGATTATATTTCGGGTGCACGAGTTACACGAAATATCAGGTGTTACAGAAGAAGTAGAAGTGTTCCATATGTACCAGTTTGTTATACTCAAGATCGTTTAGGTGTTTCTGATTCATAGGCGCGATGCAATAACTCGCACGCGGATTACCGCTAAGCGAGGATGACTTATCTATATAAACATGAGTCGCTGACATAGCATTAATGGAACATAGTCGATGTCGAGGATGGAATGCAATAAAAAGAATATGGTGCATTGCAAACCATCCCGTCCAGAATAAGAGACTAAACTAGAAGTTCCATCCGGATCGGATCGGCCCCAGTGCCTCGGTGACCATCCGTAGAACTGTACCTCATTTTTGAGTTGTCCGCGACATGCAATTATTGGTCTTCTAATTTCACGAGATACACGAGAACACAAGTACACGAGATATTTGAATCTTGATTCTTGCTCTGAACGAGTATTGCTCCCCGAGCGGTGATTTTCTTGTTTTGCTTGACATAATTCTCGTTCAGTATTTAACTTGTCTTGATGCATTCCCCTGGTTCGGGGACTGCCTTGGCGACCTAACGATCACAGATACGTTCAGGTTTATATTTGCACAGAATGACTATTGGATAGTCTTCCAAGGAGAACTAGATGAATGCATGACATGCACAGTATCACACGGTTGAGGCATAGTTTATGCGACAAGCATTGAATCGAGGCAACGAGTACGAGTTAACATATAAGCAGGCAAGCATGCCCTCATAAGAAAACTTAAGCATTCACGTTGGCTCAGGCCCGAAGGTAAGTCGAGGAGTGAAATCATAAAGGGACTTACCGAGCGACGTAATCAAGGGTCATGTAGTGTAGCAAGTAAAGCAGTGCACTACGAAGAGTATATGTATATCGTTATACTCAAGGTATAGCGGAGTCTAGTTGCATAAAGCAAAGGTAGCATGCGAGGGACCAATTATAAGCAATGTTTTATTTCTATGTTCTAACACAAGCAATACAAGTTATGATTATTCCCTTAGTTAGATGCGTTAGAATCTTATTAGCATACAGGGGATAATTTACCTAGCGACTAGCATAAAATGTCCATAATTTAAGTGTGCTGGCTAAACAAAGACAAGTTCATTGTAGCCACCCACCTTAGGGATGATTCACCTTAGGTCGAGCGATACTCCGAGCGAGCCTATAAAAGCCTAAGTCGAAACTCCTAAAGGGCCAAGTCTGAAAATCCTCTTGCCTCAAACGAGTATTCTCGCTGATGCAAAGCAGGTCAGGATATTACACTTTTGCCGTTTGAATTGGCAGTCTACTTGAGCGAAATGGGTTATTATAGTCCTTGTGTCCACAATTGGATACGTAGAGTCCGTATCATAATATGCCATGATACGTAAAGGTGAATTTGATAATTTGGGGGTATTTGGACTACTTGGTGTTAATTCTATTTATTTGTACTATATTCATCTATTCTAGCTATATTTATGTTAGATTTTTATATAAATTGATGGTTGATATAATTTTGGGTTGATACCATGGTGGTGTTGGCGTAGGAATGGTGTATCATAGAGTATCTTGGTGCCATAGTGTTGTGACACCAGTGTGCACATATATTTTGATATTTGGTAGTGATATATGTGTTTGTGTGTGTTGTACCATGTGTATCCTATGTATTTTAGTTGATAGTGATGTATGGGTTATGGGATTGTGCTTGTGCCGAGAGTATAGGTATGCAGCACTGCATAACAACTAGGTCTTGTAGGGGTGGGTATGTGGTAAGCAGTCTGGGCATTGCATTGTCAGTGCAATTGAGCTACTTTTGTGTGCAGCAAACTGCACACAGAGTTAGGATGGACTGTTAGATATACAACAAATAAAGGGGAGCCTGGAATCAGTAGAGTGTAGAGGGAGCTCGAGTTTTACAAGGATAAGGGGTCTATAACCGTTGCTACAGCAGCAACTAAGGTAACATCATCAGACTTGAGGTGTAGCCTGCAGCAGATCTGCAAGATCTTGACTGTTTTACAGTCCTTTGTAGGCCAGGAAGGGGGAACATGGGGATTTGCTACAGAGCAGTGGACTGAGTGAGGATGTGTAGGATACTTCATTGAGATGAGTACGTATAGTACCAATGTGTTAGTGAGTTGGTATTGAGTGAGAAGTATGGGTTAGTGTTGGGTATTAGTATAAGTGTCAAGTACATGAAAGTATCCAAGTGAGATAGGGGTATGTGAGTATGTTGAGTGTTTGTCAGTATGGTACTAAGTGTCATGTGGATATTAGAGTGATGTGAGAGTCAAGAGTGAGTATCCTAGTTAAGTATCTTAGTACTTGGGTATGTGTCAAGATACTAAGGTAAGGTTATGATACTAGGTAATGAATAAGATATTGAGTTCATAGCTAAGGTATGGGTATATAGGCTAAGGTATTATAGTATATATATGAGTCTATATATAGTGTTATGATAGCTAGTATCCCTATTCCTATAGGCATGACCTAAAAAACCTAGAATAAACTTGGTATTGATTAATATGCCTAAATAAACCAACCAAATAGATATTTGTGAACCCGAAAATAGGTATTGACCTATTTTTACCATAGTGACCTAGATTTGACCTAGAACCCTTAAATGGAGTTAATTAAGCATGTTTATGATTCAAAAACACTTATTGACATGTAAATTTATATAAAGGTCACTTGGACTCCAGTTCAGACACTGATTTGTGTTCTTTGCACTGGCCCACAAGCAAGTATATCTCTCTATTAGTTTTTATTTACTTGATAGCGTTTATGTCACATGTTCTAGAATGTTATACTTGATTTTCGATACGATTGTATATGGATTAGTACTATATAGATCTTGGCAGGAGATGCTACTTTCTATATTATTATGTAGACCATGTGATCATTGTACTCGTATTTAGCTCGTTTGTTATGATCTTCATGTCGTAACGTGTCATGATTCAGATCCATAAGTGTTAGTCGGGACGAAAAAGTATAAGTTGGTTATGTGATCAAAACCTTAGTATATGTCACACCTAGAACCAGAATACTGGAGAGCAGGGAAAGACAAAGCCATCTATGTATACTATAGTACTCTATACCCCGAGATACGGTCACGACTGTCTAGACATGTGAGGGTTTACTCTATAATCTATTAAGCAATCCTGGGTCAAGAATCCTAGGTGTCTAAATCTCAAGCAAGCTACAAGTTTACAAGATATATGATCACCAACATATAATAGTGAGGCATCCCAAACTATACAAAAATAGATGATCATGAAGCTAGTTACAAGATAAAGAACTAGCAAGAGTATAATATTACATGATCAGCTCTAAATATAGTCTAGAATATGCTTTAGAAGTAGGCCCGCGGGCTAGAATATTAAGTCCCAAAATACGAGATAAATACGTGCTCGGTGGCTAAACGCCTCAAAAGTAATAGGTACAAGATCAAGTGGGTGATGAAGAAGAAACTCACTCATGTCCTCGGGTGCTTCTTGTATTTACCATCTTAAGGCGGGAAATACGGAAGATCTTGCGGTCCTACTCCAAAATTTGGCCATACAAAACCAGTGGCATCAGACCCCAAAATAGCAAGTACCACAAGGGAGCAAAACTTATAAACTAAAACCATCATACAGATAAATCAGTAAGAAATAGCATAAAGAACAGTTAAATAAGTGCAACGGGTAAAATGATGGTTCAAGAGTAATTAAACAAGGGCATCTGAAATCAGTACTCTGGTTACCATTTTTGGATCAATTGTTAATAAAATTAGGACAGGACTAGACTACACTGGAAATTAAGCGATCACGGCCAATCATGCCCTACGGCTTGCTATCGTTAGCTAATTAGGGTTATCAAAGTTCTAGTTACTAATACATGTAGTTTAAGATTTCTTACAGCCACATGTCTTACAGACTATCCGGGTTATCCAGAAAAAATTTATATAGTATAGATTTATCAGGTATAATCACATTCTTATTTTTTTTCTGGTAGTGCAATACTCAACGGTGTGCTGGAAGTGTGTCCACACGACGGAGAGCTCTAAATCCATCAGGTGTCGCTAGGATACCGGAATTGCATATAGCCAAAAAATCTCTCTAGATGCTTTCTAGATTATTATTCTAGTTATTAGCCTATACAATTATCAAGGATTCTCGACCATGGTACTCAGGAATCTGTCTTAGACATGATACAAGACAGGACAGTAATTTAAGGAGTTCAATCAAAATCAACCACGGGAATACAGGTCATGCAATATATGTGCTACTAATATCCTTTATCAGGACAGTTACAGGAATTTTCAAGTCAGGAGTGCGCTACGTCGAGCCACTATCAAAATTTATCAGGATCAGGATTATCAGTACAATATCAGGATTATCAGTACATGATCAAGAGTAATTATCAATACATGATAAGGATTATCAGTACAGGATCAAGATTATCTGTACATGATCAATTTTATGTCAAGATTCAGGAGTTCATTTATAATGTACAATCACTAGATCATGTCAGGAAATCAGGATTAATATCAAGAATGTTATGTTCACAAAATAATCAGGATTAACTAAAATAACGGGATTAAAGGGAATTAGAGAATCATCAAGAGTTAAACATGTTAGAGAGAATACTGGCATACATGCGCATAAATTTATAATTTAGGATTGGCGCATAAAATCAGGCAAAAAAATAACATCTGTGCACAATGGGTCAAAAACCACCATTGGCGCACAAACGGGTATTGGCGCACTAATGGCCAAAAATATGTTTGGGGCATAAATCATTAATTCGGAAAGTTCTGGCGCACTTTGATACAAAACTGCTCTGAGCAAAGATGGCGCACAATCATACTAAAATGCGCTATTAGGATCTTGACGCACAATGATAAAAGTGCGCGAGCCAGGAGCTTGGCACATAAATCTATCATTGGCGCACAAATAAAAGTATCCAAGCTACGACTTTGCCGCACTTTCATTAAGTATGCCACTACTGAGATTTAGCGCACAAACAAACGCAAGAAGGTCTACTAAAACAGGAACAAAAGTTTCAAGACATGGCACAACAGTCAAAACAATACTGCAGTCGAGAACATAATTCTCGAGAATAGTCAAAAACCTTTGCTTTGTCATTAATTAATACGTAAGACTACAAAGTACACCATCTCTGAAGAATGCCACATAGTACGCCACACAGCAAATTATGCCATTTTCAAGAAGGGACAAAGTGAGCCGGCAAGGAAAGTTCACCAAAGTGTGCCAACTCTGCAATATCTGCAAAGTGCGCCAACTTGGCTATTTAAGTGGCGTATATTTTTGATGACTTCAGACCCATTCAAAAGTGCGCCAAGTAGGATTGGCGTACTTTTGAAGAAATTATTTTAGTACAAAACGTACATAGGAGTAAATAAGTGCGCTCAGAGTACTTAATATATCTTGGCGCACTTTCTAGGAAATTTATGAAACACATACAAGTGCGCTCACTAGAACTTCCCTTATGCGACAAGGGTTCCCTGCGTACTTTTGTATATATTCTCAGGCCAACTTTGTATTCTTCGACTTATTGTTCTCGGGTTCCATGATTAATCCAATCCAAGGGACACAAAATCATCAATGAGACAAGTTCTAAGTATTAATCAAATGAAAACCTATCAAGTGATTAAATAAGTTATACTAAGATCAAAACAAGATCCAAGATTGTTCCTTCGATTGTCAAAATGTACTTGCCCACGGTCAAGTTCTAGCCTAATACCAATACTACCAAGGTCACCCACGGCCAAGGCCAAGCTCGGCTGCTGCTCTCTGCTGGGGAAGAAACGAAGAAGGAAAGAGAAATGAAAGGAAAAGAAAACTGAAGGAAAGAGAATGGGGTCACTTATATAGCCAAGGGATTGATTGTAGGCAATTGGATCATACTCTATGCCTCTCATCCGGGTTCATCACAGCCACCCACCAAGAAAACCAAGGGACCAACGGTCCAAAGCATGCAACTAAGGAAAACTAACAAAAACAACATAAACAATGCATGAATGACATAAAGTATAAAGTAAAAAAATTAAATATAAAGCAAGCTATACACATATTAAATGCGTATGTCAGATACGTATACTAGAACAGTGAGACGAGTCACACAACTTTCTCCTCCTTAGAAAATTTTGTCCTCGAAAATTTAATAAGGCATAGGGTCTAGCAAGAAACTCTGGGGACATACAATCAAGGCAACCAAGGGCATGCGAGAATCAAGCACAATCCTAGAACATGACAACATTCACAAGACAAGATCAGGGTATGAGATATACGAAAAAGTATACCTCAAGAGTCACGCAAATATGGATATCGAGAACAGATATCATCCTCTCGCTCCCAAGTTGACTCGTCCGGGGAGTGACACCACCAAGCAACTCGGACTAACCGAATAGTCTGATTCTTGAGAATCTTCTCTCATCGGTCCAAAATGGATACAGGCCTCTCCTCATATGAAAGTTCGGTACCAACGACCAATTCTGAATAATCCAGGACATGGCTTGAATCCGGTATATACTGTCATAACTGAGATACATGGAAAATATTATATATCTCACGAAGTGACGGCGGAAGAACAAGGCGATAAGAAATATCTTCCATTCGCTCGAGAATATTGAATGGACCAATATACCATGGACTAAGCTTTTACCCATGGACTAAGCTTTTATCGCACACCAAATCTGATGACTCCGCGGGTAGGCAAAATTCGAAGAAATACATGGTCGCCGACAGCAAACTCAAGAGGCCACCGATACGAACCGGCCTAATAATGCTGACGATATTGAGCCACCTTAAGATGCTTTCGGACTTGTTTGACTACTTCAACTGTCTGAGCTATCATTTCGGGACCAAGCAATTTTCTCTCGCTAATATTACCCCAGGCTATAAGGGATCTGTACTTCCTGCCATACAGTGCCTTGAAGGGTGCCATCTGGATTCTTGCTTAAAAACTATATTTGTAGGAGAATTCGACCAAGTGTAAATGATCCTCCCACGAACCACCAAAGCCAAGGGTACATGAACAAAGCATATCTTCTAGAGTCTGGATCATACGTTCTGACTGATCATCTGTCTGGGGATGATAAGCTGTACTAAATTTCAGACGAGTACCCAAATTATACTGTAGACTCTGCCAAAAGTAAGATATGAATCTGGAATCTCTATCTGATATGATGCTGACTGGTACTCCATGAAGTCTGATAATTTGATTTATATACATCCGAGCCAACTGCTCTGTAGATTATCCCACTCTGAAAGGAAAAAAGTGAATAACCTTTGTGAGTCGATCTACTACTACCCAAATTGCATCTCTGCCAGCTGGGGATCTAGGAAGACCGGTCACTAAATCCATGGTGATATGGTCCCACTTCTATTCTGGAATTGGTAAAGGTTGAAGAAGTCCTGCGGGCCTTTGATGTTTAGCTTTTACTTATTGACAGACCAAACATCTAGAGACAAACTATGTTATCTCCCTCTTCATTCTATTCCACCAAAAATATTGACGAATATCTATGTACATCTTCGTCCATCCTGGATGAACGGAATACTGAGAACTTTGGGCTTCTGACATGATCTCTTAACAGATATCTCCACTTGGTACACAAATATGGTTACTAAATTGGGAGTTTTATCACTGAGAATGCTTACTTCTGGTCTACGTCCTGCCTCACACTCTGTCCTAAGTCGTTGAAGCTTGACATCCGTTGACTGTGCTGCTCTGATCCTTTTTATTATACTAGATTAAACTGCAAGCCAGCCATCAATATTGTGTCGCCTGGCAAAACTATTTCTATGCCCATCTCCTAAAGATCTTATAAAATCTCTTGCTGCGTCGTAAGGAAATAAACTCCTGCCCTCCGGCTCAAAGATTCGGCTACGACATTGGCCTTCACAGGATGATATTAAAGGTCAAGGTCATAGTTTGTCATCTGTAAACCCCCTCATTTATTTTTATAGATAGTCTAGTTATGGGTTAGAAAATTTTGGTTTAGCAGCAGATGTTTGAGGTTTAGAATTAAGGATGCAGATGTCTGATTCTTTAATTAAATCCTTGGTGCGCCCTACCGTTGTTGCAATATTCGGAGCCCAATATTAGCCCATAATTTCCAACAAGTTATTGCATTCTAGACTTAACACGCCAATTTAGGCGCTGGACTTTTCTGTCACTCAAAATCAAAATCCTTTGTGCTCTAATTTAATTGCACAACTTTCCGAAACCGAAATCCATATTTAATCCTGTATCGCGCACCTGTGTCGTTGCCATCAATTTTGAGACACCAACTCAACCCGTTGAGCCGGACCAATTAAAGGGTCCAAGATTGACACCAAGTCTACACCGTTCATGACCTTTGTGTTACTCCCAATTGAGACCCCATGTGCCCCCATTTAATTTAAGAGCACATGATATTTTATCTTAATTTAATTGGGGATACCAACTTTGATTAATCCCATTTTTAATCCCAACTTAACCCAATGCCCCATGAATTAAGCCTATGCAAAATACACAATACCCCCTCACCCTACAAAATATCAAACACCAATTCTTCCACAAATTTTCCATCATTTCATGTGTTTGTGCAAATACCCAAATTTAAGGGAACTTATTTGCAAATATTGTGCTAGGTGTCATCACCTCATTGGTTTAAACCCAAATGAAGAAACCCCCTCAACACTTGACCGGTCCAACCTCACCCCTCCCTCTCCTTTGTGTGAACACAATTTCCTCCATATGAAATATGAGCCATCCATTTGAATTTGGGCTCATCCTCACCACCCTTCCCTCACACACACCCCTATAAAATATCTTCTCATATACACTTCCCCAAGCAGGCCCTAATCCCCACACTTGGGAAAATACCCTACCTTCTCTCTCCTCCCTCTTTCTACATCAAAAACTGAGCTCCTTCCTCTCTTTTCCCCATTCTTCTTCTTCTTCTTCTTCTTCTTCTTCTTCTTCTTCTTCCTTACAACTACTACGGTTCAACCCAACTCCGGTCGAGCTCCCCCTCCGGCCAACCAACCTCGAACCACCACCCGATCACCCGCTCGCCCCCTCCTTCTCGAACTGCTGCACATCACCAGCACCGAACCGCCACCTGCACTCGGCCATCTTCGGCCAGTCGGCCTCCTCACTCGGCCGACCCTGCACCTCCTCCATCTCGCTGTCACTGATCACCTTCTCCACCCGCTTCCCTACATCTCCACTGCCGAGCTACTCCATCAACCTCCGAGCAACCTCCTTCTCCAACTGCTACCACCATCTTCATCCACGACTAGCGAACCCTAGCCGCCACGCCAACAAAGTACAGCTTTAGTTTTCTGCAGCTCGCGTCCAACCCCATCATTCCCGGTCGACCATTAACACCGAGCTCCTTGCACCATTCTTTTCCATGACGACTCCGGCAGCCTACAACCTAGTTAGCCACCCCATAGCCACCACTCGCCTACACCAACACCTGTCGTCCCCCACCTATCCACCCACAATATTGCTGCTCGCAATCATCGACTCGCCGAACAGTGGACAGACACCACCATTGTCGTCTTCATCGCTGTGCCAGCCCGACTCTGGGACATTGAGCCCTGACTGAATGGTGCAGCGTGCTTCCTGCTTCAGCAGTGCTATTTTACAGGATCGGACGCGTGGTGGGGAACAATGTCGAGCTCATGAAAGATGAGGGCACTAACCTGTTAAGGAGATGGAAGAACCAATGGCTTCATCGTGCTCGCACCACCGCCGCGTCGACCACCACCGCCATCTTCCACCCACCTCGTCCATGCCGCCGCCAAGGTGAACACTCCCCCTCTCTTTGTGTTGTATAGTATGTTGTTATTGTTAGTTTAGTATTAATGCATATTTTTGTGTATAACTTAGTTAGTCTTGGGGCTTAAGAAGATGCTATGTTGATATTTAGGGTTTTCGAATGCTATATATGAATCTTGGGGTTTAGTGTATAATTGTGCCATGAATAATAATGAATTTAATAAGGAACAGGTTTAATTGATGTGGAATGAGGTTGAGATATCAAGCATCGATTATTATCGAACCATAGAATTGTGTGAATGCTACTTTGGGTTTTATGGTTTAGTGTTATATACATTTGGGGTTGTGAATATTTTAGATTCAGTTTAAGAGTTTGCTGTACATTAAGATTTTAGTGTTATTATATGCAAGTGTTGGTGAATTGTTATGTTGATTAATTATGGGTTAAATATGCAACGATGTTCATGGGTTGAGGATGTAAAATATATATAGTTGATGGTTGGGAATGACACATTTAATAAGGTTAGGACTTAAATGCCAAATGAGAATTTCGTGCATGATAATGTCTGTGAAGACCCGGGGTAAAACTGAGGATTTGATCATGGTTTAAACTACTGAATATTGTGATAGAGATAGTAAGATTGAGGGTTGGTTTGATGATATTGTACAGATGATAAATTTGATTAGATGTAACATACTCTGGGTCAACCTTGGTTAACCCTCTAGTATCGTGTCCATGTGAGTTGTAGCTGAGTTTGAACATATGATTAGACGTATGTCACATCTTATTTCAACCTCGTGATAGTTATTGATTGAGTTATATCTTGACTCTAGGTACTACGGGACCTGCAGACTTGGGCATTGTACCGGATCCCCATCATCAGCAGCCGAACGCAGGCAAGTGTACCTTGCCACCCTATATTTCAGTTACCAGATATTTATTATTTTATAATATATATTGTGTGCATGTTTGATTAAGATCGTTACTTCACGTCGGGATCACAACCGGGTGCAGACGTTCGTCGTAACGTCTTGTAACGAATGTTAGATGTTTGTAACACCTCGATGTACGTACCGACGTATATCGTAACCCTTGGACACATTTATATACTGTTATTATGTTAGATTTCCTGTATCCTGATACTGACATCATGACTAAAGATTGGGACGACCTTAGGGTCGTGTTTGTTGATAGTTACTTCTATGTGAAGAGACTGCTAGATTGAGGTTTAGGTTCAGCGCACAATCATTGACCGCTTGGGAAGGAAAAGACAGTAACTAGACGTTTGGGCTCCTTTGTACGCGTTTATATACGTATATGTCCAGATTATGTAGTGTTCCTGTATCCGGAGTAGTAGTATCACCCGTGTGACTCTGTGCTCGGAGCTACGGTACGTCCCGTGTGTCTCTGTGTTCAGAGCTACAATTTTATTTTGGACAGGCCACGCGTCGAACATTATCTTCAAACTCTGTCTTACTTAGGTGGTTATGCTAGATTACACCATCGTTGCACTTGTACTTTCTGTTGTACTTTTGCATGCTGTATTTTTGTACATTGTTATGTCCCTCTGAGGACCTGGTCCCCTGCCAGTTTTGCAGCATAGACGATTACGGAGCATTTGGAGTTACCGATGGAGTTGCTTGTCTTGCGGGCATTAGTACCAGGTACTCATATCATTTCTACCGGCATTATGGTTACTTTATTCATATTGATTATTCATCTGCTGTTGTAGCCTAGTTTTTGTAGACTTGTTTTTTCTCGAGTCTATTCGAGTTTTGTGTGTTATTGGACGGCAAACTTTAGCACATGTAGCTCTTTCTTGTATACTTATGTTCATTGTGGATTGAGACTTAGATGTTTATATTTACTGGATTATTTAGTTAGTGACACTTATTATTACAGCTTATACTTATTCGAGTCAGACAAAAGTCTGGTCGATTGCGTAGCTGGCATGTTGCGCGTTCCTGGTCCTATATATTTTGGGACTGGGATGTTACATCATCAACTCTAGCCATCTTCTTTGCCTCATGTTGAGATCCTTCTGGGTAAAGACATATCTCAAACTCTTACGATAAGTAAAAATCTCTACTCGATCTCGATATAGGTAATGCCTCCAAAGTTTGAGTGCAAAGGCAACTGTTGCTAACACCAAATCGTGCGTCAGATAATTTTTCTCATGGTCTCGAAGCTGCCACAACGCATAAGCTATAATCTTACCATGCTGTATAAGAACAGACCCTAGTCCTTTTCCTGAAGTATCGTAATATACCGTAAAACCACCTATCCCATCTGGAAGCGTCAAAATTGTCACGCCCTAATCTCCCGCTAGCTCAATAGTCCCTGCTGAACGTGAATCACCACGTTGCAGCTCTCCCGCGGGACAATCGTTCTCATCGGAACGTGATGCCGTACAAGCCTAGAGTTGTGCTCGTACAAGACGATGTTGTCAAACACCAAAGTTATCATCGAAACGACCAAGTTACAGCGGAAGTCATAGTATTGTGTACCAAGCACACAATCAGAGTAATACGCAGCGAAGCTCTCGATAGAGTCCAAATAAAATGCCCCGAAGGCAATGCCATGAAGGCGATGCCACGAAGGCGATGAAATACTCTTGCTCTTTTCTCTAGCCCACAAAGGTGCTTATAGTTCATACATCATGCCTCGTATATCCAAGCAGCGCCACTACGCCTGCGTACCTGAAATATTGCCCACAAACGTGGATCAGTACACAGCCGTACTGGTGAGCAGGGTAACCCACTCGTCTAAGCCGACACTAAGTAAAATAGTGAATGCAAACAGTTATATGGTGATCTTTCTAGTTGAATCCTAGATTCATTTCATGTCATATGAATGACATGTTAAGGAAAGCTGTAAAGCAGTTTAAGCATGCAAGCATTCAACTCAAACCAATCGACAAGCAAATATATATATCCAACCCGAAGGAAACTAACATGCAACCCGTCTTACTCAAGTCATCGCTTGCACGATAACAAACTGACCAACAATCTCGCCTCAATATCCATCCTCAACCAAAGTTTATATTCCAATCTTAAGTGCACACTCTTGCCGAGGCAAGGTTGCCGCGCCTACACGAAGCACAAACCAACCAAAGTAAAGCAAACCAACTCTTATCTATATGAAGTCACTGGCTAAGCCATACAGGACATATCCAAGCATTTACGGCACGCCCTATCAGCCCGGGTAGCAAGCCCCGCTGGAGGTCCCGCAATGCATCATGACTAGCATGAATCAAATATTTCCCTCCGGATCGATACGGTTCTAGTGCCCCGGAAAGCCGTTTCGAGGAAATGCCAAAACTTGTGCACAAGTTGTCCGTGACATACAAACACAAGTAGGTATGACGAGAGGATCGAACATTCTCGCCCCACCAAGCGATCCTAGACTCGTTTCAACCGATATCCAACCCGAAGCATCCATAACATTCTTCCAACATATCCAACCAAAGATTCCAAAACCAAACCTCAACATATAGCCCAAGGCACCAAAATATCAAGTTATGCCCATAGGCACAATGCCTCTTCTCAATACAGTATTTCAAATTGGGTGCAACACCCCAACTCGAGACAAACCCATGGCACAATGCCCCGACCGTGGCATAATGCCGCTACAGTGGCACAATACCCCCATTCGTGGCACAATACCCTCGCCGATGCAGTTGTTCGATTTCGAACCACAACTGCTCGCTTTGCAAGACAAAGCGACCAAGTGATACTCGTGCACGGATGCACGCTCGCTCGCCCGAATTCTCGATATTTCTAACGCCTCAATGTATCATTCCAACATATTCAAGCATAATCCCAATTATTCAACCGACTGCCTCAAATGTAATAATCTGACTCTAGCTCCAACTATCCAATACGTAAATCATTTCAAGCCACAATTCTATCCAAGCCAATAACGTACACTCTATGCACGCCTCAGTGTAGTAATTCTCAAGTTTCAGCCCAAGTGTTCAAGCCTTTTACGTATTTTCCATATTATTAGGCATGAAGGAGTAGAGGAGAAGGGAAAGAGCCCGCTCACAATGTTTGATCCCGTTAGGCATCCTGTCCTGCCGATACGGCCAATCTTTTGAACCCGTGGTCCGATGCAAGCGCGATCTACTCAACTGGTATGACCGTGCGAGCAGGTCGTGCTCTCTAAATCATCCGACCGATCGAACTAAGGGAGACGGCATTATCGCTCCCATCCAGCTATCTCAGTACTGTTCTGAACGAACACCTGATTTCCATCGAACTCGCTAGTCATCTGCACATGAAACCAACTCAATCAATACTTCTTCCCAAAATCCAATAATTCAAATGTAACCAGCATTTATTTTATTTAATCCGACTCAGCGTAACGCACCATGCGGATGCGGGAGTTACAAAAATTGGTACCGTAATTAACTTCTGTTTGAGCTTCTTGAAATAGGTTTGGCCTTTATCTGTCCAATCAAAGCGTACATCTTTCTGTGTTAGCTGTATCAAGGGTGCAAAAATTCTAGCAAAATCTGATACGAAGAGTAGATAATATCCTACTAATCCCAGAAACTATGAACTTCTGTAACTATTCGGGGAACTGGCCACGTCTCAAAGGCTTCTATTTTCTGGGGATCCACTTCAACTCCACCATTAGCAATAATATGCCCCAAGTATAAAATGCAATCAATCCAGAACACGAACTTGTTGTACTTGGCATATAACTTATGTTCTCTAAGGATTTGAAGAACTGTGCGAAGATACTGCTCGTGCTCTGCTTCACTTCGACTTTAAACCAAGATATCATCGATGAACACAATCATGAACTTGTCCAAGTATGGAATAAAAATACGATTCATGAGATCCACCCTTCTTGAGGGTACGATAATCAACACAAAAATAGAAATTTCTACCCTTCTTCTTCACTAGTAACATTGGGGCTCCCCAAGGCGATCCACTAGCACAAATAAATTCCTTGGTTGTCAATTTTTTAATCATTCGGTACAAGAGTTTCAACTCTGATGGTACTATCCTGTAGACTCTCTCTAACACTGGTATTGTTCTTGAAAGTAGATCAATGGTAAACTCTTATCTCTCTTTATGGTAGCATGCCTGAAAGCTCTTCTGGGAACACATCTGGAAACTTACTTACCACTCTGAAAAATTGTACTCCTTATACTACTGCCATTCTCATAATTGCTCACGGAGACTCCATCTTGCCTCTAGAAAATAAAAAATTTTCTTCTCGAGGAATACGAAAGATAACCTTGCCATTATGGAAATCTATCATTACATATCAGGCACTCAACCAGTCCATTCCTAGGACGACGTCATAATCTCCCATACGAAACTTTACCAGTCTAGCAAAAAAATCTCTCCCGTACACTATGACTCGGCACGAGGTATAAACTCTATCTACTCCTATGATACCGCTACCAGTAAGTATGTTGAGTCTTACTAATATTGATTCGAGTTTTAAACCAACTCGTATCGTAAATCATGTAGACATAAAGGAATGTAATGAACTAGTATGAAACAATACTGAAGCTGAATGAGAGTTGAAGAGAATGGTACCTCTCACCACCTCACCTGAAGCTAGCTACTCCTCTATGCTGAGTGCCATCGCCTGGCCTCGTCCTCTCGGTGCTGGTCCTCGCTGCTGTGGACCTCCTTTCCTGGATTGTACTTAAGCTTGGGCCTGCGCATACAGTTTTGGCCTCTGTTGCTGGAATACTTGGGATTGGTTCGACAAAAGCCTCTGAACCTGGTATTGATGAACCAGAGTTGGAGCCCTATACTGTGGTCCTATCGGGGATGATAATGATTAACTAGCTTTGTGTGGACAATATCCCACTCCGTGTCCTAGAGCTCCACAAGCTAAGCATAACCCTTGTGCTCTACGGCATTGTGATAAAATATGCCCTGGTTTTCCATAATAAGAACATCCCACTGAAGGAGATAACTTTTGTTGTTGAGGACGTGTCGGAGCTAGTCGCTAAAATGATGCTACTGAAGTTGTCCTGATCGGGGTCCCAATCGTCAAAGCTCGCACTACTACAGCTTGTGCTGAAGACTGGGTTTAAAAACCGCCTGAAGTATGGCTCCTCTTACGAACTCCAGTCCTATCTACTATTCTCTGGGAGGTATACTCATGCCTCCTTGCTACTCTTAACACATCATCAAAAGTCTGAAACTCGTGTTGTTCCACTGCCAATATGATCTCCAGGTGAAGTCCCTGGTGGAACCTTCTTGCTCGATCTAATTCGGTTGCCACTAAGGTGGGAGAAAATCGACTAAGACTGCAGAATCCTATCACATAACCGTCGACAGTCCTGCCCATCTGCTTTAAGTTATTAAATCTTTGTTGTAGATCATAACGCGATACCGCGTCAAAGTATATGATCTGAAACCTTTCACTGAATACGGTCCAGGGGATCGGGTACTATTAGTGAAACCATATTTGTTGTCCACTAGTCTCGGGCCAAATCTAACAACTGTAACCGAACCACCGAGACTTTCTCTCTAGCTGAAACTCCGGTTGTCTCTAGAATAGCCTCAGTGTCCTGAAGCCAAGCATCTAATACAATCATATGCTCAGTGCCATAGAAATACGAGGGTTGGAGGCGCTTGAAGTTACTTACTGAGTTGTTGGCATGATGTCGTCTCTTTCCAAAGCCCCTTGTACTGACTGAATTAGTACATCCCCTTGACTTGCTTGAGATGACAATAATTTTCGAAGGATACCAATAAGTATATTGTTGTCCCCTCCTGTATCTGGTATTGGTTGCATTGGTTGAATTGTTGCAACAAGAGGTACTGGCTATATCTAGGGTTCTTCATTTTAAGATATTCTGGACCTGGCCCCGGAATGCTGAGGCTGAACCTCAAGGGTTTGCTGAGCATTATGATGCTGTCCTGCTACTAGAGGAACTCTAATTGGATGATCAGAAGGACCATGAACAATGTCCCTGAAAGATAAATGACAAAAGAATCATCAAGGGGCGAACATGATTGATCGAGGATCAAAGCAGATGTTGAATCAAGGTTTCAGGGATATAAATTTGGTACTGGAGGAGATCAAGGAGTTACATAATTGAGATATCTAAACATCGGTAAAAAACCCATACTTCTGAATTTTTATACCTGTATGGGCCACCACTTGAACCGTGTCACACTCCATAACTAGAATACTGTAGAGCGGGGACAGAAAAAGCCAGCTATGTATACCAGATAACTCTATACCTCGAGATACATTCACGGCTGTCTAGATATATGAGGGTTTACTCTACAATCCATCAAGCAATCCTGGATCAAGAATTCTAGGTGTCTCAGTCTCAAGCAAGCAACGAGTTTATAAGATGTATGATCACCAACATATAATAGTGAGGTATTACAAACTATACATATACAGATGATCATGAAGCAAGTTATAAAATGAAGAACTAGCAAGAGTACAATATTACGTGATCATCTCTAGCTATAGTCTAGAATATGTTTTATATGTAGGCCCGCAGGCTAAAATATCGAGTCCCAAAATATGAGCTAAACACATGTGTGGTGGCTAAACACCCCAAAAATAATAGGTTCAAGATCAAGTGGGTGATGAAGAAGAAACCCACTCATGTCCTCGGGTGCTCCTTGTGTTCACCATCTTGAGGCGAGAAATACGGGAGATCCTGCAGTCCTGCTCCAAAATCTGGCCATACAAAACCAGTGGGATCAGACTCCAAAATAGCAAGTATCACAAGAGAATGAAACTTATGAACTAAAACCAGCATGCATACAAATAAGTAAGAAATAACATAAGGAACAGTTAAATAAGTGCAACGGGTAAAATGACAGTTCGAAAGTAATTAAATTAGGAAATATGGAATCAGTACTCCAGTTACCATTTCTGGATCAGCAGTTAATAAAATTAGGACATGACTAGACTAGACTAAAAATCAAGAGATCACGGCCAATCATGCTTTACGGCTTGCTATCATTAGCTAACTAGGGTTATCACAGTCCTAGTTACTAATACATACAGTTTGAGATTCCTTACAGCCACATACCCTGCAGACTATCCGGATTATCCAGACGAACAGGTACATAGTATAGATTTATCAGGTATAATCATATTCTTATCTTTTCTGGTAGTGCAACACTCGATGGTGTGCTGGAAGTGTGCCCCTCACGAAGGAGAGCTCCAAATCCATCAGGTGTCGCTGGGATATCGGAATTGCATCTAGCTAGAAAATCTCTCTAAATACTTTCAAGATTATTATTCTAGTTATTAGCCTGAACAATTATATAGGATTCTCGACCGTGGTGCTCAGAAATTTGCCTTAGATATGATATAAGACAGGATAGTAACTTGACTAGTTCAATCAAAATCAACCACGGAGATACAGGTCATGCAATACATGTACTACTAATAGTCTTTATCAGGACAGTTACAGGAATTTTCAAGTCAGGAGTGTGCTACGTCGAGCCACTATCTGAATTTATCAGGATCAAGAGTATCAGTACAGTATCAGGATTATCATGATTATCAATACAGGATCATGAGTAATTATCAATACAGGATAAGGATTATCAGTACAGGATCAGGATTATTCATATATGATCAATTTTATGTCAAGATTCAGGAGTTCATTTATAATGTACAATTACTAGATCATGTCAGAAAATCAAGATTAATATCAAGAATGTCATGTTCAGAAAATAACTAGGATTAACTAAAATAATCGGATTAAAGAAAACTAGAGAATCATCAAGAGTTAAGCATGTTAAAGAGAATACTGGCATACAGGCGCATAAATTCACAATTCAGGGTTGGCACATAAAATTAGGCAAAAAAATAATATCTGCACACAATGGGTCAAAAATCACCATTGGCGCACAAACGGGTATTTGTACACAAATGGCCAAAAATAGATTTGGCGCACAAATCACTAATCCGGGAAGTTCTGGCGCACTTTGATACAAAAGTGCTCCGAGCAAAGATGGCGCACAATCATACTAAAGTGCACTACTAGGATCTTGGCGCACGATGATAAAAGTGCCTGAGCCCGAAGCTTGGCACATAAATCTATCATTGGCGCATATGAAAATATCTAAGCTACGACTTTCGTGCACTTTCATTAAGTATGCAACTAGTGAGGTTTGGCGCACAAACAAATACAGAAAGATCTACTAAAACACAAAACACAAGTTCCAAGGCATGGCACAATAGTCGAGACAACACTGCAGTCGAGAACACAATTCTCAAGAATAGTCAAAAGTCTTTGTTTAGTCATTAAGTAATACATAAGGCTACAAAGTGCGTCGTCTCTGGAGAATGCCACATAGTGCACCACACAACAAATTATGCCATTTTCAAGAAGGGACAAAGTGCGCCGGTAAGGAAAGTTCACCAAAGTGTGCCAACTCTGCAATATCTGCAAAGTGTGCCAACTTGGCTATTTAAGTGGGGTACATTCTTGATTTGTAGACCCATTCAAAAGTATGCCAAGTAAGATTGACATACTTTTGAAAGAATTGCCTTAGTACAAAAAGTACGTAGGAGTAGAGAAGTGCGCCTTGAGTACTTAACATATCTTGGCGCACTTTCTAGGAAATTTGTGAAACAGACACAAGTGCGTTCACTGGAACTTCGTTTATGCGACAAGGGTTCTCTGCGTAATTTTGTATATATTCTCAGGCCAACTTTACATTCTCCGACTTATTGTTCTCGGGCTCCATGTGCAATCCAATCCAAGGGACACAAAATTATCAATGAGACAAGTTCTAAGTATTAAGCAATAAAAACCTATCAAATGATTAAACAAGTTATACTAAGAATCAAAACAAGATCCAAGGTTGTTACTTCGGTTGGCAAGATGTACTTGCCTACGGTCAAGTTCTAGCCTAATACCAACACTACCAAGGTCACCCACGGTGTCACGACCCGGTCCCAAAATACGGTGATCAGACACGTGAATACATCTCCAGGCTACGCACCAATATGATACACTAGCATTCGTATTTGCGATTCTCGTCTGTAAATTCTAAGATAAAGTACAGAGCATCTAGAAAAATTATCAAATATTACATACTAACTTTGTACATATTTAAAACACATCAGACTTCCAGAGTTCTCTAAACCTTTAATTTACATATATCAGCTACAAAAAAGAAGAAGTATGCTGACTACCCTGAAAGATCATCTTCCTTCAACCATCAACTTCATCACCGCTATATAAAGGCACCATTTCGTTTGGGTTATCTTCTTCTCCTAGTGAACAAAACTAGATCGTCAGAACGACATGCAAGCCCTAAGTCAAGGACATAGAAAATAAAATAAAATTAGAATCTGGAAATGTTTTGATTCTCAAAAATTTGTGATAGAAAATAGAATAGTAAATTCCATAGATACAATTTTATGATTCATGAAGTAGGGTGTGCCATCTCTTATAATGAAAATCCTGAAACAGATATTTTGACTCTTATTTTTTTTTAAAACTCATTCTACTAAACGTCCAAATCATAATCCACACTCACGCTTTTCTATAATCCTATTCTACTTGGTGTCCAAATCACAAGCACATTCACAAACAAATTTTCAATATGCAAATACAATTTAGAGAATATTTTTGGATCACAACAACACCTATTGTCTTGACAATAATATAAACAATTTATCGAATTACTTGAATTTTTTCAAGAATTCGAAACATAATAACATTGGATATACACAATTCTAGAACTTCTTAATCTCTTTTAAGAGTTCGGATCTAATGACAAGTGTAGTGAGTTAAACCTCACATCGGTCATTATATGTCGGCTTATAACAAGTGTCGGATTACTTGAGTTGTACTCAAAAACCCTATCAAGTGTCGGATTATTTGAGTCGATGCTCAAAAACCCTCAAGTACAGTGGGCTAAACCTCACCTTGAACCATCGCATGGCCATGCGGATGTCGGCACTACTGATCATTTTAAACAAGTATTTATTGTAAGAGTTCGACGGTGTGATCCAAATGTTCTCTCCCACCCAATGCAGTTCGACAAATTCAAAAATATTCTTATCTAAAATATAATTTTAAGTTGAATTACAGGTCCGATTTGTATCTCGTTTCATGTGTTAATCACTACATGCTTTATGAGGATACTGCTCGACAAGTAGTTCTGTCTTTAGCAAAAATATTAAATATCCAATCATGTATCTGTTTCGTGTGATCAAGGCATCACGTTTAAACAGTAACATTTAATTTGGTACACCTTATCTTGGAATGTGAAACATTAAAATTTTTGTTGCACTTTTGTGTATGTGTAAGAGTGTCATATGCATCTTACATTCTAAATCCGGAATCTAAGATTTTTAGAGTTTGAACCTAAGTCAGATAACTTGCTAAATGGCTTGAAATAGAGAATAACTAATTATTCAAATTTTCAAAAATGGTCTCTCTAGAATTCCTAAAAAATTTTGACAGAGTCTCCTTTTTATTCTAGAGCCCAATTTTTTATAATTTATAATATACACTCGGAGCAACCCTCAGTAGAATTTTTGGGCTCGCCGACCCCTTCGGTGGAGCAAATCTCAACACCGGTAAACACACACAAATAATATAGAAGAAAATTAGCTTTGTAAAGTAAATTTTCTTACCAAAGCTTGCTTACCATAGCAATTAACAACTAATATGGTTTCACTCAGAAACCTAAAAATTCCAGTTAATAACATAGATATCATGAAATAAAGTCAAGATCCACAAAATCAAACATTTGTAAGACATTGATCATTTCAACTTCAGAAATCTTATTATATAAATAAATTCTTTATTTTCACAACTCATGCTCCATATATATATATATATATATATATATATATATATATATATATATGAAGACTTCTATCAACAAATTTGAAGTTGTTGCTATCTATCGATGTTTGGAAACCCACTTTACATATGTTCATATAGTCCTACTTTGATCTTCTCCTCAAATATCTTTAATTTACCCAAGAATTGTTGATTTTGTCCAATCTATAAATAAGGACAGCAGGTAAGCTCCCTAAATATAGTTACTTTATCAAATAATTTATTGTTCTAGGTATGGAAGATCTTATTTTATTTATATCTAACTTGTACAACTCATATAAGTACGTCTTTTGAAAGTTTTAGTGCTAAGTATAAGCAATTAGTATAGCACCTTACAATGTCACTATTAATATCATACAAGTCTACTTATACAATTTCTTACAAAGGATCTCTACACAAGCATTTATATTTACTAGTATGATATATATATATATATATATATATATATATTAGGTTTCACATTTACATAATCTATGTGATAGCAATACTTTAAGAGTATATATATAAGCATAAATAATTGTATACTTGACATTTAACTCCATTAGTACATTCTACATCTTGATGTTGGTGTGTCCACACCACATAAATTTATAAATTTATATATATATATATATATATATATATATATATATATATATATATATATATATATATATATATATATGAATCATACGTTTTGACCTAATTTAGTTATTTGGATATTTTCAATGAGACAATAAGAGGAAACTCATTATATATTTACTTAGAGCATATAAAAAAAAATGGTTTCTAAAAGAAAACACATTTCTAGACCGAGGCTCATGATATATTTACTTAGAACAAAAATTCTAACTAATATATATATATATATATATATATATATATATATATATATATATATATATATATATATATATATATATATATATATATATATTCAGAATTTAGGATATAAAAGGAACCGAAATTCGAATTTGAAATTATGAAAATTGGGTATTCCAAGTGTGCAAGAAAATAGATTCAAGCAAGAAAGGAAAAGGTCTTGCCTTGGTTCTATATTTCCAAATTAGAAAAGATCATATCTTAATTTTCCCAAAACCTTTCCAAATATAACCTAAAAATTTAGGATACATGATCAATTTCTATATTTATAATCGAAAGTATTTAGAAAAAAGTATAAAGGAGTTTATACCTAGAATTGGAAGGAACCCACAAGGAAGATGGATGAGTGATGGTGGTGGTCGACGGTTGTGGTGTCCGGAGAAAGTCGGACTGGTCGTAGCGGCGCGCGACCGCAGCAGTAGCCACAGCAGCGGCAGCAAAACAACAGCAGTCGCAGCAGTAGTAGCTGCAGCAAGGTGAGGAGGAGAAAGGAGGGACAGTGGAAGGGAGGGAAAGAGAGGAAGAGTAAGGGAGAGAATGGTTCGGTGGAGGAAAGAAAGGAAAGGTGGAGTAAGGGGAGAAGGGAGGTGAATATATTACCTCTCCATCAAAAAATCACCCAGACACAATGATGATGTCTTTGGTGTTGGAACACCAAAAAGCCCCCTTCTTCCTGTACGTAGTATACATTAATCCCCTCCTCTTTGATCCCAGGTGTCACCTAACAAGTTAGGTGAAAATATAAATTTATGCAATTGCATAAATTTATAAAGGATCTAAATGAAAAAAATATAGACAATATAAATTTAATGCCTTCCTAAGGGCTTAAATGAAAATTAAAATTTTAAAAATCACTAATTTAAACAATATAAAGAGTATATTTTAACTGAAAAAGATTTATTTAGGAATATATATATATATATATATATATATATATATATATATATATATATAGGGTATGACACACGGCCAAGGCCAAGCTCGGCTGCTGCTCTCTGCTGGGGAAGAAACGAAGAAGGAAAGAGAAATAAAAGGAAAAAAAAAGGTAAAAAAAAGAGAATGGGGTCGCTTATATAGTCAATGTATTGATTGTAGGTCATTGGATCATAATCCATGCCTCTCACCCGGTTCATCACAACCACCCACTAAGAAAACCAATGGACCAACAGTCCAAAATATGCAACTAAGAAAAACTTACAAAAATAACCTAAACAATGCATGAATGGCATAAAGCATAAAGTAAGCAATTAAACATAAAGCAAGTTATACATGTATTAAATGCGTATGTCAAGTACGTATACTAGAACAGTGAGACGAGTCTCACAGTAAAGCCTGTGTGCATGCCAACTATACAACTTACGTATAATTGAGTATTAACTTAGTAGCTCGTGTGATTTTTAAACCGATCACATAACGAACTTGTATTTCAAATTCAATTAGCTAGTGTTCCTACTTCATATTGCTTATTGCCTTTTGCCATTGTCATCATGATACTTACTTATTCCAGTTGCCTTACTATGCTTACTTGCTCATTCCACTTATCTCACTATGTTTACCCTAGTTACTTGTACATCATGTATTCATTTCTATTATTTGTCATATATTCTCTACCATATATTTGAAACCGCTTTCAGAGTTTTGTGCTTCGCTTCAATCCTGACTGGATAACATATTTAGGGATCGATTTGGTGGATTGATGTCCTACATATTGTGGACCCCAGGAGAGTGAAGTAGCTGACATTAACCTTGTGGCTCAGGAGGAGCATGGCTTAGTTACGGGAGAGCCCATTTCCGAGACTGCTTAGCTAGTTAGATAGTATTCATATTTTGGTACCGAATTTATTTCCGGCAACTACTTGATACGCTTGGAATGTTATATTGGATTTAGACTTGATGTTGTTGTTGTTTAGACTTGTTAGACTTGTGACTTTAAATTTCTCTTACTTTATATCATATCGTGCCTTATCTCCTTTAGCATTGTGATTGAGTATTATATATTATCATCTTGTCCTCCTTATGGAGTTGAGATATTATTGCATAAACTGTGATTATATAATTGTGTTAGTATAGACAGCGTTCAACCGCCGATGCTGCGGCGTAGACTGAACGTATCCACGTACTCGTACCCCGATCATCCGGGTACGGGTCGTGATACATATGGAAAAAAAATACAATACGACTATCCTATGATCCAAATCAAACAAAATCAAAATCATACTGTGCTATGTCGTTTCATAATTAAGAATTCAAACATATAGCTTAAAAACCTCAACATTAACCTAAAAGATACTTGTATAACTTCCAATGCTCAACTTCAAGAATAAGACCATCTTTTATCCACAGTCGTAAACATTTATTATACATAGAACTCAGAGTCAATCATCCTCGACAAAATGTATAATCACATATTCGTAGTTAAATTTATCTAAATTAGAACCTCATTAAATTCACTTATATCCGCTATCATTCAAGTCTGCACATTTTTCCCTTATTTTGCTATAGATTCATCAAGCAATTCTAATATGTTAAGTCTCAATGGTATATAAACTTCATCAATATTTACTTTCACAAATTAATTGACAACAAAAGAACCAAATTGGCAATATCCACCTTCGATCACACCATTCAAATATAAATACAAGATTATACAATAAAAAGTGGAACATCATTAAATTCATCTAATCGTGCTTGTCCTCGAAAAATTTAATATATCGGTAACTTAAATTATATAGCCTCTAATACGCCCTTAACTACCCAAACATTCAAAATAACACAACCTAGCAATTCACCTATGGAGGTATACCTAGCCATTCTCCTAAGACCAAAGAAAAAATATTATCAATAACGGATAAAAGTCAAGCAGATGCAATACTCATAAAATTTTAAGTTATAGATTACGACCAAGAAGGAAGGAATTTAGAATCATATAAACAATCATAATTGTGAATGAGCAAATATCTTCTAATTCTTCTAGAATCCTATCACACAGGTTCACAGTAGTACGACTAACTTAAGTAATACCACGAGTTCGCACTCTTTACGAAAATAGACTCCTATGGGCCACCATAATTACTATTAATAAATTATTACCAATTTAGTCATATAATTAATAATTTTTGTTAATATTATGATGTACTTTTTCACTTTCCTACATTCTCATATTTAACAACTAAATACGCAAGTGTGAATTTTGTCACTTTCACAAACAAAATATCAAGTATCCAAATGTTGAAGTCTGTTTCATTAGCCCAACAACTAGAACAAAGATTAAGAACATATGTATTTCACTTTTAAGATACAAAAAATTATTTTGACACTGTCAGCGAGTTACAACTATCCAAACTTCGACGGGTCAAACAAAATTACAAGTAGATGCCCCTATGATTTGACCCATTTGACACCTAAACAAGACTACATAAAATATAGTATATGTATATAAATAAGAAAATTTTCATCCAAAGCATGATAATTTTACTAAATTCCAAAAAAAATATCAAAGTTTTAAAATTGACGAAGAAAACATCAGAACACATATCCAAAAAACGTTTTATATTAAAAAAAATATATAAAACGTCCTTCGGATTGGCGTTTTTAAATTTTACATTTAACTCTGTTACCCTCTCTCTCATTCTCCGTCAATTTTTTATATTTTAATATATATATTTTTACTCTCCTCACTCTCTCTCACTTCACTCTTTTTTCTCTCCTCTCTCTCTCACTCAAATTTCTATATTTTTTACTCCCCTCTTTCTCACTTCACTCTTTTTTCTATATTTTAATATATATTTTATTATAAAAAATAGAATGAGAGACCAGAGAGAGAGAGAGAGAGAGAGAGAGAGGGTGGGGGGGGGGGGTAGAGAAGAGAAGAGGAGAGGAGAGAGTGACAAAGAGAGAGGGAGGAGAGAGAGAGAGAGAGAGAGAGAGAGGAAATAGAGTGAAGTGAGAGAGAGAGTAAAAAAAAAAATTTAATATAGAAAACGTCCATTGGAAGGATATTTTCTCCATGAAAAACGTCCTTCCAATGGACGTTTTCTATATTTTAATTTTTTTTTTACTCTCTCTCACTTCACTCTCTTTCCCCTCTCTCTCTCACCCTCCTCTCACTCTCCTCCCCCCCCCCCCTCTCTCTCTCTCTCTCTCCCCTCCCCTCCCCCCTCTCTCTCTCTCTGGTCTCTCATTCTATTTATTATTATTTTTTAAAACTAATCCTTATTTAAAATGAACCAACTCTTTAAAGTTTGGCAAAATTAACTAAACCAAACCAAACCAAACCAAATTTTTTTTTCTACTCGTTAACATGGAAATAAGGAAAAAAAATTAAAAATAAATAAAATTAATTAAAGTCCAATTCGGAGGTCAAAACATCATTTTTTTATCATTCTAAAATTTTGAAACGTCCGTTAAACGGTGAAACCGTTTATCCATAATACTTTTAGTTTACTGTATCTCGTTTCGATGGTAGACGGTAAGACGACATTTTTTTACGATTAAAAATTATATTTTTTCTAATTTTCTTATGAATTTTCTTACCTATTGTTTAAATTTTTGTATGTTAAATTTTATTTTTTCTAATTTATTACTATAACATTTTTTTGTAAAAAGAACTAAACCAAAATAAAACTAAATGGGTTTATGGATAAAAGGTTTGTAAACCCTCCCTGAATTTTCAAAATTATTAAACTTGGATTTTTCACAATTTTCTGGAATTTTCTGAAAATTTTCTGTAATTAAAATTAAGGTTTTAAATTATTAAATAATTTTATTTGTTAATAAATAATATTAAAATATTATGAAAATAATATTTTTGGGTGTAAAATAGAAAACTGGACTTAGGGTAATTTTTCTGGAATTTTTGGGCCTCAAGCCTATTTTTTAAATGCCTAAAAACTATTTTAATTAATTAATTATTTTTTTATTATTATTATTATTATTACTATTATTTTTTATTTTCTTTTTGGGCCCGGCCCGGCCCAGTGGGCCGAAGCCCAGCAACCCAGCCCAGCCATCCCTAGCGGGTCGGGCGGGTCCACCCGAACCCGACCCGCCACCCGCGACCCGCTCCCCAGCCCTCACCCACGCACGACCCGCGCTGCCCCCCGCGTCCGGCGCCGTCGCCCGCGCCCGCCGCGCCACGTCTCCGCTCCCCCGTGCCCCGCGCGGCCACGACCGCCACGACCCCGCCTCGCTCGGCCCGACCCCCAGCCGCTCCGCCCTATTTAAACCCCTCTCCCCCAGCCCTCTCCGTTCACCACCCTCTTCTCCGGCCACCCCGACCACCCGCCGCTCCTCCCTGTGCCACCTCCGTCTCCGGCTGCCCCGCCCTCCTCGACGACTGCCTCCGGCCAGCGCCCAAGCAGCAGCAGCAACAGCGGGCAGCCCGCCTCCGGCCAGCAGCTCCGGCCGCCGCTGCCTCGAGCCGCCGCCACCGGCCAACTCCCCAGCTCCCCTCGGCGAGCCGTCCCAGCCCCCTCCTGCGCGCCTCCGGCCGGCCACCCGCCGTAGCTTCAAAACCCTAACCCTAAATCCCCAAATTTCGTGTCGGCGTGTCGGACACGACACGGACACGAGAAAACCCCGTTTCGAGGAGCCTCGTTCAGGTACTCGTATCTCGCACCCCGTATCTCCGTTTTTAATTCCGTAAATTACGTTGTGAAGCCTGTATGACCCTCTCGGTGCCCGGATAAGCCGCTCGGGGCATCGCATCCTGTGGTGATCGCACACCGCGATCCAAAAACAGGAAAAATCAGACCCTGTTTCACCCCGGAACTGAGTACGTCCCGCCAAACGGGACGACTTGGTCGCGTGCGGTCTTCACAGATGCGTGCGCATCGTTGATACGGATGTGTGGGATTTCGCGGAAGCTGATTCGGGTGTGCGTGCACACCAAAAACAACGCGTATCCGCGGACATCGCCCCGTATCCGACTTTTCTGCAATTCACCCTAACTTTTTGTGTACACTTCGGATCGAAACAAAACTTACGCCATCGGACTCGTAGCGATACTCTGGTCTTGTGACCCAAGTTTGGTTCGATTCTAAGAACGTTGACGAAATCGCGTGTCGTGGGCCCCACAGGCCCCGCTCGACGGGCGATTTCGTGATCGGCTCATCGAAATCCAATTCTGGAAGTTCCGTTGGGTTCGTATCATCGTTCCTGACTTGTTGACACTAAGTTTGGTAAATTTGGAGACCTTTGACCCTGACACATTTTTCGGTACAAAGCGGGCCCATATGCGGACCCTGTTTTGACCCAAAATTGTCGTTTTTGCCCTTGTCTCCAAATCGGACTCAAGGACAGGCGTTCCTAGCTATTTGACACCTTCTGAGCATGATGGTAATATTTATTTCAACATCTGGACATATTCTTGGAAATTTCCCCGAGATTCAACTATAATTGGATCCAAACAACAGGCAAGTACCTGCACTTCAAAGTTTAACCTTTATATTATGATAATTAATTCCCTGCTTTACTAGTACCATTGATGATTACACGTAGTGTTAGAATACTGGATTTTACGTCTTGAATACTGGAGTTCATGTCTTGCTTTTCGTGTCGGGTGGAAGAATACTAGAAGGCATGTAGTTTACCCTTCCCCCTGTCCTGACTGCTAGCTGTGGATACACGACTGTACCATCAGCCTGATACTCGATTATTCCTGACTAATAGCCGTCTATGACGGCCTGATTAGCCTTATAAACTCCTACATGCCAACTATGTATTCTAAAATAACACAAGTTCACACACATAGCTTTCTGTCTGGTTATAGTTCTTGTTGGCTGTTGTAGTTTCATTTCCTGTCTCATATTATTCCTGTTTACTCATATTCCTGTTTATAGTCTTAACTCTTAGTTATTGTTATTTCTTTTATGCATATTCTCAATATGATACTCAGTCAGTTTCTTTTCTAATTGTCATAAATATTTAGTTTAATCTTGTTGTGCATTGTGTACTTTGCTCCTTTCCTGATTGGATTCGTTGATTAGGCGATGATGAGGATTTTGCCCCTACCTTTTATGGCCCCTATGAGGGAACAAATGTCACTTATGAGGAGCCAGTTCCCACCCAGGAGACCACTGCTGCAGAGTAGTTAGCAGTAGCTATTTATTTCTTGCTCTTTTATCTTAGTAATCGGGTTTGTCCCCGATTTCTTTCTGGATTCTGTATTAAACATGTGATCTATTGTCACATTTATTTTATTTGAAATCTCAGCATTCTTTTCCTGTTATTATCTTTGCCTAATTCATTATTTGTGAATGAGCTAGATGTTTCAACTGTGGATATGACCTAGACAGCGTACTACCGCCGACTCTGCGGCGTAGGCTGGACGTACCCACGTATTCGTGTCCGAATTTCCGGGTGTGGGTCATGACACATTTTTATGGTGGCCCATGCAGGTCTAGTATCCTTAAATAGGGTAATACCCTAGGACAGGGTATGGAATAAGATTGAGGATTTTAGGAAAAGCTCATTCACATAATAGGATCTTCATTTCAATTCTTGATATCATTCCTAATCAATTTTTCTATCGCCCTTGATTTCCAAGTAATCTATTCTAATCTTCCTATCCCTTAATCTTTCAGAATGGTTCAGACAAGGAACACAGTAGGAGGCACATCAGAACCAGCTGAGCAGACTGTGCCTGAAACTCTTGCACTCCCGCCGCCTCCATCTACTCCAGCAGTTACTCTAGATGGGGCACAGCTACTCGGAGTGTTCCAGGGACTTGTAGAATCCCAGAAAGAACAGACTGCACTTCTACGAACCAGCCTCTCAGAAGCTCTTCGGTCCCAGGAGTCACCACTAAAGAGGCCAGGAAGTGCCAAAGATTTCAAGAACCTCAAACCCCTGGAATTCTATGGAACTGAGGGCATTCTCTATGCCGATGAATGGATAGAGAATGTGGAGCGACTCCTGAAGACTGCTCGGGTCCCTGATGATCTCAAAGTGGAGTCTGCAAGCCTGCAATTGTTCGACATAGCTCGGACCTGGTTTAGAGATGAACCCCAACTATCTGCCCCTGACCTCACCTGAGAGGACTTCAAGAGGCTATTCAAGAAGAAATTCTATCTCGAAGTGGCTCGGGAAGCTCTCGAAAGCCAATTCGAGAGACTGGAACAAGGTAACCTATCTGTTGATGAGTACACTGCTGAATTTAGCAGGTTGAGCCACTTTGCAGAGTACATGGTTCGTACCCCGGAGGACAGAGCCCGTAGATTCAAGAAGGGGTTGTCTCCGGATATTCGCCTTGTTGTCACCACTAGCCGAGCTCGCACATACGAGAAAATCTTGAGCGTGGCACAAGGCGTTGAGAGAGACATGGGGCATAAACTAAAGCGGGAGAGAGATACTGGAAGTATGGGACCCCACAAACGCCCATTTCAACAACAACCACAGCAGAGAACCCCGCAGCAAACTCAGCGTCCTCTCCCTCGAGCCCCAGCACCCCAACACCAAGCTCAAGGACAGAACCAACAAGCTGCCCCTTGTGGCTATTGCCAAAAACTAGGTCACACTTGGCAAGTCTGCAGGAAGAGGCTAGGTGCCTGCCTCTACTGCGGCTCGGCAGCGCATCAAATGAGGGACTGTCCTGCTGCTCAAGGACGCCCAGCTGCACCAAAGGCTCCAATCCAGGCCAGGCCCCCAGCAGCACAGCAGAGGGGACCCCCGCTTCCAACTCAACAATAATGCTTTGCTCAGCACCAACAGCAACAACAGAGGGGTGCACCTCAGCAAGGCCGTGCTTTTGCAATGACTCTGGAAGAAGCTGAAGCCACAGCAGACGTGATCATAGGTTCCGTGCTTATAAATTCAATACCAGACATTACTTTATTTGATTCTGGAGCTTCACATTCATTCATGTCAGTAGATTTTCTTATGAAGCATAGCTTAATCACTGAACCCCTTAGGAATTGTTATAAGATCATTACCGGTGGAGGAATTATCCCGGTTAGTGATGCATGTAACAATTGTCCTATTACATTATGTGGAAGAGAACTATATGCTAGGCTACTCGTAATGCCAGTTCCCAGTTTTGACATTATACTGGGTATGGATTGGTTGAGTCAACATCATGCCACTATAGACTGTCACAGAGGTAGTGTAATCTTCAGGCCCCCTGACAAGCCAGAATTTGAATTCGCTAGAGGTTCTAGAGAAATGGGTAGTAACAAAATTTGCGGAGCCCTAGTACCAGAAGAATTGCTACTACCTATCATCTCTGAATATCTTGATGTCTTCCCTGAGGATCTTCCAGGATTACCCCCAGACCGAGAAGTTGAATTCTCTATTGACTTAGTGCCAGGAGCAGCGCCAGTATCTCAAAATCCCTACAGAATCAACACGAAAGAGATAATAGAACTAAATGAGCAGATAAAAGAGTTAGAAGACAAATGCTTCATTAGGTCTAGTGTCTCACCCTGGGGAGCTCCAGTATTATTTGTGCCCAAGAAGGACGGAACATCCCGAATGTGTATTGACTATAGGGCCTTGAATGCCTTAACAATTAAGAATAAGTATCCCCTACCCAGGATAGATGACTTATTTGATCAATTAAGTGGAGCTCGGGTATTTTCAAAGATTGACTTGAGGTCTGGTTACCACCAAGTAAGGGTGAGGAAGGAAGACATCCCTAAAACTGCTTTCAATACCCGGAACGGACACTACGAATTCTTAGTGATGCCGTTCGGGTTGACGAATGCTCCAGCAGTTTTTATGAACTTAATGAACAGAGTCTTCCAGCAATATCTAGACAAATTTGTAGTGGTCTTTATTGATGATATTTTGATCTATTCCAAGACTCCCGAAGAACATGAAAAATACTTGAGGCTAGCATTGGAGACTTTAAGGAAGGAAAAATTTTATGGAAAATTATCTAAATGTGCATTCTTCCTAGACAAAGTAGAATTCTTGGGACATGTTGTGACTGGAGATGGAATAGCAGTAGATCCCAAGAAGATAGCGGCAGTAGAATCATGGCCCACTCCAGACTCTGTAGCAGAAATTAGAAGCTTCTTGGGACTAGCTGGCTACTATCGGAAGTTCGTGAAGGACTTTGCTAGAATTGCTGAGCCCATGACAAAATTAACAAGGAAGGATGAAGAGTTCATCTGGACTGATGAATGTCAGTATACTTTTGAAGAATTGAAGAAAAGGCTGACAACTGCCCCTATTCTGACCTTACCATCTGGAACCGGAGGATTCGCTATATATAGTGATGCTTCCGGAAAAGGTCTAGGTTGTGTATTGGAGCAGAACAAGAAGGTGATAGCATATGCCTCTAGACAGCTTCGACCTCATGAAAAGAACTATCCAACTCATGATTTAGATTTGGCAGCTGTTATCTTTGCTCTTAAGCTATGGAAGCATTATCTTTATGGAGAAAAGGTAGAAATATTTACAGACCATAAAAGTCTAAAATATATCTTCACTCAGAAAGAGCTGAACATGAGGCAAAGAAGGTGGCTGGAGCTAATGAAAGATTTTGATATCACCCTTCAATATCATCCTGGGAAGGCCTATGTAGTCGCTGATGCTCTAAGCAGATATCCTATGGCGATGTACTTGACTATGGACCAACACTTGCTCGAGGACTTGGAAAGTTTAGGTATTGAGGTAATTATCCCAGGAAAAGAAGGCCAAATGATGAACTTGCAGATTCAATCTACCTTAATAGATAAGATCAAGGAGACTCAGTTTCAAGACGAAGGCCTGCGAAGCATTCGAGGTCAAGTGCAAGCTGGATTAGTGGAGGACTTCAAAATTCATGAAGATGGATCACTGAGGCATGGAGATAGATTATGTGTACCTCAATGAGACATAAGAGAAGAAATTATGCAAGAGGCGCACAGATCGTAATACTCTATACATCCAGGAGCCAACAAAATGTACAAAGACCTGAGGACGCATGTTTGGTGGCATGGCATAAAAAGGGAAGTAGCCAGGTTTGTATCTCGTTGCTTAGTGTGCCAACAAGTCAAGGCTGAAAGACAAAGACCTGGGGGATTGCTTCAAACACTACCCATTTCGGAGTGGAAGTGGGAACATATTACAATAGATTTTGTTTCTGGGCTTCCAAGGACACCTAGTGGAAAGGATGCAATTTGGGTGATAGTGGATAGACTGACCAAGTCTGCACATTTTCTACCCTTCAAAGTAGGGCTATCTATAGAAAAGTTGGCAGATTTATATATCAGATATATTGTTAAATTGCATGGGGTTCCAGTAAGTATTGTCTCCGACCGAGATTCAAGATTCACCTCTCACTTTTGAAAGAGCTTACAAGCCAGCTTGGGGACTCAACTCAAATTCAGCACAGCTTATCATCCCCAAACCGATGGACAATCGGAACGTACAATCCAGACCCTTGAAGATATGCTCCGTACATGTGTTCTGGATTTTGGAGGATCGTGGAAAGACTATCTACATCTTGTGGAGTTCTCTTATAATAACAGTTACCAAGCAAGTATTGAGATGACTCCATTTGAAGCTTTGTATGGACGAAGATGTCGTACCCCGCTATCATGGGACGACGTAGGAGAAAGAGCCTTACTGGGACCAGAGATGGTGATCGATTCAACTGAGAAGGTAAAACAAATAAGGGAAAGACTTCGGGTGGCTCAAGACAGGCAACGACATTGGGCAAATAGCCACCGAAGGCCCTTGGAATTTGAGGTAATTAAATTTATAAAATTTAAGTTAATTTAAACATTATGATTATGGAACTAAGACTTGATTATGACTTTATTAAAGGTTGGAGAACTGGTATTCTTGAATATTTCTCCGACACGTGGCACCATTAGGTTCGGAAGGAGTGGAAAACTCAGCCCAAGATTTATTGGACCTTTTGGCATACAGGAGAAAATTGGAGAAGTAGCATACCGTCTGGCATTGCCACCCTCTCTGGATGGAGTCCATAACGTTTTCCACGTGTCGCAGCTGAGAAAATACGTGTCAGATCTCAGCCATATTTTGGATCACTCAGAGCTCGAAGTAGGCCCAAGTTTGACTTACCAAGAGCAACCCGTGGAGATACTGGACCGATCGGAGAAAGTTCTAAGGAACCAGGTTATTTGTAAACTCTCTCACCCAAAATAGGTATTTGTGTATATTTTATATTATTATATTTATTATAGATGTTGAATTTATTTAAAGTATTCTCTTAGTTAATTAGAAAATAATTTTTTTTAGTATATTTACTTATATAAATATTCATTTAGAATTATTTTAGGTTATTTTAGATTTTTGGAGATTTTTCTAGAATTTTTGGTAATTAAAACTTAGAAAACATAAATTTCTAGGACTTCTATGATTTACTATATGACCATACTTGCATGTCGTTCCTACCAAATATTTATTTTAGTTTAAAATATTTAATTATATTTTTTTGTAATTTATTTAGAATTTTAAAAAATTTATTTAGATTTTAAAATTATTTAGGATTTATTTGGATATATATAGTCTTAATATTAGATAGATGCTAATTTAGTGTTAATAGATATTAATAAGATTTTATAAATTATTTGTATTATCTTTAATTATATTTAAGATTATAAATTATTGAGATAAATTCAAACTCTATTTTAAATTAATTCAAATCCTGAACCTACTAGGAAATCAACTTCATGCATATCATATTCTTATTTAAATTCATCATAATCCTATCCAAATTAACCAATCCTAGTCATATTTAATTAAGTAGTGTCCACCATTATAAATACCTCATCCTTCATATTTTTTTTCCCAAATTCCTCTCTTTTTCGTCCAAAAATAGTCAAAATTCGTCTTAAATTCAGCCTCATTTTCTACTGACGAATTAAAAAAAGATATCTCCTAGCTCCGGACTCCAAATGCACTCCATTTTTTTGTTAGAATGATAATGAGGTTAGCTTTCTGATTATATAAATTGTTTTTCTAAATTATTAGTACTAAATTCTGGAAAATTCGTAGAGCACAGCATGTCCGAAAATAGACGTGTTTCGATGTATTCGCGATTTCGGGAGAACCAGGAATCAGAATCATGAACCGTTTAAAGTTTCGGAAAGCTAATATCGAGATAATCGATATATATTTTTCCCAGAATTTATTTCGAAGTATTTATATACTGTTAATTCTGTAGAACTTCTAGGTTAGAATTTAACCATCGGTGCACAATACAAAATTTGTATGTGCCATAATTCCCAAACAAATTTGAATTCGGATGAGCCATAAATTCTAGCATATTTTTGACGCTGAAATCTACAGGAAATCATGCATGAAAGTTGAGTTTGTGTCGGTTGACTTTTTGGTCAACAGATCGCCTCGATTTGCGTGCCATGAGTCTCGAGTTGATAAAATTTAGTTTCTTTAGGCAAAATTTAGAAATTAACATAAAAATTAGAATAATAAGATTAAAATAGGATTTTAGAGTAATTATTCTAGAATTAAATAAATTAAAATAAATTATCTTTTGACGTGATAAATTTGTAATACATAGGCTATTTGGACTGTGACTTGGACTCTGATTCATACCAGCAGCAGGACCCCAGGCAAGATACCTTGCCAAATTATTTACAGTACTTTGCATGCTATTTATATTTCTGTTTATTTATTGCATTCTGTATATTTCTTGCATGTGTAGTTTTCTTTCAGTCATTACTATATATTAGATATGTTGACACACACATGGCACTTAGTATCATAGAGGACAATTATTAGGCGTATGGGCTTTTAACCACTCTGGTAACACCGTAGTCACTAGCACGCACTATGGTGGTCGTGTCCGATGGTCGCTACCCCCGAGGTATGTCGATTGATGGAGTCCGAGGGTCGCTACCCCAGAGGTATGTCGGCTGATGATGTCCACTGACGAGCGTGAGGTTGTGAGGATTAGATCGAGTAGCCTACCCTTGCCCATACGTCAAAAAGTTGTCCTCATTTGCATTCATATAGATGGTCTTGTACAGTGTACTTATTTATTTTCAAATTATATGCATGTTTACTGTATTCAAGTTGGCTCGTATTTTCTGTATCTTGTTACGTCCCTCTGAGGACCTGGTCCGCTGCCAGGTGTATCTTTTCTTGAGTATTTGCAGGAACGCAGATTTGGATGGTTATATGTGATCCGAGGATGTCTTCTTTTCGAGCTGTGATGGATAGCTGGTATTCTTATATTGTGTTGTGGTATTGTACTTATATTGTATTTACCTCTCTATTCGAGTTGGTAGTGGATTTGTCTCCATCCAACTATCATCCTTAGATACTCCTTATTGAGATCTAGTTTCATAGATACTGGTCATTTATTTCTATATGATTTTGGTGGATGAGATTTAGATTATACCCTGTGACTTGTGACATATATTTTATACCACTTGTGGATTTGATATTCATATTACAGCGTACGTGTGGATTTGGTTTCCATACATTGGAGTTGCCATATCCATGCGGCTGGCATGCTTACATGTCATAGTCCTACGTATTTTTGGCACTGGGGCATGACATGTTTTTGTGGTGGCCCATACAGGTCGAGAGCATATTGTCTCGGTTACGTTACTGTACCGAACAAGCCTGCACCTAGGACTAGAGTATAGGATCTCATCCATAATTGACTGTGATTCATCTTCTCCTATTTGTTCTATTTTAAACAATTGTATCCTGCTTGATTCATGTGCTTCCCTAATAGTTCCTTGAGTATAGTCTTCTGCTAGAATATAGGAACCCCTGTTATTAGGATGATAATTAGAGTAGCACACCTATTAAGAATACAACGAGAATATAGACACACCACTAAGTTTAGAATATCTAGTGAACCTAGAATTCCTTATCTTTAGATTGTTATACCATTACCCCTTGATGTATTAAGAAGACTTGAGAGTAGTATAGACACTACTAGAGTTAGTTAGAAGTTTTACCATAATGTTTGACACCTAGTATCACATAGTCTTTTGACCTATTAATTGAAGTGTAACCGAATGATATTTATCGCATGCTAGCAAAAGACGACAGTGTTTATTCAGACCATAGAATTTAGAGGTCCTTGCCCTATTTGGTCGACTAGCGACTTAGATAAGGAGGTTGTATGATAACTGTAGAGATTGTAGAGTCTTTTATTATTATTGCTTATGTTATTTTTGCTTTTGCGAACTTGAATTATTTTGTAACTTCTCACATCATAATCCAGCGTTATATTTTCTGTGCTACCTTGAATTATGCTGCTATTATAGCCTAGTTTTTGCAAGCTTAATCTTATATCGAGCTTGTTCATGACATATGTGTTATTGGGGCCTGATCAACCACACTAATACAAATTGTCTAATCAGAATCAGTGTATTATGGTCTAGCTAGCCATAATGCGCTTGATTTACCCTTCGCAATAGTATTTTACGTGGATTGAGATATATAGTGGACCAGTAGACAAATATACTTATCCTCTAGATACGACAAAGCATATCATATCAAGTACATAACTGCACCGATGTGAGCATGCGAATAGGAAATTACCAAATTAAGATTTCAATCCACAACTGTCTTAACAATTCCCATTTGAATTCTTTAAACGCTTTGATTCCCATACTTCTATTCTATTACCCCTCCATGAACTCTTTTCCGTTGCTTTCCGTCTTCCCTTGTTTCGGAAAGACAAAATCTCGTGCTTGGATATAAGTGATACACGGATAGTACGAGATATACCCCATAGGCCAATCACATTATTTGATGACTATCTTTCATAATTGATTAAGGGCATATCACATATGATATAGTTGGTATTAAAGTTTTGAGGATTGAATGACATGAGAAAATAAATTGAGGAATATTTTTCTTAAGTGTAAGAGTCTTATGTGATAGATGGGTAAATTCTAAGTTGGGTAGAAATTGCATTATTAAACTTGAGGAGAATTCTTTTAGATTGTGATCAAGTAGGATTAGGATTAGATTGAGAGATTAAGTCCTTTTAAATGTGGAGAATTTTAAAAGAAGGATTAAGATAGTGAGGATTTAATGAATTTTAAAAATCTTGATATTGAGGACCCAATATTTATACTTTGAGCACATGATTTAAATTTTGAATATTGAAGGATGAATCATCGATTTAAATTTTTAGGATAAATATAGAATTTTAGACTTGAACAACTGGTGAATTAGATTTAAATTTTATAATTTGATGATTTGAATTAAAAGTTTAATTTTGATTGTTGGGTCACCTATTTGAAATATTGAGGATGTAAATTGAGTTTAAATATTTGAAGAGTACAAAATTCTTAGTTTGAGAATAGGAATAAGATTTGATTAGAATTGTTTATTGTTCAAGGTCTAGAGGAGATTATGATAGTTGAAAATGGTGATATAAATTTTGATGTGGGATGTCATATAGACTTGAGTTAGATTTGAATGTTGAAAAAAAAATCGAGAAGAGATTACGACAGGTTGAATTTTGATTTAAACAGTGGTTATCTTAATTTTGAAGTGATCGCGATAGATTTGAATAGATTTTGTTATTTAAATTTTTGAAGAGATTGCGATTGATGTACGTTATGTATGAATGTGAAGGATTTAACAAATTATGTCTTATTTTAATTTCGAGGACGAAATTGTTTTAAGTTGGGTAGATTGTAAACTCCCTCACCCAAAATAGGTATTTGTGTATATTTTATATTATTATATTTATTATAGATGTTGAATTTATTTAAAGTATTCTCTTAGTTAATTAGAAAATAATTTTTTTTAGTATATTTACTTATATAAATATTCATTTAGAATTATTTTAGGTTATTTTAGATTTTTGGAGATTTTTCTAGAATTTTTGGTAATTAAAACTTAGAAAACATAAATTTCTAGGACTTCTATGATTTACTATATGACCATACTTGCATGTCGTTCCTACCAAATATTTATTTTAGTTTAAAATATTTAATTATATTTTTTTGTAATTTATTTAGAATTTTAAAAAATTTATTTAGATTTTAAAATTATTTTGGATTTATTTGGATATATATAGTCTTAATATTAGATAGATGCTAATTTAGTGTTAATAGATATTAATAAGATTTTATAAATTATTTGTATTATCTTTAATTATATTTAAGATTATAAATTATTGAGATAAATTTAAACTCTATTTTAAATTAATTCAAATCCTGAACCTACTAGGAAATCAACTTCATGCATATCATATCCTTATTTAAATTCATCATAATCCTATCCAAATTAACCAATCCTAGTCATATTTAATTAAGTAGTGTCCACCATTATAAATACCTCATCCTTCATATTTTTTTCCCCAAATTCCTCTCTTTTTCGTCCAAAAATAGTCAAAATTCGTCATAAATTCAGCCTCATTTTCTACTAGTTATGACGAATTAAAAAAAGATATCTCCTAGCTCCGGACTCCAAACGTGCTCCAGTTTCTTTTGTTAGAATGATAATGAGGTTAGCTTTCTGATTATATAAATTATTTTTCTAAATTATTAGTATTAAATTCTGGAAAATTCGTAGAGCACAGCATGTCCGAAAATAGACGTGTTTCGATGTATTCGCGATTCCGGGAGAACCAGGAATCAGAATCACGAACCGTTTAAAGTTTCGGAAAGCTAATATCGAGATAATAGACATATATTTTTCCTAGAATTTATTTCGAAGTATTTACATACGGTTAATTCTGTAGAACTTCTAGGTTAGAATTTAACCATCGGTGCACAATACAAAATTTGTATGTGCCATAATTCCCAAACAAATTTGAATTCGGACGAGCCGTAAATTCTAGCATATTTTTGACGCTGAAATCTACAGAAAATTATGCATGAAAGTTGAGTTTGTGTCGGTTGACTTTTTGGTCAACAGATCGCCTCGATTTGCGTGCCATAAGTCTCGAGTTGATAAAATTCAGTTTCTTTATGCAAAATTTAGGAATTAACATAAAAATCAGAATAATAAGATTAAAATAGGATTTTAGAGTAATTATTCCAGAATTAAATAAATTAAAATAAATTATCTTTTGACGTGATAAATTTGTAATACATAGGCTATTTGGACTGTGACTTGGACTCTGATTCATACCAGCAGCAGGACCCCAGGCAAGATACCTTGCCAAATTATTTACAGTACTTTACATGCTATTTATATTTCTGTTTATTTATTGCATTCTGTATATTTCTTGCATGTGTAGTTTTCTTTCAGTCATTACTATATATTAGATATGTTGACACACACATGGCACTTAGTATCATAGAGGACAATTATTAGGCGTATGGGCTTTTAACCACTCTGGTAACACCGTAGTCACTAGCACGCACTATGGTGGTCGTGTCCGATGGTCGCTACCCCCGAGGTATGTCGATTGATGGAGTCCGAGGGTCGCTACCCCAGAGGTATGTCGGCTGATGATGTCCACTGACGAGCGTGAGGTTGTGAGGATTAGATCGAGTAGCCTACCCTTGCCCATACGTCAAAAAGTTGTCCTCATTTGCATTCATATAGATGGTCTTGTACAGCGTACTTATTTATTTTCAAATTATATGCATATTTACTGTATTCAAGTTGGCTCGTATTTTCTGTATCTTGTTACGTCCCTCTGAGGACCTGGTCCGCTGCCAGGTGTATCTTTTCTTGAGTATTTGCAGGAGCGCAAATTTGGATGGTTACATGTGATCCGAGGATGTCTTCTTTTCGAGCTATGATGGATAGCTGGTATTCTTATATTGTGTTGTGGTGTTGTACTTATATTGTATTTACCTCTCCATTCGAGTTGGTAGTGGATTTGTCTCCATCCAACTATCATCCTTAGATACTCCTTATTGAGATCTAGTTTTATAGATACTGGTCATTTATTTCTATATGATTTTGGTGGATGAGATTTAGATTATACCCTGTGACTTGTGACATATGTTTTATACCACTTGTGGATTTGATATTCATATTACAGCGTACGTGTGGATTTGGTTTCCATACATTGGAGTTGCCATATCCATGCGGCTGGCATGCTTACGTGTCATAGTCCTACGTATTTTTGGGACTGGGGCGTGACATTATTTCCCTTGTTCGCGTAGCTTGGAAGCACCATTCTCCCGACGAATCCACCTGGGAGCGAGAAGACGAGATTATAGAGCGCTACCCTTATCTTTTTGAACCCTGAGGTATATTTTAACTCTCGGCCCTTCCTTTCGTGCCATTGTTATTCTTAAATTTCGAGGACAAATTTTTTATAAGTTGGGTAGATTGTAAACCCCCCTGAATTTTCAAAATTATTAAACTTGAATTTTTCACAATTTTTTGAAATTTTTTGAGAATTTTCTGTAATTAAAATTAAGGTTTTAAATTATTAAATGATTTTTATTTGTTAATAAATAATATTAAAATATCATGAAAATAATATTTTTTGGTGTAAAATAGAAAACTGGACTTAGGGTAATTTTTCTGGAATTTTTGGGCCTCAGGCCTATTTTTTAAATGCCTAAAAACTATTTTAATTAATTAATTATTTTATTATTATTATTATTATTACTATTATTTTTTATTTTCTTTTTGGGCCCGGCCCGGCCCAGTGGGCCGAAGCCCAGCAACCCAGCCCAGCCATCCCTAGCGGGTCGGGCGGGTCCACCCGAACCCGACCCGCCACCCGCTCCCCAGCCCTCACCCCCGCACGACCCGCGCTGCCCCCTCGTCCGGCGCCGTCGCCCGCGCCAGCCGCGCCACATCTCCGCTCCCCCGCGCCCCGCATGTAACGACCCGCTCGCTCAACCCGGAGGGCCGATTCAAACGGCACAAATGTAGCTATTCAACCCGCCTTGCTGAGCGAGATGGCTCGTTTGATGCAAAGGCATTCATGCTGGGATCTTCAATGGAGTCAGACTTAGGCTATCAGAGGCGCGTCCGGAGTCTCGCTCGACCGATGCGATACATCGCTAAGGTGGGTGGCCCCGGTGAACCTGTCTCTACTTAGCTGCATACTAAGAAAATGAATGTTACATGCTAGTTTACCGGCGATAACCTTTGCATGCTAATAAAAGAGATGAACGCACATAGCCAAGGGGATAACCCCGCCTTATCATTGAGTAGAACTTGGAAATCTTACTTGCTATTTGCGTAGTCGGGATTGTTGAGTTGGAATGTAGTAATTTCCTTCATATATGCCATAAAGTAGTGTGAGTTCTTACTGAGGCATTGCACCGCACGAAACATGACACGGGATGGAGTAAAATCAGGTTGCATGCATAGACGTGGAAGGCTATCAAATAGTCGTTCCAAGTCTGGAGATGGAAGGAAATGAATGTACTCGGGATATGCAGATCGCCGAGGCAGTCTCTAATCAGAGAGCTGCGTAAAGAAGAAAAGATCCGAGTGTAGTCCTCGGCAAAGATAGATCCGAGTGTAGTCCTCGGCAAGGATTGATCCGAGTGTAGTCCTCGGCAAAGATTGATCCGAGTGTTGTCCTCGGCTAGGATTGGAAGTTGGGGGAGTAGTTGCATGGTCACGGACAACTGGTTGCGCACCAGGTAGAGAGAGAGTCCTCGACATGATTGCTGAGGCATCCGAATCGTGTCGGCCCGGGAGGACGGAGTGCCAGTGTAGTCCTGGCGATACGCTAGCTGATGACTAGCGGGCGAGAGCGAGGCATCCAGCAAAGCCTGCTACCGACCTGAATGGGCGTCGACTCGTTAGACGGCTAGGAGGCCCAGCAAGGCTAGCAACCGAGCTGGGGAGACAGCCGTCCATCGCAGATATTGTCCAATATGGCTAACAGAGCCAGTGACCTTCATATAGATAAGTCATGTTTGCATAGCGGCTATCCGCACTGAGAAAAGGAGAAACGGGGAGGAGTGTGTTTGCACGACATTATGCATAATTAGAATGGATGCATGGTATCACACATAGTTCTAGTAAAATGGGTCTTATGAGGCAGAGGCACGGCATAACACTTGGGTTTTATAGTTGCTTCTTGTTATTTCGTAGATAATTGTTTATATTGCTGCATATGACAGGGAAGGCCGAATGGTAAAAAATGGTAAGGTGAACTCAATTGTTCATGAATATGACACTCTTGAGCCGACACGGAGATTACTTTCTTTATATTGCCATGTAACTGATCCTAAGGCAAAAGAATAGAAAGACAACGGAACTAGTCGGTGCACATAACTAATGAACGTGCTTGTTTTGTGGCGTGGGCGAGAGGCCTCCCCACCAGTGCATTCAATGTACTGATACCCAACCAGTCTGCATGCAGGGTGCAGGGGGAACTTGTACGGATTCGGAGATCGCTATCGCAATGAGGCGCCGGACCGCACTTGGCGTCTTGGAGCGTGGCGCACGGACCTGGAGCTCGCATATATGAGACATAATGTATGGGAACATCATCATCCAGATCGTTTGTATTGGTTCCAAGCCTAAGGGCATATTCAATGTAAGAGAGAGAGAGAGAGCATGAGCGATTTGTAATCTCGGCTTAGCGCCGCTTGTAATCTTTACTTCATATCAATAAAGAGCTTAATTTGGATTCAATACTTGTGTTCGTTTTATGTTTCCGCTATGACGACTCTGTGAACTAGTTATCAACGGCCGTTTCGGTATTTGCCTTGCGCGGGCGCAACCCTAGGCTCGCGCGGCATCGCGTCCCGATGGAAACGTACGTCCCGCGGGAGCGCTGGCGCGGTGATTCGTGCCTAGCGGGGACGGCCGATTCCGGCGGGAGATCGGGGCGTGACATATTGGTATCAGAGCACGGCTTTACGTCCTTGGAATTCGTTTCGATTCTCTCAGTTTTGAACTTGTGTATTGAAGAAGTGGTAGATGCTCTCTCTCGATGCTTCGATGGATGTTCCATACAATAAGTCTAAATATTTTCGAAAAGCGCGTGTAAATTATACGGTTGCTTGAACGGGATTATGATGCGAGGGCTTTTGTCCTAACCTGTGAAAGACGTTGTGAGAGTAGGCTCGTGTTAATTGGCAAGTTATATGTTGATATGAAAACACCAAGCGAGTAGAGTGCGAGACGGTATATCGTTCAGACAGTGGTCTTTGCACATGGCCTTTTGGCCAAGCTGTGTTGAGTATCGTGCACCAAGACCCTTGGTGCTAGCGAGTTGCAGCGAGATTTGGGTGTTGTTCGGATAAGAATAAAGTTTGACTCGGGAGGGAAATCGATAGAGACTTTATCGGAGTGCCGCTAAGGCGAATAATTGGAATCGTGTATGGAATTTTCAGAAATAGTTTGGACGGTTATTTATAGCGATAAGTTATGATTTGAATCATAGTCTGTATAGAGGACAATGAATAGGGGTGTGTACGAGTCTAAGATCGCTAAGGCGATAATTAGGGACTGTGTTGGAGTTCTAAGGAACGAATTGGGAATACGAGTGAAGGATGCGAACGCGAATCAGGAGTTATTAGGATGACTCGATTCCTGAGTGGTATATACGATAGTCCCCTGTTCGATTATGCGAATTGTGGATATAATGAGTTGTAAAGATTCAGGGAGTATAACTCGAACCTTGAGTGGTGTATTGGTCGGCTTAAAAATGCTCAAACGAAGTCGTAGATTCGGAGTTAAGCGAGTCTAGCGGCGAACGACGAGATTGGGTAAAGCCTTAGTATAAATAAACAATGCCTAGCAAGTAAGCGAACTCGGAGAAAGCATGCAATATTTGGTTCGAACGAGTTACAATGAGTTGAATAAGAGATAAGGCATACATCGAATAGGAATTCAGGACAATTGAAATTGATATCGTGATCGGGGAAAACCAAGAGGATTGTACGAGCGATTTGAGTTGAAGCAAGTGAATTAGAAACTTGAGTTGAGATTGAATAATTTGAGATGCGGTTGGAGTAAGTGCAATTGGAAATAATGGAATGAACGAATGAAAGCGTGCATGGAAAATTTGGATTTGAGTAGAATATCGGTCGATAGAGTTCGGTTTGAGTACGAGTGCCATGATTTCAAATTTTGGGATTTTTAGACCATAACAATGGTTGGAAGATAGTGTGGATTGATGCAGGTTAGTAAAATTATGATTTTGGTGGATCGAGTTAAGCGGTAACAGATTTGGCTTGGAGTTTGGAAGAACGATCTTGAAATCAAGTTCAGAGAGATAACATCCGAAATCTGTCCCAGTGAGAACGATTATTCTGCGGGAGCGCCGACGTGGTGATTTCACGTTCGGCAGGGATAATCGAACTCAAGGGAACATGTTCGGTGATTATTCCAAACGAACACGATGAATGGATACGTGTCAAATGGGATAGACTTTGAGTTTGGGATTTGAACTTAGTTGTTTAGAGGAAGGCTAAGAGTAGACAAAGAAATATTCAAAATGGTAATATTGAAGTTGGATATTTTGGCTTAGCGAATTTTGATTGCAGTAAGAACGGTAGTTGGAAGAACATGACTTAAGGGATCAATGTACAACTTGGGATAAAACGAAAATTGATGATGAAGTGTCTGTTCGTTCGAGGATAACCATAACGATTGACCTTCTTGTCTTGTGCGGGTATAACTTCTTATTCGCACATGCGTCACGTCCGGATAGGACGATCATTCCGCGGGAGCATTGGCGTGGTGATATCACGTCCAACGAGGATGATTGAACTAGCGGGAGACCGGAATGTGACAATTGAGGGATCATTCTGACTTGTGGTTTAATACGATAAGACAAGTTTCAGGATAAAATGAGTCTAAGGATTTTCTTGAGGAGTTAGTCTAGAAACGTGAAGTAAGATATGTTGGATGTTTTCATGAACGGATACGTAGATTGTGCTGGACGACTTAGAGTTCATGATATACATCGATGATTTATAATAGAATTGTGGCTTAGTGATACAGGTGTAGAAAAGGATGAATTGGTAAATTCTATCAACGTGATGGAAGAGATAGTGTATGCGAATCGATGGGTTAGCCCTAAAACATGGGCGTATCATGGGTTCGGTTGGACGAGCGTGTTGGTGTGATAGGATGAACTGTGCTCGATGTTTAGAAATCTGAGTGAAACGAGCTTGGGTAGAATACCCGTGTAAAGGAACAATGGTTTGACCTTAGGGTGTTTGGGGCGAGCGTTGTGCAACGCGGTTGCGCGATGAGTCGCAAACTTGAGTTGTACCTATGACTGTGTGAGCTGACCTAGTGGCTAGGCAGACGACCTTGTGCCTTGAGTTAAACTGGAGTGGCTGACTTCAGAGTATCGTTCGGGAAGAATGATAGAACTGGGGCAACGAGACTTAGAGTTAGAATTCGGAATTGGGAATATACACTAGCAACGTTCGCGTTGAAACAAACGTAATGCAAGATAGGACTCGGGTGATAATTGATTTGGTTGGATAGGTTACGCGACGGTAAAGGATAAGACGATAGCTGGATCGAACAAGAGTTCGGTCATTCATATAGCAGGACGATCCGCGTTTTGAAAGATTTTCACGAGTAGCTTGTCAGACTTAGCTGTCACTGAGCTTGGTTGAAATACACATATTTGGGGGACGCCTTGAATATGGGTACGATCCAGACTTAGCGATATGCATAACTCGGATGCAGCTGCAAAGGAAAATGTTCGAATTTGCATGGATGAATGTGTCAACTGAAATGATTTAGCCTCAACCTAAATTTTCATAGAGGAAAGATTGTATCGCTCCTCGTGCTACCGGGATAGTTCTGCGCTAAGGCGCAGTACGAGACTGAGTTTGGGGATGCAATAGTTGAACGAATAGATCATTCGGATAAAATAATTTAGCACTCGGGCGAACGGAACGAGTAAAACGAATAGGAAGTTAAGTTCGATTGAACCAAAAGACGTGAAGAATTAGAGCGTACCCCAAGAGGGCAATTTAGCTCTGCGCTAAGGCGCAATATAGACTGAGTCAGAAAACGTAGATGATTGGGTGCGATTTACTTAGCGAGATTGGATGGTGACTCAAAGAGAGTGATGCAAACGAGATTGGAAAATTAGCCCAAAATTCAAACCTTTGGTTTAGGCGTAACGATGGGATTCGATAGGCGACGTCAAGTAAACTGTCGAATGTGTTCGGATGCATTTGGTTCTAATGAGAGATAATATAACAAGTTGGACAAGTCCACCCAATTGTGAGTTGTAAGTGCCCATTAAGTTATAGAATACCATGTGCTTGGGTATTATAGCCCTGCGCCAGGTGCAGTAGATTTTGAGTCGGGAGTGTAACGAGTGAGTTGAGTATAACTCGATAGCATTGAACGATAGAGTCATTCGATGAGAATTGGCTAACGTTGGCGTAACGCATGGTGAGAAAATAAATGATTGTGGTATTAAGACAGTCCTTGGAAGTTAGGCAAGGTGTATAGAGTTGGGTTTAGAAGATGTGCGATAGTACGAGTTGCGCTCAGGAAGTCTCGAGGACGAGACTTGTTCTGAGTGGTGTATGATGTAACGACCCGCTCCGCTCAACCCGGAGGGCCGATTCAAACGGCACAAATGTAGCTATTCAACCCGCCTTGCTGAGCGAGATGGCTCGTTCGATGCAAAGGCATTCATGCTGGGATCTTCAATGGAGTCAGACTTAGGCTATCAGAGGCGCGTCCGGAGTCTCGCTCGACCGATGCGATACATCGCTAAGGTGGGTGGCCCCGGTGAACCTGTCTCTACTTAGCTGCACACTAAGAAAATGAATGTTACATGCTAGTTTACCGGCGATAACCTTTGCACGCTAATAAAAGAGATGAACGCACATAGCCAAGGGGATAACCCCGCCTTATCATTGAGTAGAACTTGGAAATCTTACTTGCTATTTGCGTAGTCGGAATTGTTGAGTTGGAATGTAGTAATTTCCTTCATATATGCCATAAAGTAGTGTGAGTTCTTACTGAGGCGTTGCACCGCACGGAACATGACACGGGATGGAGTAAAATCAGGTTGCATGCATAGACGTGGAAGGCTATCAAATAGTCGTTCCAAGTCTGGAGATGGAAGAAAATGAATGTACTCGGGATATGCAGATCGCCGAGGCAGTCTCTAATCAGAGAGCTGCGTAAAGAAGAAAAGATCCGAGTGTAGTCCTCGGTAAAGATAGATCCGAGTGTAGTCCTCGGCAAGGATTGATCCGAGTGTAGTCCTCGGCAAAGATTGATCCGAGTGTTGTCCTCGGCTAGGATTGGAAGTTGGGGGAGTAGTTGCATGGTCACGGACAACTGGTTGCGCACCAGGTAGAGAGAGAGTCCTCGACACGATTGCTGAGGCATCCGAATCGTGTCGGCCCGGGAGGACGGAGTGCCAGTGTAGTCCTGGCGATACGCTAGCTGATGACTAGCGGGCGAGAGCGAGGCATCCAGCAAGGCTTGCTACCGACCTGGATGGGCGTCGACTCGTTAGACGGCTAGGAGGCCCAGCAAGGCTAGCAACCGAGCTGGGGAGACAGCCGTCCATCGCAGATATTGTCCAATATGGCTAACAGAGCCAGTGACCTTCATATAGATAAGTCATGTTTGCATAGCGGCTATCCGCACTGAGAAAAGGAGAAACGGGGAGGAGTGTGTTTGCACGACATTATGCATAATTAGAATGGATGCATGGTATCACACATAGTTCTAGTAAAATGGGTCTTATGAGGCAGAGGCACGGCATAACACTTGGGTTTTATAGTTGCTTCTTGTTATTTCGTAGATAATTGTTTATATTGCTGCATATGACAGGGAAGGCCGAATGGTAAGAAATGGTAAGGTGAACTCAATTGTTCATGAATATGACACTCTTGAGCCGACACGGAGATTACTTTCTTTATATTGCCATGTAACTGATCCTAAGGCAAAAGAATAGAAAGACAACGGAACTAGTCGGTGCACATAACTAATGAACGTGCTTGTTTTGTGGCGTGGGCGAGAGGCCTCCCCACCAGTGCATTCAATGTACTGATACCCAACCAGTCTGCATGCAGGGTGCAGGGGAAACTTGTAAGGATTCGGAGATCGCTATCGCAATGAGGCGCCGGACCGCACTTGGCGTCTTGGAGCGTGGCGCACGGACCTGGAGCTCGCATATATGAGACATAATGTATGGGAACATCATCATCCAGATCGTTTGTATTGGTTCCAAGCCTAAGGGCATATTCAATGTAAGAGAGAGAGAGAGAGAGCATGAGCGATTTGTAATCTCGGCTTAGCGCCGCTTGTAATCTTTACTTCATATCAATAAAGAGCTTAATTTGGATTCAATACTTGTGTTCGTTTTATGTTTCCGCTATGACGACTCTGTGAACTAGTTATCAACGGCCGTTTCGGTATTTGCCTTGCGCGGGCGCAACCCTAGGCTCGCGCGGCATCGCGTCCCAATGGAAACGTACGTCCCGCGGGAGCGCTGGCGCGGTGATTCGTGCCTATCGGGGACGGCCGATTCCGGCGGGAGATCGGGGCGTGACACCGTACGACCGCCACGACCCCCACCCGCTCCGCCCTATTTAAACCCCTCTCCCCCAGCCCTCTCCGGTCACCACCCTCTTCTCCGGCCACCCCGACCACCCGCCGCTCCTCCCTGCACCACCTCCGTCTCCGGCTGCCCCGCCCTCCTTGACGACTGCCTCCGGCCAGCGCCCAAGCAGCAGCAGCAGCAGCGGGCTGCCCGCCTCCGGCCAGCAGCTCCGGCCGCCGCTGCCTCGAGCCGCCGCCACCGGCCAACTCCCCAGCTCCCCCCGGCGAGCCGTCCCAGCCCCCTCCGGCGCGCCTCCGGCCGGCCACCCGCCGTAGCTTCAAAACCCTAACCCTAAATCCCTAAATTTTGTGTCGGCGTGTCGGACACGACACGGACACGAGAAAACCCCGTTTCGAGGAGTCTCGTTCAGGTACTCGTATCTCGCACCCCGTATCTCCGTTTTCAATTCTGTAAATTGCATTATGAAGCCTGTATGATCCTCTCGGTGCCCGGATAAACCGCTCGGGGCATCGCATCCTATGGTGATCGCACACCGCGATCCAAAAACAGGAAAAATCAGACCATATTTTACCCCGGAACTGAGTACGTTCCGCCAAACGGGACGACTTGGTCGCGTGCGGTCTTCACAGATGCGTGCGCGTTGTTGATACGGACGTGTGAGATTTCGCGAAAGCTGATTCGGGTGTGCGTGCACACCGGAAACAACGCGTATCCGCGGACATCGTCCCGTATCTGACTTTCTGTAATTCACCCTAACTTTCTGTGTACACTTCGGATTGAAACGAAACTTGCGCCATCGGACTCGTAGCGATACGCTGGTCCTGTAACCCAAGTTTGGTTCGATTCTAAGAACGTTGACGAAATCGCGTGTCGTGGGCCCCACAAGCCCCGCTCGACGGGCGATTTCGTGATCGGCTCATCGGAATCCAATTCTGGAAGTTCCGTTGGGTTCGTATCATCGTTCCTGACCTGTTGACACTAAGTTTGGTGAATTTGGAGACCTTTGACCCTGACATATTTTTCGGTGCAAAGTGGGCCCACATGCGGACCCTGTTTTGACCCAAAATTGTCGTTTTTGCCCTTGTCTCCAAATCGGACTCAAGGACAGGCGTTCCTAGCTATTTGAAACCTTCTGAGCATGATGGTAATATTTATTTCAGCATCTGGATACATTCCTGGAAATTTTCCCGAGATTCAACTATAATTAGATCCAAACAACAGGCAATTACCTGTACTTCAAAGTTTAACCTTTACATTATGATAATTAATTCCCTGCTTTACTAGTACCATTGATGATTACACGTAGTGTTAGAATACTGGATTTCATGTCTTGAATACTGGAGTTCATGTCTTGCTTTTCGTGTCGGGTGGGAGAATACTAGAAGGCATGTAGTTTACCCTTCCCCCTGTCCTGACTGCTAGCTGTGGATACACGACTGTACCATCAGCCTGATACTCGATTATTCCTGACTGATAGCCGTCTATGACGGCCTGATTAGCCTTATAAATCCCTACATGCCAACTATGTATTCTAAAATAACACAAGTTCACACACATAGCTTTCTGTCTGGTTATAGTTCTTGTTGGCTGTTGTAGTTTCATTTCCTGTCTTATATTATTCCTGTTTACTCATATTCCTGTTTATAGTCTTAACTCTTAGTTATTGTTATTTCTTTTATGCATATTCTCAATATGATACTCAGTCAGTTTTTTTCTAATTGTCATAAATATTTAGTTTAATCTTGTTGTGCATTGTGTACTTTGCTCCTTTTCTGACTGGATTCGTTGATTAGGCGATGATGAGGATTTTGCCCCTACCTTTTATGGCCCCTATGAGGGAACAGATGTCACTTATGAGGAGCCTGTTCCCACCCAGGAGACCACTGCTGCAGAGTAGTTAGCAGTAGCTATTTATTTCTTGCTCTTTTATCTTAGTAATCGGATTTGTCCTCGATTTCTTTCTGGATTCTGTATTAAATATGTGATCTATTGTCACATTTATTTCATTTGAAATCTTAGCATTCTTTTCCTGTTATTATCTTTGCCTAATTCATTATTTGTGAATGAGCTAGATGTTTCAACTGTGGATATGACCTAGACAGCGTACTACCGCCGACTCTGCGGCGTAGGCTGGACGTACCCACGTACTCGTGCCCGAATTTCCGGGTGCGGGTCGTGACAAGGTTTCACCGTTTAACGGACGTCTCAAAATTTCAGAATGGTAAAAAAATGATGTTTTGACCTCTGAATTTGACTTCAATTAATTTTATTTATTTTTGAATTTTTTTCGGTATTTCCATGTTAACAAGTAAAAATAAAATAAAAAATAAACTAATAGTTTGGTTTAAAGGGCTAGTTCTTTTAAAATAAGGATTGGTTTTAAAAAATAATAATAAATAAAATGAGAGACCAGGGAGAGAGAGAGGGGGGGGGGGGGGGGAGAGAGAGGGTAGAGGAGAGGAGAGGAGGGCGAGTGAGAGAGAGAGACAGAGAGTGATAGAGAGAGGAAAGAGAGTGAAGTGAGACAGAGAGGAGAATAAAAAATATATATTAAAATATAGAAATTTGACGAAGAATGAGAGAGAAGGTAACGGAGTTAAATGTAAAGTTTAAAAACGTCGATCCGAATGATATTTTATATTTTTAAATTTTTTTTAATATAAAATGTCTTTTGGATAGGCGTTCTGATATTTATTTCGTAAATTTCAAAACTTTGATGTTTTTTTTTGAAATTTAAGTAAAATTTAGATGCTTGGGTAAAAATTTCTGTATCAATAAATAATCAAACAAATTCTCAAAGTACAAAAAATAATTAAAAATAAGAAGATTAAAATACAAAACACTAAAGGAAAAAAAAGGAAGGAGAAAAAGAAAAAGAAAAAGAAAAAAGAAAAAAGAAAAAGGTGAATAATGAAAGCAGAGTAAAAAAGCATGGGTGGTGAAACCAACCCAATTAAAACCCCTCCAGAAAGCATCACAAACAGCGCAGAAAGCAAACCCCAAAAACTTAACACACAGCAGCAGCAGCAGCAGTTCGCTATAACGAAAATGAGAGGAGGAGGGAGAAGAAGAAGAAGGAGACGGACCAACCCATGAGCACAAAATCCAGCCACAACCCATTCCTCAAATGGCTTTCTTCTCCCTCTTCTGCCAAGAAGAAGACCCCTTCTTCGAAGAACAACCCATCGAAACCACCACCGCCGCCTCCATCGAGCCATTCTCCGACGACCTCACCGCCTCCCTCGTCTCCGGCGAGCAGAAGTCCTTCCCGAGCCTCGACCGCACCTACCTCCGCTCGTCGGCGCGGAAAGAGGCGGTCTCGTGGCTCGCCGGGGCCTGCTCCCGCCACGGCTTCGGCGCGCAGACGCTGCTCCTCGCCGCCGACTACCTCGACCGCTGCTTCCTCTCCTTCTCCTCCCCCCGCCTGCTCCTACAGGAGGACAAGCCATGGATGAAGCAGCTCTCCGCCGTCGCCTGCCTCTCCCTCGCCGCCAAAGTGGAGGAGACCTACGTCCCTTTCTTGGTCGATCTGCAGCTGAGTCCCTCTCCTTCTCCTCCCGGGCAGGGGACGGAGAATGGCGGGTTCTTGTTCGAATCGAAGACCGTCAAGAGAATGGAGCTCCTCGTGCTCTCGACTCTCGGCTGGAGGATGAGCCCGCCCACCGCGCATTCTTTCCTCCAGTGCATTGTCTCAAAGCTCGGGTCTTGCCATGACCCATTGCAGATCTTGAGGATTTCCGAAGCCATTCTCGTCTCTGTTGTCGATGGTGAGTAGTTTTTCTTGGTTCTTTCTTCTTCTTCTTCTTCTTCTTCTTCTTCTCTGCTCTTCTTGTACTCATTTAGCTCTGCATTCGACAGATTGGAGATGGGTCAGCTTCCCTCCGTCGGTGTGGGCGGCCGCGGCATTGCTGCGAGCGAATGCGCGAGCGTTCGACGAGCTGCAGCAGCTCATGGAAGTGCTTGAAATCTCCAAGGTTGGAAAGAAAGAAAAAACAGATCTTTATTGGTTTAGTGGAAAGATCCAATCTTTATTCCACGGTTTGGTGAAAAAAAAAAAGATCATATCTTTATTTCTGGGCTGCTTGCTCAAATAGTGATTAGTTGAGTGCAAAGATCCAATCTTTTTTTTTCCTTTCATTTTTTGTACTACAGGAAAGAGTGGAGGAGTGCCATGGGGTCATTGTGGAAATAATGGGCAGTGGTGTTGCTAACAATAGCAAGAGGAAGAGCTACCACTGCTGTGATGAGCCACCGCCAAGCCCAAATGGAGTGATCAGCACTTGCTTCAGCTATGAGAGCTCGTCAAGCATGGACTCTTGGCCAGTGTGGCCTTCCTCTGTCTCATCTTCACCAGAGCCAGCACCACCACCAGCCAAAAGAGCTCACTTTGAATGAATGACACTGGAATTGAGCATTGAGCAAGCAAATGTGCATCAATTTTTTGCTGAGTCAAATGAGGAAAGGAGAGGATGGATGATGGGAATCAATGGGCATTGTTCCTTGTTTAATTTCTTTAGCTTTGGAGCTTTGGTTTGCACTGTGTATCAATATACATTGCCACTGTTCCAATCAGCTGTTTATCAGTGATTTCCTTGTTCTGGTGTTATCAAAACCATAAATACCCTATATTTATGAATAGGCTCCTTTTGGTTATGTTCTTTATTGTTTTTGGCTGATGAAAAAGGCACTACAAAATACACTCACGCTGGTCCATTTTTTTTTTTTTTTTTTCACTTAAAAGTTTATTCGGAACTAGCTAAAAATTTATTTCAATATGTTGGACTGTCAAAATTTTGACAGTCCATTAAATTACATACATTATTAGAACTGTCAAAATTTTGAAAGTCTAAACTACAAGGTTTTTGATAAAGGCACTGCAAAGATGACTCGGACTGTCCCAATTTAAGTTCGGATTTTTTCGTTTTAAGTAATAATTTATTATATAATTATATAAAACGGGATAAGTTATGGGTAATTGCGGGGGGGGGGGGGGGGGGGGACCACTCGCCAACTCAGTTGGCGAGTTGCTGAGTTGGCGAGGGGCTCGCCAACTGAGTTGGCGGGGCACCCTCCTCGAGGGGCCGCTCGCCAACTCAGTTGGCGGGCCGCATGCTGAGTTGGCTTAGACCCGTTGCACAACGCTCGTTTGCTCGCCAACTGAGTTGGCGAGTAAGGATCCGTTTCACAACAACTATTAACAACAACGGCTATTACAATCTCCCTCTATAAATTACCTATCTCAACCCATTCATCTCACACTCAATCTACTTCCTCTATTTTCTCTCTTCCCTCTAGCAAAGTCTCCAACACTCTCTCTGTCTGTCTGCCCGCAGCTAAAGTTCATTTGAGGTTTTCTGTAGCCAAAGTTCTCAACCGTCATGGATCGTAGCGTAAGAATTGTATGCTCGCACGGCGGCACAGTAAATGGGTTAAATTACGAAGGAGGAGAAAGTATAATTTTTTCAACTTATCCGAATATTAGTTTTAAAAATATACGTAATCATATTATTGAACGTTGTTCTATTCATTATGATTTTATTTTGAAGTCTATTTTTGGTTCTAATTGTTTTTTGATAGATAGTGAAGATGCATGGAATTATATTCTTGAGATTAATTCACAATCACGGTATATAAAAATATATGTTATTAAAGTAGCAGCAACCTTAGATAGTAGAAATAATGAATATTTTTCTGAATATCAGCATGTTACTTCAGGTGCTAGTTCTTCTCAACAAATAGTTTCATTTATCCAAGAAGGTCATTCATCAGATGAATCTAACCATGATGATGATAGTGACAACGACGAAGGAAATAGTGATGATTTAGTTGAAAATGTAGATTATAGGGTAGATGATGATGTTGTAAAAGCTATCACTGATGAATTATTTAAGGGACAATCATTTCCTAGTCGTTCTCACTTTAGAAGCTTTATCAGTAATTTAGCAATTAAATATAATTTTAGTTGTTCAGCTAGTGATATGAATAGTGCTCGTGGAATTATATATAGTTGTGATCAACCGAATTGTAATTGGAGAGTATATGTAAAGTCTATTGGAAATGGCGATATAGTTAAAGTTAGTACATTAGAAAATCGTCATTCTTGTTTAGGAAGACTTAGTACAGGACGTCATCGACTAGCTACAGCTTCATGGATTAAGACCATGATAATTGACATTATTAGAGATAACCAGTCATACAGTCCATCACAAATTGTTAAAGATATATATAGGGAGCACCGTATACAAGTTAGTTATTCCAAAGCATGGAGAGCCCGAGAGACAGCATTAGCTGAAATTAATGGTAGTTATGATGAGGCATACGCTAGTCTTGAGGAGTATTGTTATAGAATTATGGAGACAAATCCAGGTAGTAAATGTTTTATTAAAACTACCGAAAACAATAGCTTCCAACGAATTTTTATTTGTTTTAAAGCATGTATTGATGGATTTTTAAGTGGATGTTTACCAATTATTAGTACTGATGCTACATTTCTTTCGTCAAAATATCAAGGTATCTTATTTATTGCTTGTGCTCACGATCCTAACTATCAATTATATCCTATAGCTTATGCTATTGCTGAAGGTGAGAATAGTGATTCTTGGTCTTGGTTTTTAAATTCTCTTAAAATATCTTTTGAAAGTTGTTTTAATGATTGGAGTTCAATTTCATTCATATCTGACAAGCAAAAGGGTTTAATAAATGCTGTTCGTGCTATTTTTTCTGCATCTTCTCATTTTTTTTGTATTCAACATTTTAAACAAAACATGAAAAAAGTTACAAAAGAACCAGTATTTCAACGCTTGTTAGACTCGCTTGCTAGATCATATAATAAAACGGATGCAGAGAGTGTGTTTGATATAATTAAAGCCGAGAACATAGTGTTGTACGATTGGCTTATTGGTGTAAACGATGAAAGTCGTCGATTTGAACATTGGATAACAGCGTATGCTACTTGTCCTAGATTAGATATTAACACTTCTAATCTTGCTGAATGTTTCAACAGCTGGATTAAGAAATTACGAGATAAGCCAATAACAACACTTCTCGATGGTATTAGAGCCAAGATTATTACACTTCATGACAATCGTAGAAAGTTTGCTGAAAATGTTGACACAGATTATTGTCCGAAGATGTTAAAAAATATGGCTTCTATTATCAAAGAGAAGAACCACCTAGAAATATTAGCTATTGATAGTTATAGGTTTAAAATAATAGACCGGGCAACAAGTAGAACCTATATTGTTAATATAACTGACAGATCTTGTACATGTTTAAGATGGTACCATACTTATATACCATGTATACATGCATGTTTTGTTTGTAGATATTGCAATATTAGTATTGATAGTTTTTATCCTGCAGTATTTTCGACGGCTACCTTGAGGAGTGTATACGCGTAAAATATGGAGCCAATTCCAGTTCCCTACGAGATCCAAGGTCCTTTGGTAAGAGGACAAATTGGGGTGCCAAATGTAAGACGCAAAGCCGGAAGACCAAAGAAGAACCGCATCAAACCCCGGGAATCATCGACAAGAGATCTACGATGCAGTAATTGTGGTGCTATGGGACACAACCGAAGAAGATGTACTAGTCAACCGAGAGAGTAAAATATAATTGTTCAATACCCAAATATTTATGTAAAAATCCATTACAAATCATACAAAAATTACAATAATACAATGTTTACAATTTTTTACTACTCCTCATCCTGGTCTTATTGAGTTTGGGTAGGCAGCGGTGCTGATGGAGTCGAAAAAAATTGTGTGAATATCTGGTAGCTTTCATCTCCAGCAGTCTCGTAACTCGGTCCGGCTCCAGGAGTCCGGTAACTCGGTCCCGCTCCAGCACTCTCGTAAGTCGGGTAGGCTCCAGCATACTGGTAACTCGGGCCCGCTCCAGGATACTGGTAACTCGGGGTCGCTCCAGCATACTGGTAACTCGGGCCCGCTCCAGCATACTGGTTACTCGGGCCCGCTCCAGGATACTGGTCACTCCTCCATATGAGGTTGTTGTAAATGCTGCTCGTATACCCCACTCTGAAATTTGAAACATGTAAATTAAAATATTTATCATATCTATGTATATGTATTTTTTAAAGTATAATGAAGTTATACCAAATCATTCATTCCATCAATAAAAGCACGCATAGTAGAATCGTCTAGGGATCTAGTCTTGAACCTGGGCTCCTCATAGTGGTATACTCGGTTGCTCATTAGAGGGCATCCCCACCATTGTCTGTAGTCCAGGCTACCTATGTCTGCAAAATATAAACAAAATTTTAGCAAACTATTTACACTAAATCAATACGAATAATGAGTAACTTATAACTTACATTCCTCATGAGAATTTAGTCTAGGAGACATGTCCCTCACACTATAATTCTCAAACCGATTATTCCAGTCAGCAACGAGACCAATGATTCGTTGGAATGCATTTGATGTCTGATAACCGACTGTCGGTGGATCATCGAGAATTATTGGGGCCATTCCGAATTGCCGAAGAACACGGTCTGCCGGATGGTACATGGTGAACCGATCATATATAATATGACATCTGTGTAAACTAAATGCATAGGATGTCATCTTGATTTCTGGAGCATCGGGTTCACATATGTACGGTAACCAGGTTACCTATTTAAAGATATTTTAAGAGATTAGATGTGATGTTTATCTACGATCAAAACTTAAATAATTTAAAGATATTTATTGCATATTTAAAAATTATCTTATTAGACCGCAGTGTATCAAATTGGCTTCGATATAGTGATACAGTCCTATATTGGTAGTGTTGATAATCCACTACATCTGTAGGCCAGCGCATAGCAACTGGAAATACTCCAACATCACTGAGAACGCTGGTAACAGGCCTACCAATATAGAAGTGCTCGTAGGACCAGAACTATAAAACAAAAATATGACATTAGTACAAACAAAATTTGCGTATAAAATTACTCTAACTTTTTAGGGCCTTTCATTCATACCTGTATCAGTGAAATACATCCACAAATACTCTTGCGATTGCATCTCACAAATTCTGTCAAATTGACGTATAAAAACGTAAGAGTAACAGCTCTCCACGCATGCTCAGTAGGTTTGGTCAGATCATCCAAGAATGGTAAAAGCTGCACATTTATCATATTTTCCGATGCATCGGGAAATAAAATTGTACCACATAAACAGAGCAGATAGGCTCTAGTGCAACGAATGACCTGGATTTATTAAGTGTTAAACAAATTTATTAAATTGCACCACTAAATTAAGTAATAAACAAATTTACTAATTAAAATACATACCCGATTTTCATCTACATCAACCACCCCATCAATAGTTTGATGTAGGTCTATAAAGTTGCCACGGAGCCATGAAAATTTCACATAATTGCCATCTTTTAGACCAGAAGGAGGGCTAACACCGAGATAACTCCGGATCAGATCAGATCCCTTTAAGTGCGGATCAAAATATATAGCGTTACCTTTAATAGGTAACCCTAGTATATTCGCCACATCAAAAAGGGTGATCGTCATCTCGCCGAATGGGAGTTGAAAAGTGTTGCGTTCTGGCCACCAACGCTCCGCAAGGCTTACAACTAAATGAAGATCGTGAATTAAATATCTAACACGATCTATATAGTGGAATCCAAAGGATTCCACCAAAGCCTTTTGAGCTGGATTAAGCTCCCACGTACGATAATTCCTTTCAGCCCGCCAATGTACGTGGATCCGGGTTCGTAAAGCATTATCATGGTCGTATAACTATAAAAATTATATGCATTAATAAAGTAAACATAGGCATTCTAAAAAATATATACATTAATAAAGTTAGCAACTTGTAATTTCAAAAAATACCTCGCTAGTAAAAATATGAGTAGAAATGTGATCTTCACGTTGCTTAAGAATAAGCTCGGTAGTCGGTCCGCCAGGAATACGACCGTCATTGCGGGTAGCCATCGCCAGTAAATATCAAGAGGAGGAGAATTTGGTGTAAGGAGTGTTTGGGGTAGGAGGAGAATGTGAATGTTGTGAGAGGAGTGTTGGGTGGGGGGTGTATTTATAGGAATGTGGGATTATAGCCGTTTGGATTATAGCCGTTGGCCAACGGTTGCAACGTTGCATGGCTCGCCAACTGAGTTGGCGAGCGGCCCCTCGAGGACGGTGCCCCGCCAACTCAGTTGGCGAGCCCCTCGCCAACTCAGCAACTCGCCAACTGAGTTGGCGAGTGGTCCCCCCCCCCCCCCCCCCCCCCGCAATTACCCATAACTTATTCCGTTTTATATAATTATATAATAAATTATTACTTAAAACGAAAAAATCCGATTTAAGTTTCGTAGACCTGTATTTTGGTGATAACAGTAACACTCCCCTAAAATATAAATCTCTAATGTCATGCTGTAGAAAGAGACTGACCTACTATATATATATATATATATATATATATATATATATATATATATATATATATATATTATTTTACTTTTCTGTTAGATTATGTATATTGATATTACCACCTGTTAGATCAAAAGTTGAATTTACTTTTCTGAAAATGTCGTTAAAAACTTATTAACGACATTTTGAAAAATTTTAACGACACTTTAAAGAAGATAAACTCAACTTTTGATCTAAAATGAGGTTAATATCAATATACCTAAACTAAAAGAAGTAAAATCAAATAGCTCATATATATATATATATTATATATATATATATATATATATATATATATATGAGCCAGTTCACCACAGTTTGAATTTCTGGTTACGAAGGATCTTCTTCTACGATAATCTTACCACGACTATAATTGTTTGAGAATCTTGTGTTCGATTGCTAGGAACTAAAATGCACGGATGTCGATGGTCACTTATTAAGAGAAAGATATCTCAAATTGGGCAAGTAGGATGAAGGTACGAAAATCTTAAATTTGCAACATGAAAAATCTAGAATGTTAAGGTCGTAAAAGAAAATAATAAATATGGTTTGTTGCAGCAATGCAGTTGTGAAATATCTCACCCCCAACAAATGCAAAGAAAGCTTATACGAACTTAATCCAATTTTGGGTTGTGAATAAAGAGTTTTGATCCCTCTCTTCACTGGAGGAAGGTGTGTATGTTTGGACCTAAGTAGGGTTTGACCTTGAAGAATAGATATACATAGAGAAGGAAAAATAGTACAGGCTATCGACACCCCCCAAGGACACAAAACTTCACCAACTCTTGGACTTTCCTTAAGTGTTCTCAAATCTAGATGCTAAAGGACACACACAAGCTTGCTCCTCATGTGCTTCTCTCTTTAAAACTTTTTTTCCTCCTTGATGAATATATGTTTCTTATGCCTACTAATATGATTACTTCCTCATAGTAATATAACTGTTGAGCATACATAGTTTACTCACAAGAGACAACAGAGTCCAGCTTTTAAGAGCAACTCCAACCATGGTCTTGCTTTGCTAAAAGCTAAATTTAGCATAGCTTGGAGTCAAAACTTAAATTTTAGCTAGCCTAGAAATGAAAATGCTCCGACCACACTACCTAAATGGCTAGCTAACCATAATTATTCAATAATAATAAAATTTAAAAAAAAAAAAACACACTAACAAAATATACGAATATAATAAAATAATGATATTTAATGGAGGGCTATATTGAGTGGCTAGCTAAGGTTAATTTTAGCTTGGCAACTTCTGATGGGTTGGAGTTGCAAAAAAAATTACAAACTCTTCAAATTTAGCTTAAAAAAACTTAATTTAATTTATTGGGTTGGAGTTGCTCTAACCTGGTTGTGCTATTTGTATGTTTCAGTTTGCAAGCATCTTCCCCAAAGTTTTCAAACATCAAGTAATTAGTTATTAGAGGACCCTTGTGCAATGTCATTGCTATAGTCACCACAAAAAGTGTTAAACTCACTATTATTTTTACAGTATTAATTCATTGGAGGACTGTCAAAATTTATTTATTATTTTAGGATCAAGAGTTCACATCTTTGGTTGTTTTACCACTCTGAAACAATTTGCATCTTCTTCTCTATAGAATTCAAATAACTCTAAATTTTTTTTTTCATTTGTAGCTGATTTGACTTCGCTTATCTAAGAGCCGATCTATATGAATTGATTGTGATTGTGATTGTGATTGTGATTGTGATTGTGTTAGGAATTAAATTGCATGCCACTGATTTAGAAAGGGACCATAGATTCATGCTAGCTAGGTGTTCATCCAAACTTAAGCTAGACTTGAAACTGACAGACCTGTCACTCCAACAAAGAAATTGGTGGTCCTACCAATCTATGCCTTTAATTAAAACTGTTGGAAGACATATTATCGAAAAAAGTAAAAGGAAAAAAAGGAAAAACAAAAAAAAGAGGGGGGAAAAAGAAAAAGAGAAGAGTATTGGAGAGAACTCCAACAACGAGATGAAATTAACAAGTTTTTAATTAGTAACCCCATTCACTAATATCTTCATGATTAGCACTGTTAAATTCAATAGGTCTCTTACAAACATGTTCTAATGTAGATGAGTACATAGCTTGTTCTCAATACAAACTTCAACTTAGTTGGCGGATACGTCAGGAATACATTTGATTAGGGCACTAATACTGCAACTGGTACTATTTTTTATGTTGTACGGACAAAAAAATCTGTATCCATATGTATATGTATATGTATATGGAGAGTAGCATTCGTGTTTATATTAATGTAACATTGGTAATTATTATTGTACCTATCTAGAAATGCATGTATATCATACATTGTTTGTATTTATATTTGTGTCCATATTCGTACAATATAGATATTTCCGAATGGACAAAGTATACGAGTATTAATAAAAAAAAATGAGGACATAATGTGGACATTAGAATGTATGGTTTGAAATCATCTAAAAACTCCCCAATTTCAAGATAACAACATAATAAGAAAAAAAATAAAAATAAAGAAAACATGTTTAAAGGTTACTTGATATTATGCATTTAGGTATAAATGACGAAGCCCTGAATTTATGCTTAGTGGATGTTGTAGCATGAGAAGAAAGTGGTGATGTAGTTTTGAATCAATGCTTTTAACAAAAGTACAATTATTGAACTCAGCTGGCTCGTGTGGTCAGCAAAAAGAGATATAACCTCTCTAGCTAGACGGACGGTTTTGGGATCAAACCGCGGGAGAGGTGTGGGTGTGTGTATTAGGGGCAGTGGACCCTAATGACATACAACGCAGTGTGCACAAAGTCCCGTGCATATCGTCAGACATCGCAAAAAAGAGAGTACAACTTAGTATTGTTCATATCGTTGGGTCAAGCTACCAAATGGTGACCCTCACATAGATGTATTGGTTAATTACGTTGACCATTCTTATATTTTATGTTTATTACATGGGGTACCCTTGCTTTGAAACTAATTACACGGGATACTGCTCTCCTTTAGAATTTTTTTTTTAACATAGAGGTAATTAGTGTTAAAAGTTTCTATAAAAAATATAAAACATAGGTGTGGTACGTATAATTAGTTTCAAAGTAGGAGTATTCCGTGTAATAAACATAAAACATAGGGATGTCAATGTAATTAACCCTAGGCATATCCTTTAAGGATACATATTGTCACGTTCTTGTAGAAGCATAGAAAAGACGCATCCATCCGCCCAACGTCCATGCGCTCCAAAATAAAATTCAACAGATGATGGAACGCATAGACACCATGCGGCACAGAAAAGGGTCACCCATGTGGTCCAAACAAGCGTCCTGACAACTGGCCGCAGGTCGACCTGACATGACGTCATGACAACAAAGATGGCGCCTGATACAGAATTATGACAAAAAGAATTTTCTTGATCCCCTCGAAGGACGAGAACACACTAAGAGATAGAAGTCCCGAGGATACTGTAGAGCCACGTGTACAACACGATAAAAGATCCCATGCGGCTCTGGCCCATGCGTCCCAGACTCCATGCGGTCTATGCGTCTCTGGCTCATGCGTACCAGACTCCATATATCTCATGCGGCTCTGGCATATGCGTTCCAAACTCCATGCGTCCCATGCTGCTCTGGCCGCGTCCCATGCTGCTCTGGCCCATGCGATCTAGACTCATGTGTCCAATGCGGCTCTGGCCTATGCGTTCCAGACTCCATGATGTAACACCCCGTTTCGCTCAAGCGGACTGTCGATTCAAACGGCAAAAGTGCAATATTCCAACCATCTTTGCTCAGGCGAGAATACTCGTTTGAGGCAAAGGATATCCAGACTTGTCCTTACAGGAGTTCGGCTTAGGCTTTTAGAGGCTCGCTCGGAGTATCGCTCAACCGAGGCGAATCATCACTAAGGTGGGTGGCTACGGTGAACTTGTCTTTGCTTAGCCAGCACACTTAAAATATGGAACGATACCTGCTAGTCGCTAGGTGAATCACCCCCTGCATGCTAATAAGAATACAACGCACCTAGCTAAGGGAATAATCCCAACTTGTATTGCTTATGTTAGAACATGGAATTAAAATATTGCTTATATTCAGACCCTCACATGCCACCCTAGATAATGTCGCTCAGTAAGTTACCTTACGGTTTCATTACTCGGCTTACCTTTGGGTCCGAGTCAATGTGAATGATTATGTTTATCCAAATATATGTTTGTCTGCTTGTATATTGCCTCGTTCGATGCTTGTCGTATAAACTATGCCTCAATTGTGTAACACTGTGCATGTCATGCATTCATCTAGTTCTTCTCGGAAGACTAACTAATAGTCATTATGTACAAGAATGAACCTGCCAGTATCCGGGACCGTTAGGTCACCAAGGCAATTCCCGCACCAGGAGAATGCATCAAGGCAAGTTGTTCATTGAACGAGAATCATGTCAAGCAATTCAAGAAATACAGCTCGTGGATCAATTCTCGTTCAAAGCAAGAATCATGATTCAAGCATCTCGTGTACTCGTATTTTTGTGTTCTCGTATATCTCGTAAAATTGGAAGACCAATAATTATATGTCGCGGACAACTCGGAAACGAGGTATAGTTCCATGGACGGTAACCGGGGCACTAGGGCCGATCCGATCCGGATGGAACTTCGTGTGTGGTCCATCGTGTGCAGGCGAAATAGTTTGTAGCGCCTCTTGTGCTTTCGTTGCATTCCATTCTCGTCTTGGACTGGGTCCTTTATGGCTATGCCAGCGACACATGTCATATAGATAAGTCATCCTCGCTTAGCGGCTATCCGCGTGCGAGTCATTGCATCGCATCAAGAGCATCTGGAATATAGTCCCGCACTAAAACACTTGTGTTTGAATATGCTAATGCCCTGATTCATTTTATAATTGCTCGTGCTGGAATTAACTTGGTTTGCCTTGGACAGGGAAGGTCAATGGTAAGTTGGTAAGTCTCGCCGTATTTTCTCTTATATCGCACGGCGTACTGCCATACGAGTTAGGCTATTCAACATTGCCATAAAACTAATCCTAAGAAAACTAGAAAGACAACATAATAGTTGATGCACAGAACCTATATTACGTATTTGGATTTGTCGAGCGGGCGAGTAGCCTCCCCACCAGTGCATTCGTGTACTGATAATCCACCAGGTTATTTGCAGGGTACGGGAGAACCTCGTTCGGTACGGATGCCTCCTTCGTGTGTGCTAAGGCGTGGAGTTCACTCTGAAGCCTTGTAGTGCTGCATCCGAAACTGAAGCACATATACAAGACATAATGTTGGAACATTGCCTGAACATTCACCTGTACAATCATTCCAAAAATATAGCCACTTGGCATGCTTTTACTGTTTCAGAGAGAGAGATCTGAGCGAATTATAATCTCGGCCAAGCGTCGTCTGTAACACTTGTTTATATCAATAAAGAGTTTTTTTTTGCTTTAACTTGTGTTATTCAATGCTTCCGCTATTGTAAACTCAGTAAACTTGTTACCGATCGCCTATGCGTTCATAATTCTGCTGCACTCGGACAATCTGTGCGACTCTGTGGCTTAGACCTCTTACCGCCAGCCAATGAACCACAACCTTGCACGGGCGAGGCTCACGCTCGTGCGGCATCACTCCCAGATGGGTCAAGCGATCGTCCCGCGGGAGCGCTGGCGCGGTGATTCTCGTCTAGCGGGGACGACCGATTAGCCTGCGGAAGATCGGGGCGTGACACATGCGTCCCTGTATCTTTGGCCATACGTGTTCCAAATTTCACATCGACCAAATCTTGTTGTTACAACTGAGTGATTCTCTCTAACCAAATAGTGGCCACGTGTCCACTTGATCAAGTCGCGCCTACAACAGATGAGAACCATTCAGATATTCAGCAACAAAAAATCTTAACAAATATTCACGTGATATCTGAAGCTCGATCTTGTGCACAGTTATAACTCATTCCTGTTAGGAGAAGACACGTGGCAACCCCCAACGTCCATGCAGCCTGAAATCCATGCGGCCACTAAATGACTATAAATAATAGGGTATTACCCCCATACAAAATACTGGCTTACTATCTGCGAATCTACACTCACGGGAGAGAGAAGATCTGCTGCATCGGATCGTCTACGAAGTAAAGAGAGTTGCTACACTCCTAACTCTCTACCGTCAACCCCTCAGAAAATAAATTTGTACTTAGATTGTCTTCTAGGACTCTTCTTTTTACTTTCTTAGTTTGTTAATCAAATCCAGTTCTTCCAGTTCTATTTTTGATTTAAATGGAAAACATAGTGGTGACTCTGCTGGGGACGTCCTTCTCCACTGTTGAGAAGTCGGTGGCACAATCCGATGTGGCCAAGCTCGGCTGGACGCAAAAAATATTGGTGGTCCGCTTCGACCAACAAGCGTTCCAGGACATACTCTTCGAAGAAAGTGCTAATCCTTCACCATGGATAGCCAAGTCCAAGAAGACCCGCAGAACGTGGGTGGCCAAGGTCGTTGTGCCCCACCCAACTACGGAGCATAGGCTTCCAGCCTCTTGCTCAGTTGCCAAAGATGATCGTCAGACGAACACCCAGAACGTCCACGTCTATGCGGCAGCCCTAGCTGACGCAAAAACTGTTCAGCTCCCAGACTATGGCAGAGAAAAACACTATAATACCAGACGTTCTGGTGCCGAGACAGCTTCTATACGGCCAAGAAGGAGGACGCATAAGACTGTTCTTGCGGCATCAACTCACAACCGCAGACAGCAGGCCGCATGCGGCCCTGATAGCAACAGAACCTCTGTTTTTGACCGTATCTCATGCGGCACAGATCCTATGTGACCCACTGAGAATGGTGAAAATCCAAAACTGGACTCTTCATACTACGCGCCTGCGGTAGCTAAGCTGAAAAAGTCCAGGGCAATGCAAGCTCGTCAAGCTCAAGCAACTGCTTATACGACCAACTGCCAACATGCATCGCAAACTATTACGCGAGCCTCTGACGGACAGTTGTACAGGACTGACCCATGTGTCCAGCCCACAGGGACCAATGGACAGGGTCAGTCTTAAAAGTCATCTACTGGTACCTCGGGGCAAGTTCATGTACGAATCCCAAGCCAGGGAGCAAATACAACACCTGTGCATCCGTGTGCCCGGGATACTCGGGCTTACAAATAGGATGCAAAGATAAAACACCATTCGCATGATTTGCGTGACGTGATTACTCACAAGAGTAAAGCAAGAAAAATAACTACGGCGTGCGATATTTTCTCTCCGAGGCACAGTTGCTCCAACATCATTATCAACTGTTGCTGCTACAATAAAGCGACAGTACACACAGATAGACAGCCGACCTTCCTGCGGCTATACCAGAAAATAACTACCCGACAACAACCCATAGATCAGATGAAAGTATCAGAGAGGAGTTGCCCTTCGTCTCATGCTACTCAACTGAAAAGTTTCCCGCCACCAAGGGAAGAAAGAAGTCAAATACGTCCAGTTCGGCGCTCTCTACCACTGCATCGCGAAGGCGATTACCGGGAGGGTTGAAAATGGCACATGCAGAAGACATCTTCGAAGGCACCCGCTCAAGGAAGAAGCTGCCAGCCCCTGAGGATAGTTCTCCCTCAGAACCCCAGGGGTGGCCCAAGCTGGGGGTAGTGTCCCCTGGACGTATGCGACATTCCGACGTTCCGAGGAGACAACGATTCCCAAGGAACGGACTCCGAGATCCCGGAGGGTAGCTACTCCGACCAAGATGACACAATCTTCTACGCAGGGGGTAGTATCCCCTATGAATCCGAGGAAGACACAATGGTTCCCGTCCTCCTTGAAGACTACTCACTACATGGGTATGAGACAGGGAGCACAGCATCCACTGCCCCCTCCATTTCTCCTCGTGTGATGACGGTATACATGACCAGAGATGACCATGAAGGCCCCAGTAACTGACAGTGGCTCAATATGCTCGAAGCCATGATGCATACAATGAGTGCATCAATGCAAGCTTTGACCCAGACAATGCTGAAAATCAAGGCAAACATGGCCTCCCAGCCGGCAAGGGCCTCTGGACAAGCAAACCTGGACCCCGGGACTAACAGGGATTAAAATACGATTGCTCCTCTCCTACCTGGATTATCGGCACCTTCGGCAGGAGAAGAAGCTAAGGAAGCAAGGAGGGAGGTCCGAGAACTTTGGGCTCGCCTAGACTCCATGAGCAATCGGAACTCACTTTGTGATCTCGGGGTGTGGTAACCATACCCGATAGAGTGGAGGGATGTACCGTATCGGCCCAAGTACAAGCCCTTCAACATAAATATGTTTAACGGGAATCCTCCCTACGTTGCTTCATGATCTACTTCGATATCACAATGGGACACTTACACCGCAGCGACGATATCCTTACCAGGCTCTTCGTCGGTTCATTGGCAGGGGTAGCTTTCGATTGGTTATGCAGTCTCGAAGATAACTACATCTCATCATTCGATGACCTCAAGCGTATGTTCCCTAACAGATTCTATGAGGCAGGGAATGATATGATGATGTCTTCTCTGATGGGCATCGCCCAGGGTGAGAAGGAACTGACATAAAACTACATCGAGCGGTTCCTGTAACACCCCGTTCCGCTTAAGCGGACTGCCGATTCAAACGGCAAAAGTGCAACGTCCTGACCCGCCTTGCTCAAGCAAGAATACTCGTTTGAGGCAAAGGATATCCAGACTTGGTTCCTTCAGGAGTTCGGCTTAGGCTTTCAGAGGCTCGCTCCGAGTATCGCTCAACCGAGCTGTATTATCGCTAAGGTGGGTGGCTACGGTGAACTTGTCTTTGCTTAGCCAGTACACATAAAATATGGAATGATATATGCTAGTTGCTAGGTGAATTACCACCTGCATGCTAATAAGAATACAACGCACCTAGCTAAGGGAATAATCCTAACTTGTACTGCTTATGTTAGAACATGGAAATAAAATAATTGCTTATGTACAGACCCTCGCATGCTACCGTCGCCTTGGGCAACTGGACCCTGCTATGCCTCGATAGATCGATATGTGTATTGCTTTTCTTAGTGCACTGTTCACCTGGTTACATTGCACGACTCTAGGTAATGTCGCTCGTTAAGCCCCTTAACGGTTTTACTCCTCGGCTTACCTTCGGGCCCGAGCTAATGTGATGGTTAAGTTCCAAGATAAAGGCATGCTTGTCTGCGTGATATGTTAACTGGTAATGTTGCCTTGACCCCGCTGTGCCTCAAGTAGGATGATACAAGTACACTATGTTTACTCATTGCACTGCACGATCCTGGAGCATGTCATTCAATAAGTTCCTTGCGGTTTCACTCCTCGGCTTACCTTCGGGCCCGAGCCAACGTGATTGTTTAAGTTTCATTGGAAATGTATGCTTGCCTGCTATATGTTAACTTATACCCTTGCCTCGATTCAATGCTTGTTATATGGAATCATGCCACAATCAAGTAAGGCACTATTGTATATCGTGCATGCATCTTGTTAGCCAGAAGACTATTTTATAGTCCTTATGTGTAAAATGAACCTGCTAGTATCCGGGACCGTTAGGTTGCTAAGGCAATCCCCGAACCAGGGGAGCGCATCATGTTAAGTTATACCTGAACATAACCATGGACTTATATATCAACTTGTGTGGAATGCATAACAAATGATCCGAACGGCCTGGGATGGTTTGTAGCAAGGATCATGACCTGTGCCTACAACCATTGCCGTTTACTCAGAATAATGTAAGAATAGCAAGAACTCATTCATTCAGTCGCGGACGCTTGTGCACAAGTTTGATCACCTCGGATCGGGGCATCGGGGCACCGGGACCGATCCGGCCTAGGGGGAAGATCTGGTAGTTGCGCTAGTTTGTTCCTAGCACGGATAAGTTCGGTCGGGTTGCCGGGGCATCGGACCACCGTCTTATTGCGACTATGTCCATAAATGGCTACGCCAGCGACTCCTGTGCATTCATGCATTCATAATCATACTCGCTTAGAGGCAATCCGTATGCGAGTCATTATATTGCATCTAGGAATCTGAATCCAAGTATCCTGGTAAAATAATAATGAATCGGTGAATCATATCCGGAAATCTGAGAAATAAGTATACTTGTGTTCCATGAATTAAATAGAAGAACTCGTGCACCCGATATAAAATCTCGCTTAAGACACTTATGGTTGCATATGTTTGTTTGATAATAAATGAAACAAATAAGACAAGATTTATACGAAACCCGCTCTTTGGTTCACAAACAAGAAGTACAATTAATCCTATACGAGGATGTCAAATATAATTTTTAATCTGGGTAAATATTGCTATAGGAGTCTGATCTGCAGTCGATCACTTTGTCCCTTGGACCACACGATGATGAAGAAGTGCCGTAGAAGACAGAAAGCAGCTTCAAAAGTTGCAAAAGAGAGTGAATGCTCGATGCCAAAGTCGTCGATCACTACTCTTTGCCTGAGCTCTGGATTCTTCTCTCTCAAAGACTCTTCGACTCTTAGTTCCTTGACCTTCTCTTTTGATCTTAGAATCTTTGACCTTCAGTTTTTCGACCATTCTTTGACCTTGGACCTCTGTCAATAGAGGTCTCTATTTATAGGGTTTTAGTGACAGTGACCATCCAGTCGGCGTAGAAGCCGAGCAGTGGAAAGTATAGCACCTTTTTACGCGATGGTTAAAATAACTGTTGCCTACGTATAAATGACCTTTTGAATGAGCGTGTGACGCGTGTCCCATTAAGAGACAATGCGTATAACTGCTGCAAAGATTACGGCATAAAAGCCACGTAGGTAGTTATCCTTCGTGTAGAAGAGGTTAGCGTAGAAGCCATTAACTGTCACCATGGCATAGAAGCCAAAGAGTTATCAAACTGGCGTAGAAGCCGAGTGGGCGTAGAAGCCGAGTGGGCGCAGAAGCCGAGTGGGCACATAAGATAGCTGATCCTCCTCCCTTGACTGAGGCTTTGAGCGAATTCTGGACCGAATAGCTTTAATATGCACAAATGCAAATGTGGCCTGAGTTGGCGTATTCCTAAGGAGATAGCGTACAACGTGCTCCCATAGCTGAGAATAGCTTGATGGCATAATGCACAAAAGTGATGATGTGGATGTTTTAGCCGAAATTATGACTTTTGGAGATATAATCAAATCTCTTGCATTAAATGCAGAGATCTGCCCCCATCCTACGCATTAAATACAGAGGTATGCCTCAAAGATTTGCCATCATTCTGCGCATTAAATGTAGATGCGTGCCTCGAAGATCTGCCACCGTTCCGTACATTAAATGCAGAGGCGTGTCTCGAAGATCTGCCATCATTCTGCGTATTAAATATAAAGACGTGCCTCGAGCCCTGTACGAAGAGCAGCTTTTGACGTGGCAGCCTATTTGTCTTCTTTGGAACGTAAACGGCTCACATCTGCCTGTATAAAACTAGGCAGCGTATTCCCTCGTATGCGTAAAAGCGGTTTACGTCAAGGAAATGTCACTAAACGACAGTATGGGTCGCTGTGCCGCGCCATCATTATAGCCGTCGTCTGGGTAGTCGTGCAGTACTCTTTGTCAGGTGTCAGACGTCAGGTTCACTGCATGATTTGACAGGTTCATTTCGAGGAATATGAAGCATTCCTCGTACACTTCAATGCTGCATTAAAGCGGATGAGTTTTATGCTGTAAAGGCGATGTAGCACTCTTTTTACGCTGAAGCAGCCTGGACATACTGCATTACGCGGATAGTCCTTGAGCTTATATTTTATGCTGTACTTAGCGAAAAAGCTCTGTTTGTACGCTGGTGGCTCCGAAGTCATCTTTTTACGCTGTCCAGCATCAACATGCTGCGTATAGCTATTTCAGCGTATTTTTTTCATGCTTCTACAAGACCCCCTTCAAAGTTTTCAAATTCCTCGTAATTTGAAACGCTTTGAATGAAGCATGAAATGGTCAAGTCCGACTCGTTCTTCAAGGCTGACTTTTTGGCGAATTATTGGGGATTTGTTGGGATTTGGTGTGTTCTCTTTTGCCTATATAAAGGCTGAGGAGTTAACCTGTTCTTCCCACATTTCCTTCACCACACAGAGATGATCGCCGGAGTTCGTCGGGTCGACTTGAGGAAGAAGAAGACCATGTTCTTCCAGCATGTAAGGAGCCGAAAAAGAAGGCATCTTCGAGCAAATATCCTCTGCAACGATGGATCATGGAAGGATATCATAGCTTCCTTTGCTCGGAATAATCAGTAACTTTGTATGGCGGTTTGTCTAGGAGAGAGAAAGGGTCAGATTCGACCACACAGCTTGCAAACTGTGTTTTCTCTTGTCATTCGTGGACGAGAGCAGAAAGACTAGCTCTGTCCTCGAGTATTGAGTTGGGTAAAATACCTCAACTCAATCTGTCATGGCGTATGGAGAATGGGCTCTGAATAATTCAGGCAGGCCCAGTTTTGTATCCTCCCGCCATTAATCATTTTCTTGTTAATCGGTCGCAGAAATCGACTAACTGCTGAAGAAGACGGAGGAAGATCTCCACCAATACGAGAACCTGGCAAAATAGATTTTGGGGGTGGCCTTCCGATGACGATGAGGAAATTCTTTGTAGACGGGATTTCCCTCATATGTAATCATGAAAATGAAGAAAAACCCTTTTGTAGACTGGATTTTCCTCATATGTAATCATGATTAATAAAATCGTCTTCTTCTGTGCATATGATTATCTTGCCATATATTTTGCTATGATAAAGTCTGAATATGTGTAGCTTCGACACGTCTGGTCACTTTACGCCGACTCTGATAGAAAGAGTACTAGGTCCCGTCCTGTCTTTTACGCAGAACTAAGGATGCGCAGAAAGCCGCTTAGCATTTAAGTCGAGTGTTCGAACTGTCCTGCTGTTAGGAATGGGGAGCTGCATAGAATTCTGAACCGTCGCTTCTGATAAACAGAATTTTTGTTCAGACCATCATCTTCAAGAATAATTTCTCGAAAATCTCTTGAAATAGGGCGAGAAACGGCTGTCAAACTGAGTCGCCATCTTGAACTGTAGAGGAAACATGAACTTCCAATCGACCCAAGAAGATGAGTAATTTTTAATGTTGAACTCTGTATGCTTTGGATACTTGGGATATTTTGAGGCCAAGAAGGAGTATCCTCTGTGTGAACCCTTGCAATTGACCGCCTTGAGAATTGTTCAGATATACGCATATTCTGGCCTGCGTATTCTCAGATATGCAGAAAGTCATAGATCTGTAAATGTGGATGAGCATAAAATCATAAGTTCATAGCCTCTTGAGCGTAAAAGCTGCTGAGCATGAGAGCATCATGATGTAGAAACTGTAGATTTGTAGCCTCTGAAAATAAAATCTTCCGAGCGTGAAGTTGTGGATTTGTCGCCTCTGAGCGTAAAAGCCGTCGAGCGTGAAATCATAGATTTGTAGCTTCTGAGCGTGAAGTCGTAGATTTGTAGCCTCTCGAGCGTAAAAGCTACCGAGCATAAAAGCATCCGGGCGTAAAACCATAGACTTATAGCCTGTGAGCATAAAACTGTAGATATGTAGCTACCGAGCGTAGAATGCTTCTTGGCGTAAAACTACGAATCTGCTTTGCACGAAAACTTTTCGAATTCGCTGACTGTCCGCCTTTCCTGAGTAATAGGCTGACGTAGTCCCCAATCGTAACTGAATATTAAATGTAGGATTTGGTTAGGGATTCGAGGAGTCCGTCAGAACTCTATATATACCCCAAGGCTTTCAGAGGAAAAAAAAATTTTATCTGCCTTTTTTGCAAAAGAAAGCCTTCGACTCTTCGAGTTCTCTCCTTCGTTTCCTCTCCGAGCATTCAGAGTTTTCAGCAATGGCCCAAAACCAATCCCCTCATATAAGGGAAAGAAGGTTGACTCTTCTTCTCGCTCTTCTGCCCAAGCGAGAGCGACTTCCGTCGGGCAAGGCGAGCTTCATTCTGAACGAAGTGTCCCACCGACGAGCAGCACACCCGGAGTTAAAGGTAAAGCTTTTGGGACAAAAAGAACGACTAAAATCCTTCGTACACGTTGTACGTGAACGCGCTAGGTCGTCTTCTGTGCTGATAGCCTCTTCGAGGAAGATGATGCACATAGATGTTTCATCTTTTACGCCCATATTTCTAATGTGTCAGCATAAAAACCCATATTTTTACAGTCTGGTGTAAAAGTATAGACTGTCGAAACTTGGCGTATACCATAAAATTTGAGTTTTACGCTTCTGGATGAAAATTTTGGCATAATAACTCAAACTTTGGCATTTTGGCGTAAAACACAGACTGTCAAATTTTTTTCGTGTATACTGCCAGTCTTGAATTTTATGCCTTGGAATAAGATTCCAGCGTAAAAGATCAAGTTTTTACAGTCTTGGCGTAAAGCACAGACTGTTGACTTTTGGCATATGCTGCAAGATTGTAATGTCTAGTATAGAAACTGACGTATTTTTCTTGCATTTTGCAGTTAACTTACATGGGTCTCCGCTGGCCGAGGTGATAGGTTCCGTTGCCGGGATCCTGTATTCCAACTACCTGGAGGATTTGTCCCACGTGACATTTCCCATCTCTGGACCCCAATATCCTGAAGGAAAGGGAATCCTGATATCGGCTCAAGGCGAGCGAACGCTGTTGAACATGATCAACGGAGAGCCCCTGACATACATAGACGGGGCCCAATATATAAAGCCGACTTTTCACTTCGGGGACATGATTGACAAGCAGTCCCAGACGAAGCCCAAGAAAGAACTCTGGGTTTTCCCTGCTGGGGGCTTGGTCATGTATCTGCCCAAGATGCTGAGAGACTATCCTATCTCGACATTCTTCCATGCTACACATCCCAGGATGATGTCGTGGACGCTGACTCCCGATCTTCACGGCCGGTCGGGTAAGATATTTTACCAGAAAGGATCTAGCTAAGGGTCATTTGTCAGCCGCCCTTCCGGCTCTGTGATGTCGTTCAGGGGATTATACCCGGGCATTGTCCCGAGTGAAGACAGTTTACTGCTCCAGCCGGTCCAATTACCGACTTTCTGCAATGATTTCATGGGGCATAGAGGAGTATACCCCAAGGTTATTCCTCGGACCAATGGGTGGATCACCCCTACAAATCTTCGATGGGATCGCTTAGCTGACTGGGCCCTGAAGCATTTTTAGATCGAGCTGGAGAGCATTGGTCTGTACGCAGCTGTGAGTGCTACCAGTGTTGGGTTACCTCTCAACCCTAGCCTGTTTTTGGCTCTGATAGAGCGATATATCTCGCTCACCGGGACTTTCGCCACTCCACTGGGGGAGTTGGGATTGGCCCTCCACGAGATGGCAGAGATTTCGAGGCTGCCAATGGGGGATACTCCTTATGAAGAGTATGTTTTCACGAACCGGGAGCTGGGGGATTCAGACCCTCGGGTAGTGGCAGTGTACCAGGAGCTGATGTGCCACTACCTTGCTTGCACCGCCTTTTATAATGAGCCTTCAGATTTGGCTCATACCAATAAATGGACGTCCTACCTCTTCTTTCACCGGGCCAGGGCTGCTAAGCCAGAGAAAGTCTTGGATAGCAAGGATCAGCCCCTGAGCTTTCTGAGCGTACTTAGTGCTCAGGTAGTCGACGATCTTATGGAAGACGCTAGGGCTCCAGACCAGATTCTCGACAAAGGGATAGGGAAATATCCTGCAGGCACTAAGGCCTACAGTTATTTGAGGCATTGTCGCAGGCCTCTGTCCAAGGAAGCTCAACTGGCTGGCTTTCTCTCTATATGGCTGCGCCGACTGGTGGTACCCGACATTGCATCTGCGGACCGCATTCATCGTGACACGCTGTGGCCTGCAGTGCGTCTGGTATTCGGGACAAGACTGGGCTTGCTCCCTGCCATGGTGTGCCGCATATAAGCTGGCCTGAGGGCCATTACTGAAGGGCCGCTTGCCGATGAAACTCGGCATGATAGCTTTCCCAGGGTAGAATTACCATACCTGTATTTGATGGGATGGTTAATTCTCCATAACCCCAGGGTGATGTCTCCCGGCTCTGGCAGTAGTTCGGGGGGTAGTTTCTTGCTGAATTACAAGAATTCCTCCTGGAACGTGACCACAGTTTTAGACTGTCAGCGGGCGCTGAATTTCAGTCACAGCTGGAAGCTTTTCTGCACTGTCCCCTCTGTACATCTCAATCAACAGGGGTGCAGACTTCAGGACTTAGGTGAGGGGCAGACCATTCTTTCTCCTGAAGCTTTTAATTGGTTGGTCTGCATTAGACCTTCCCATTTACTATACAGAAGCGAAGACCAATACTTCTTGGAACCCTACCTGCCTAGTCGGTTTGCCAGGTAGTTTGGGTATGACCAATTGCATGTGGGTAATGCCGTTACCAGCTTCAGGTCCAGGGGCGGACTCATTGATGGAGCGATAGGATGACGATACTTCATCATGGGTTGCACTGAAGCAATTTTTACCGTGCCCGTCATTTCACTCTCCACGGAGCTGCGCATCCTCCACTCGTATGCCCAGTTTTATGTGGCAACCAACACCTTCCATCGCGATTTTGATATGCGTAGAAGTTTTAGGATGCCCTCCTCCAAGTCCGCAGGAAGAGTCAAAATCCCCTCGGTCTCCTCTGACGAGGGTGAAGATTTCGTCAATCCAGATGAGCCTCTGTTGGCGGTACCGAGGGATGAAATACCTCCGCCTGCAGGGGCTCTGGTTATCTCTGGTAAGCGAAGGGCTCCTGTTCCGAAGGAGACTTTCCCTCGCAAGAAGAAGAAGAAGACGGTTAGTCGCCCTCTCAGGATTCCCGGCCATGAGGGTCCTAGGAGTGAGCCTGCATTTTCCCCTGTCGGGGACAATTCTTTGATTGGAGGTTCCTTGCCTTTTAGAGAGGGAACCTCTACAGTTTCGGCTGGCGGTACCGGAGAATCTCTGCTTGGGGCTGCTGTCGCTGCTACCGCTTCAGGTAGTGGTCCGAGATCGCCTACCAGGCCGAGCCAAATAAGGATATCTTTATCCAGACCGGCAATGGGAGAAACCCCTACCGCGTCTATAAGTATACCCAGCGAGATTCCAGCTGACGAACCTCGATTGGATCTGGGTGAAGATTCGAAAGAATACCTACTGATGTTAGTTAGCACACCCCCTTCTCCAGGTATGACAGCTTGCTTAGCATAATTAAGAAATGATTTAGCTGTACTGGCTGCAGACGTGACATATATGCCATCGGCCTTGGGTAAATGTCGTCTTTACGCCTCTTTTTTAGAAAAAATTAACATTATTTTGATATTAACTTTCTTTTGTCTTCTTTTCAGGGGAAGACATCTACGGGGAGGGCAGTGTTGATGCCCCTTTTGGCTCTGTTTCAGCTCCTGACGATGACATGGAGGTGCCCGACTTTGAAGAGGAAGCATTTTTGGTTGTCGGCTCGCCTGAAATGGTTTTGATATCTCAAGAGGAGGATGAGCCTGTCATTGCGACAATGCCTCCTTTGAGTACGCCGGTCACTTCGTCCGTTGTTGGCGCATCTTCTTCTGTTGCACTATCTGTTGAGGCGACGGCTGTAGAAACATCGTCTGCGGTCATTCCTAAAGGGGGATTCGCCAATATTGCAGCCACTCCCAGCGTCCATTCGGATCTAGCCATGCTGACTGAGCAGTATACTAGTATCTTCTACACCACTATGAAAACATTGATATCAATGGTGTTAGAGAAGAATCTAGGCTTCGAGGCGCTGAGGAGGTCCTCTCAGTTTGCGATAGTGCCGATCAGAGAATTCAACGACACTGGGATAGCTGACACACTGGAGGAGATAGTTAATGGTTTGGAGCAACCCATTAACGAATATCTGCAACTATCTCGAGGCAGCATTGACGGTCTCATTCAAGCTAGGTATGACTCCCTGACTGCAGAGCTTGCTGGGCAAATGGAAACTCTGGACAAATCCGTCCAGGAACAGCAGTAGGAGATGGATCATGATTGTGCCAAACTGGAGTATGTCATTCCTTAGCTGACTCGGTGCAAAGTCGAATATGAGAAAGTGACAGCAAGTGTCCGCAGATTGAGAGATGAACTCGCTCAAGCGGAGGAGGAGGCTGTCTCTTTGTCGGCCTCTCGCGATGTGCTGAAGAATCGAATGGAGACCGCTCAACAGAACCTGACGCATGTGGGTGTCATCCACGCAGGTTTTGCACATGCTCGGTCCGAGCTAGTTACTTTGAACAATGATGCGGCAAGGTTGGAACGGGCTCACGCTGACGTCTTGAACTCCAGGGATGAGAGAATGGCTGCTCAGGCACGGCAGATTTGCGAACTAACCGCTCCCCCCAAATAACGTACTTTTTTTTTGCTTTTCAATGTACTTTTGCTCTTTTTGAGAATAATAAAGAGGCTTTTATCTGACTTTGTAGACCCGTCATTTTGGAATATAAATGACAGGTTTGGGTTAAAGTGATATCAGAGGTAATATGGACGTGATATACTCTCGGTAAGTTTTAGCTGGACATCTCTATTCAGAGGTTATATAGACATGATAGAATACGTTCCAACTAAAATTGTACACAAAACACTATCAGAGGTAATATGGACGTGATAGGTCTTGAAGTTCCAAATTAGTTAAACATATCTATTCAGAGGTTATATGGACATGATAGAATACGATCCAACTAGTTTCATTTTGGAAGTAGTTTTGTCAGAATAAGATCTTCACCATACTCCATTTTGAGCAAAGGAGGTTAAGCGTAGTACCTCTTCAGGAATTTTCCATTGATAGGAGCCATCAACAAGTCTCTGTTAGGCTTAGCTAACCTGTAAGCGCCGTTCGAGAACGTCGTCTCGATCACATAAGGGCCTTCCCATTTGGGCTGGAATTTACCCTTAATCTTGTGAGTAAGAATCATCGGCCTTCTCACAGCTAAAACTAGCTCGCCAACTTTGAACACTCTTTCCTTTACTTTTTGATTAAAAGATCTGCAAATGCGTGCCTGGTAGAATGCAATGCGCTGTTGAGCTTGAAGGCGTTTCTCGTCTAATCCTTCTAGCTCTTGAAGCCTTAACAGGTCATTCTTTTCTTGAGTCAACTCATTAGCCACTGCTATCCTGAGTGACGGAATTTGGACTTCGATGGGGAGAACTGCTTCGCTCCCGTAAACTAATGAGAATGGGGTGCAACCTGTCGGTGCTTGTACCGTTGTGCGGTACGCCCAGAGATATTCTCCCAGCTTCTCATTCCAATCTCTCTTGTTCGAAGAGACGAACTTTTTCAAGAGCTTGATAATGGTTTTGTTGAAAGCTTCCCCCAAACCATTAGCAGCAGGATTATATGCCGTAGAGGCCACATTTGTATTCAATTTTTATCACAAAATTGATGAAACGCTTGGCTGATGAATTGAGACCCATTGTCATGAATTATCCTCCGGGATATCCCAAAACGATAAATGACATGATGCTTGATGAAGCTGATCACATTAGATGCCTTCACCTCAGCAAGAGGGATCGCCTCTGCCCATTTGGAGAAATAATCTGTGATGGCCAGTATAAACCGGTGACCTCTGGAAGAAGACGGGTGAATAGGACCAATGATATCCATACCCCATGCTTCGAAAGGCCAGGATACAACCGTAGGATATAGATGTTCAAAAGGTTGATGTATAAAGTCTGCATGAACCTGTCACGACCCGCACCCGGTTTAGGGGCACGAGAGCGTGGGTACGTCCAGCCTACGCCGCAGCATCGGCGGTAGAACGCTGTCTAGGTCAAGTACTATCTAAACAATCTCACTTTAGTATCCAACTCCATAAGGAGAAGTGGATATCAAAAATAAATCTAGAAATACTCAATCACAACTACAGCACGATAGGAAATGAAGAAATAAAAGAATACAATACAAGTCTAATGACAACATAATCATACCTGCAATCCTTAACTTCCAATCCCCAAGTGTCAGAAACCAGTCTACTAAGGTCACAGTCTGGAAAAATATTTTCCAGTCAGGAAGGAGCAAAGTACATCTCTAAATAGCAGTTCTATATAAATGACATAAACTATGTAGCAGTTCTAGATGGAAACATACCAGATGCATGTATAGGTACGAGAATGTACAAGAAAAGAAATATACTGGAAATACTGTAAGTAAATGCAGGAAGAAAAATAATATGTCAATGAGCAAGAACCCTATGACTAAGTGTGTGAGTACTAGCTTTAACATGTGATCGGCTTGGGACTAGTAAACTCATTACATGGGTTAGTAGGGCTAACCGATGTAACAGTGAGGAGGCATATAAACTCATTACATGGGTTAGTAGGGCTAACCGATGTAACAGTGAGGAGGCATGTAAATGGTCAGGCCGCACCCGACGTGAGATGTGGGATGAGCTATGGTGCATATAAAGTTGGGTATGATCACATATCTACACTAAAGTACTCCCCAAACCCCCCGACTGGTATAGTAGATCCAATCATGGTACGCTATGGCACAGGATTCCCTAGGAAGGTAGCAAATCTCCCCGGGAATTAGTGTCTGTACATGCACAAGATATCAAGGAAACAAGTCTCGTACAAGCTACACCATGAATAGGGAATAACATCTCATGACGAGATCCGTGTATACCAATCCGTGTAACCATCGTGTCAAGATCATGGATATTTACACTAGATACAGTGAACATAGGAGATATCATAAATTAGAAACTAATCAGAGAATGTACTCGCCTGTGGTCCTGAGCAAGGTGTGAGGAACGATGTCCAAAGTGGATCACAATCACCTAAAAATATCAAATATCCATATCAAAAAGTGGTTTGAAAAGGCTACATGCATACCTAGTTCTATGCTAGGTACAGGGTTATTGCTAGGTCTTTGGTAAGCTGACTATGCACCACCTAACTATACTAGTCAATCTTAGCTATACTTGTTATTGACACTAGGGTATCCACTTATACTAGTTAGAATTTATAATTCGTTTCTATTTTAGTAATAATATAGTCCTAACTTATTTACCTTAGCTATATAACCATAGGTGTTATACATGTTAGCTACCCTCTCATCAACCCAACTAAAAACCCAAATACTCAAGGTAACACAACACTGCACATCACAGTTTTTCAGTCTGAAATTTCAGACTTCAACATGTATGGCCTGACCTTGAGGCAACATAAGCCTACTGGCAGGATCAATAGGTAGGTCTGAACATTGTTCATACCTATCCAGTACCAGGAACTTAGTACTAAATCAAAACTCTCTCAAATTACCCACTGAACTTAACCTTACTGCACACCACACTACAGCACATATATGCCCTCTAAGCTACATAATTTAAAGGTATTCACTTCACACTCACTCTCCTCACTGATACACTGGTTCACACACATCTATAAGTTCACACAGCCATCCCATCTAGACACTACTGACCTACACTCACTGAAATTGTAAATACCTACACACACAGGTCCTATCTAATTAATACACCCACTATAATTCTGCACACACTGATAAACAGGTCTGGATACACTAATATCTCACTGCACACACTCTCAGACACTCTGACACACACACATCTATAATATGCTTACTGATACTAAGCTACCCACTTAATACCTAGACACTGCAATCACAAGATACTCACTGACACTCAGACCTATACATTCACACAGGCACTTAACTAGGCTTATTGACACATAAATACACTGATAAACACACAGGAAACTTACTCACACAGGTTCACAGTTAACTCTCTGATATTTAACACAGGGACATTCACACACTTGTACACACAGCTAACACACTGATCACAGTGCCACACACCACAGAAACTTCAAAATACTGATACACAATTTAAACCCTTACATTAACCAAATTCCTACACTACCACACCTATAAGTTACTGACACATCACAACACAGGTTGACACACACACAGGAAACTCTAGAACTACACTGACTGAGACACTCACACAGGCATTTTCAGTTCACACACAAAACTTCTGATACACAGAATTTACACTGGTTCTAATATAGCTAAGTCATATACATGGGAACTGATACTCCTTAACTACTCTAACACTGAACATTGTAAATTTGAGATTCAACCACAGTCCCTTGCATCACATGATTTTACTGCTGCACAAGGATTGCCTCATCAGCTAGCCCAAGCTCCTCTCTCTGTACTGATATAGCATAGAGCCTCTGCTTGAGGTGCAGCTGCACAAAACAGTCCCACACAACTACCCTACTACAACCAACAGAAGGTAAAAGCTATGTAGTAACTGATACTAGACTGATACTCGTATCAGTCCAAACATCTCACTGAACTCAGGGATACACCCTCAACTGCACACATAACATCCAGGTTACACTCACACACATACTATACCTGAGACACAAAGACCTACACTCACTACTGGCACTAAGAACACACTGACACACTGCTCTGGGGAGTTAACCTGGGACACACAGGAAATACACAGTCCTCCTCACTGCACAGAATCCCTCACACACAGCACTCTGTTTCCCTCACTGAGAACACACAGGTTATCACACAGTTCAACATACTGTAACCAATCTGCACCTCACTCACACACTGAGACAAATTCAAAAATACCTACACACTAGATACTGAGGCAAGATACTGATGCACTCTCCCTCTCAACTGATGCATAGGCCACCAATACCCCATACATACACAGGCAATGCCTAACCTATCTACTGACACTCTAACACCCTCTAAGTTATTAGCCAACCCTTACACACAAGAAATAACTGGCTGATACACCTAGGACCTAACACACAGGTACCTATAATCTATCTCCTACACTGTGAACTCACACAGGAACTAAAATGCACAGAATACACATATGCACACACACCAAACCGATCAGGATCTCCCTGCACCTTGAGAACACACAGTTCACAACTACACAAACACACACAGATCTCTATTTAACCTAGCCCACTGCACAAGAAAACCCAAAATACACAGTACACACAAAACCCGACTACACAGTAAAACCCCCCCCCCAAATCACAACCTATCTATACACCTATGCAATTATATCTATGTATATAGATTTGTATATCAAAACATGTAGAAATTGAATAAGTTAGATAGGTAAAACCCTAATAAACCTATCACCAAGTACCTGAAATGCTGAAATCGAACTCATAATAAGAACTCATGCAAAAACCTCCAAACGAACCCTAAACGAGATCCAACCCTTCCCGTTGGAGGAAGAAATCGGTCCACATGCAAACCCCTAGGGTTAGGGTTCACGAATTTGGGGAAATCCCATGTTGGTCACCAAAACCCAATCCAAAACCCTAAAACGAAATCTAACAGCAAGGGGTTTCCTAGTGGGTAATAATCAACAGAAAAACAGAATATAATGGATTAAAATTCGGATTTCACCTAGGGAGGATGGTTTATTCGATGGAGGTTCTTCTTCTCCAAGGTTCCTTGACCCAAGCTCCTTGCTTCCCTTTGCTTTGGAGGAGGAAAAAGGGAATCCTAGGATTTGATTCCGAATTTGGGGTGGGGGAAAGTGGCTTTTCTAATGGAGGCTAGGGTTTCATTCTTAATGAAGGAAAAAGGTGGCTCCCTTTTATATTAAAACCAGGTTAGGGTTTTCTAATGAAGGGTTAAGCTAATCCTTCATGTTTAAGTCATGGAGAACTAATTAACTAGGGTTTAGTCACCTCTAGGGTTTCAAGTCTATAACTACCATGAAAAAATTTAGGGTTTCACTCTAGGGTTTCAAGTCTATAACTACCATGAAAAAATTTAGGGTTTCACTCTAGGGTTTGACCTAAACCAAACACAACTAGCAACATATAAATTTTTTTATAAAACTCAGCAGATATAATTAATACATAATTATTCAAAATAGTAAAATTACACTAATGTCCTCATCTGGAAATGTGGTAGTGACAAGTCTACCCTCCTTAAAAGAATTTCGTCCTCGAAATTTAAAGTCCTCCTAGTAGTGCTTACTCATACACATTATTATTTTCCATAATTAGTGAAATTCAACAACCCACATAATCCTGAAATAATCCACCTCGTTGTTTCACAATTTTCAAAATTTTTGAAATTACTATATTCCTGAAATATCCTAAAAATCAGTTTCCATTTCCTCACAATTCCCACGAATCTAAATTTAAAATGTTTATACTCGGAATTTGATATCTGTTCCTCAACTTTAATTCAATCAATGTATTGAATCTCGTCCCAAAGGTCTGAATCCAACAATAATCCATCAATGATCTAATTCTTCAGTTTCCTTTTTCCTCAAAATACTTAATAATGCGACACTTATGGATCCTTCAAATGTAACGTCCGCAATATAAAAATTTAAATTTCTATATTGCAATCAAATATATATAATGATAATTTTCCCAATTTTCCTCAACTTTATGATAAATTATATCACAATCAACCTTCCTGAAATTAACAATCATCAATTCTGCCATGTTAAATTTTTAATCCTTTATTTAAATTAGCGTTTATCCTCAAATTTCAATCATACCTCGATCCTTGTAAAACCAATGATCCAGCAATTCTGTTATATCAACTCATGAATGCTTATCCTTGAATTTCTAATCATCTTGTCCCATTTTGTCAAGTCATAACCTTGTCATAGATCCTTGCTATGGTCCAAGCCCCAATGATCATGGTTTAAGAAGATTCTACCTACAGCCATGCAATCTAAGAAAATATATAGGTCATGTGTCTTTTGTAATGGTACTGCAGTCTCTGACAGGGTGTACTATTAGCTACATTCTAGCAAGTAAATCACGAATACAAACCACGGTACTAGGGAATCAATCAATCAGAAGACGAAAACAACATGAGAAAAGAAGGAACCCGCTAACATATTTCTTGCGGTATCTCCTATCTCTAGCATACACTTAACTCTAGCACATTCACTAACAAATTCCTATTCCTGTACACTGGTACCCATATCAACAAATCTTAATCCACAAGATCCATAAATATATCCCTATGGCACACATCTGTTTATTAATACCTAAATCTGATACCAAGATTCTCTAATATAACCATGGTTCAATAATGCATCCAAGTTTGATACCTCTATCTCTTTAGTACCATACTCTCTGTCAGTTCCCGTTCCTACTACAATTGTCCATACCATTTGTTCTCATCACTCAAGTTCACACCAAGTGTAACACATCATACTAAATACTAAGCCCTTTCTAATACAACTCTAGATGGACACCCAAGTCAGTCTGCGGTGCCATCTCAATCATGCTCAAATCACCAGATCCTTACACATGTATATCATCTACTCATATATTAATATTCATATCTCTCATCTACCATAAAATTAATTCTCAAAATAATCGTCAATCACTTCTAAAATCTTTGTAGCCTTAATCATGTTTATTGAATTCATATTTGAAATCCTCAAAAATTTAATGACGAAATCTCAACTCCTCCATTAAAAATAAAATTTATTTCCACCTTTAATTTATAAATCCACAAATATACATATCAGTGCTCACGATCTCTGATACTCAAGGTGCACTCATAACATCTAGGGTCTATAACTGTGTACTAAGATTGTACTGCCCGAATCACTTGCACTATTACCTCCAAGGATTTAAGTTATCATCACACATATTTTCTTCCATGATTTCAATTTATGTCAACTGGTATATCCTCTAATTATCATCACACCGAGTGCTTACTGTTACTAGCACCATTTTCAATAATCCTTGATATAGAATCATTGGCACTCTTGGTATTATATTACTAGCTTCATTAATGAATCATCTCATCAAGCTTATTAGAACTCATGTTTACCTGTACCTTCTATAATACTCATGTTTCTTTACTCTCCTGGGCATGTGTATGGTTCTTCATCTCGATTGATGTATAGGTATTTCCCTTTAACCTTTTTCAGCCTGTTAAACTGATCTGTGATACGCCTCTCCATTTTCATTACCAATTCCGATATTTCTCCACTCATGATACCTCATTAACTCTTTATGCGTATGTATTTCCTTACCTTTAACACTTCCGATATCAATCATCAAATTGAACATCATGCTCCATAAATCCTTAACACAATTCCTGGATACTTAATTGTTCACGTAGATCATCCAATTGCATAATCATGATTATCCAGGACGGGTATGTTGGCTCTGATACTAACTCTTGAACTATCACTGATACTCTATACTCTCCTTCTACTCACAGTCTCTAATGACCTTATCCTAGAACCATTGTTACAAGGTATTATGCTATGGTTAACTCTAGATTAAAGTCTACTGCTCACATGTCCAACTAGGAAACACTTACAACTCACTAGCAACACTAAGTCAATACTAATACTCAAGACACATACATAATTACAAGTCACTAATATCATACTTAATAAGGAATCCTCAAGGAAAATAAGCTCAAAAGGAACTGGATCAAGGACGGAAGGTGTCTTTACTGCTAGTAAAGAAAAGAAGCGATGGAACAAAGTCCTGGAATAACAAAAATAGATAAGTCTTGAGATGATACTTTAAGGACCAATTTAAGATACAACCTGATAATCATACACGTCTGTCCGAAATCATGACACTCAGAATCCTCGCCACGCCAGTAAGCATAGATGCGATAAACGACAGGTTCCGTAACTAAGGTATACAACCCTATAATCATGTCATCTAGAATCTTCGCCACGCCAACCGGTATGGCTGCGAGAGACTCCAAGTTTCATAACTAGAGTATGTACATCCAAGTCAGGTTCCTACGTTCTCGTCACGACAGCTAATATGGCTGCGATAAACTCTAGGTTCCATAATCAAAGTAGACGTTTTACCTTTCTCACTGTCCTCATCAATATATGTCATCAGATGATACCGTAAATTTTTAGTCCGTAAAATTTATCTCAATTTGAAATCAACTCAACAACGATACCAGGAATTAAAGTTAACAACTGGTCAACAAGAATCAAAATCAACAATGATACCAAGAATTTAATTCAATAACTGCTCAACAAGAATCAAGTTCAGTAGCAACAAGCGAGAGCGGACGGAAACAAGGAAAAAGATTTAAATTGGAAATTACAATAAGATTCTCAAGGGGTCGTCCCAGGAATCTCTCAAGAATTTGTGATTGAGTATCCTCTCTCATCCTAGTATCCTATGTCCTGTATCCTATCGCAGGCACGCAGTAGTATAACAAGGATGCCACACTACTACGACATCGCACAACTCGCGAAGTCTGACCTGCATGGGCCACCACTAAAAACGTGTCACGACCCGCACCCGGTTTAGGGGCACGAGAGCGTGGGTACGTCCAGCCTACGCCGCAGCATCGGCGGTAGAACGCTGTCTAGGTCAAGTACTATCTAAACAATCTCACTTTAGTATCCAACTCCATAAGGAGAAGTGGATATCAAAAATAAATCTAGAAATACTCAATCACAACTACAGCACGATAGGAAATGAAGAAATAAAAGAATACAATACAAGTCTAATGACAACATAATCATACCTGCAATCCTTAACTTCCAATCCCCAAGTGTCAGAAACCAGTCTACTAAGGTCACAGTCTGGAAAAATATTTTCCAGTCAGGAAGGAGCAAAGTACATCTCTAAATAGCAGTTCTATATAAATGACATAAACTATGTAGCAGTTCTAGATGGAAACATACCAGATGCATGTATAGGTACGAGAATGTACAAGAAAAGAAATATACTGGAAATACTGTAAGTAAATGCAGGAAGAAAAATAATATGTCAATGAGCAAGAACCCTATGACTAAGTGTGTGAGTACTAGCTTTAACATGTGATCGGCTTGGGACTAGTAAACTCATTACATGGGTTAGTAGGGCTAACCGATGTAACAGCGAGGAGGCATGTAAACTCATTACATGGGTTAGTAGGGCTAACCGATGTAACAGTGAGGAGGCATGTAAATGGTCAGGCCGCACCCGACGTGAGATGTGGGGTGAGCTATGGTGCATATAAAGTTGGGTATGATCACATATCTACACTAAAGTACTCCCCAAACCCCCCGACTGGTATAGTAGATCCAATCATGGTACGCTATGGCACAGGATTCCCTAGGAAGGTAGCAAATCTCCCCGGGAATTAGTGTCTGTACATGCACAAGATATCAAGGAAACAAGTCTCGTACAAGCTACACCATGAATAGGGAATAACATCTCATGACGAGATCCGTGTATACCAATCCGTGTAACCATCGTGTCAAGATCATGGATATTTACACTAGATACAGTGAACATAGGAGATATCATAAATTAGAAACTAATCAGAGAATGTACTCGCCTGTGGTCCTGAGCAAGGTGTGAGGAACGATGTCCAAAGTGGATCACAATCACCTAAAAATATCAAATATCCATATCAAAAAGTGGTTTGAAAAGGCTACATGCATACCTAGTTCTATGCTAGGTACAGGGTTATTGCTAGGTCTTTGGTAAGCTGACTATGCACCACCTAACTATACTAGTCAATCTTAGCTATACTTGTTATTGACACTAGGGTATCCACTTATACTAGTTAGAATTTATAATTCGTTTCTATTTTAGTAATAATATAGTCCTAACTTATTTACCTTAGCTATATAACCATAGGTGTTATACATGTTAGCTACCCTCTCATCAACCCAACTAAAAACCCAAATACTCAAGGTAACACAACACTGCACATCACAGTTTTTCAGTCTGAAATTTCAGACTTCAACATGTATGGCCTGACCTTGAGGCAACATAAGCCTACTGGCAGGATCAATAGGTAGGTCTGAACATTGTTCATACCTATCCAGTACCAGGAACTTAGTACTAAATCAAAACTCTCTCAAATTACCCACTGAACTTAACCTTACTGCACACCACACTACAGCACATATATGCCCTCTAAGCTACACAATTTAAAGGTATTCACTTCACACTCACTCTCCTCACTGATACACTGGTTCACACACATCTATAAGTTCACACAGCCATCCCATCTAGACACTACTGACCTACACTCACTGAAATTGTAAATACCTACACACACAGGTCCTATCTAATTAATACACCCACTATAATTCTGCACACACTGATAAACAGGTCTGGATACACTAATATCTCATTGCACACACTCTCAGACACTCTGACACACACACATCTATAATATGCTTACTGATACTAAGCTACCCACTTAATACCTAGACACTGCAATCACAAGATACTCACTGACACTCAGACCTATACATTCACACAGGCACTTAACTAGGCTTATTGACACATAAATACACTGATAAACACACAGGAAACTTACTCACACAGGTTCACAGTTAACTCTCTGATATTTAACACAGGGACATTCACACACTTGTACACACAGCTAACACACTGATCACAGTGCCACACACCACAGAAACTTCAAAATACTGATACACAATTTAAACCCTTACATTAACCAAATTTCTACACTACCACACCTATAAGTTACTGACACATCACAACACAGGTTGACACACACACAGGAAACTCTAGAACTACACTGACTGAGACACTCACACAGGCATTTTCAGTTCACACACAAAACTTCTGATACACAGAATTTACACTGGTTCTAATATAGCTAAGTCATATACATGGGAACTGATACTCCTTAACTACTCTAACACTGAACATTGTAAATTTGAGATTCAACCACAGTCCCTTGCATCACATGATTTTACTGCTGCACAAGGATTGCCTCATCAGCTAGCCCAAGCTCCTCTCTCTGTACTGATATAGCATAGAGCCTCTGCTTGAGGTGCAGCTGCACAAAACAGTCCCACACAACTACCCTACTACAACCAACAGAAGGTAAAAGCTATGTAGTAACTGATACTAGACTGATACTCGTATCAGTCCAAACATCTCACTGAACTCAGGGATACACCCTCAACTGCACACATAACATCCAGGTTACACTCACACACATACTATACCTGAGACACAAAGACCTACACTCACTACTGGCACTAAGAACACACTGACACACTGCTCTGGGGAGTTAACCTGGGACACACAGGAAATACACAGTCCTCCTCACTGCACAGAATCCCTCACACACAGCACTCTGTTTCCCTCACTGAGAACACACAGGTTATCACACAGTTCAACATACTGTAACCAATCTGCACCTCACTCACACACTGAGACAAATTCAAAAATACCTACACACTAGATACTGAGGCAAGATACTGATGCACTCTCCCTCTCAACTGATGCATAGGCCACCAATACCCCATACATACACAGGCAATGCCTAACCTATCTACTGACACTCTAACACCCTCTAAGTTATTAGCCAACCCTTACACACAAGAAATAACTGGCTGATACACCTAGGACCTAACACACAGGTACCTATAATCTATCTCCTACACTGTGAACTCACACAGGAACTAAAATGCACAGAATACACATATGCACACACACCAAACCGATCAGGATCTCCCTGCACCTTGAGAACACACAGTTCACAACTACACAAACACACACAGATCTCTATTTAACCTAGCCCACTGCACAAGAAAACCCAAAATACACAGTACACACAAAACCCGACTACACAGTAAAACCCCCCCCCCAAATCACAACCTATCTATACACCTATGCAATTATATCTATGTATATAGATTTGTATATCAAAACATGTAGAAATTGAATAAGTTAGATAGGTAAAACCCTAATAAACCTATCACCAAGTACCTGAAATGCTGAAATCGAACTCATAATAAGAACTCATGCAAAAACCTCCAAACGAACCCTAAACGAGATCCAACCCTTCCCGTTGGAGGAAGAAATCGGTCCACATGCAAACCCCTAGGGTTAGGGTTCACGAATTTGGGGAAATCCCATGTTGGTCACCAAAACCCAATCCAAAACCCTAAAACGAAATCTAACAGCAAGGGGTTTCCTAGTGGGTAATAATCAACAGAAAAACAGAATATAATGGATTAAAATTCGGATTTTACCTAGGGAGGATGGTTTATTCGATGGAGGTTCTTCTTCTCCAAGGTTCCTTGACCCAAGCTCCTTGCTTCCCTTTGCTTTGGAGGAGGAAAAAGGGAATCCTAGGATTTGATTCCGAATTTGGGGTGGGGGAAGTGGCTTTTCTAATGGAGGCTAGGGTTTCATTCTTAATGAAGGAAAAAGGTGGCTCCCTTTTATATTAAAACCAGGTTAGGGTTTTCTAATGAAGGGTTAAGCTAATCCTTCATGTTTAAGTCATGGAGAACTAATTAACTAGGGTTTAGTCACCTCTAGGGTTTCAAGTCTATAACTACCATGAAAAAATTTAGGGTTTCACTCTAGGGTTTCAAGTCTATAACTACCATGAAAAAATTTAGGGTTTCACTCTAGGGTTTGACCTAAACCAAACACAACTAGCAACATATAAATTTTTTTATAAAACTCAGCAGATATAATTAATACATAATTATTCAAAATAGTAAAATTACACTAATGTCCTCATCTGGAAATGTGGTAGTGACAGAACCTGACAGACTTTGCATTATTTTGCATACCTTATTGCATCTGTGATCATAGTAGGCCAGTAATAGTCCATTCTCCTGATCCGATCCTATAGCTTAGGACCGGGTTGATGCGCTCCGTATATGCCATAGTGAGCTTCACGGATAACCCGCTGTGCCTCGTCATCGGAGAGACATCTCAATAGCAGTCCATCATAGGTCCGGCGATATAGACACTGTGAAGACGCATCAAAATAGAAGCGTAATGATCGTCTTTTGACGGATACTGCTTCTTTAGGGTCCTCCGGCAAGACTCCGTATGCCACGAAATCTATAAAGGGACTTCTCCAGTCTCTCTTAGGAGGATCGGTGTTCACAGCGTAGCTGCGTTCTATGTGAAAGTTATTTTTCACACAGAATAAATCTTTGTTAAGAAGGATTACCGAATTCTGCCTTCTTATAGGAGTAGCTAAATCTGCAGCTAGACTGGCTAGGGCATCAGCTTGCAGATTCTGAGATCGAGGTATATGCTCTAGGAAGAACCCTTTGAATGTCATGGCTATCTCGACCGTTGCTCAGTGATAGGGGATGAGGTCTGGATTCCGGACTTCATATATTCCTCTGACTTGATTGACGATCAGCAAAGAATCACCGGAAGCTTCCAGAGATTCGACGCCCAATTCTTTAGTGACTTGGAGCCCGATTAGTAGGGAATTATATTCTGCCACATTATTAGAGCACGGTTCGCTAAGAGAATATGCTCGATAGATGACGAGTTTATCAGGAGTGACCAGGACAATTCCTACTCCTGAAACCACGTTTCCCCTGGGACCAGTCCTGGAGGCACCATCGAAGAATAGTTGCCATGCATCACTTTCCATTACGGAATTATATTCTGCAACTTTGTCGGGAATGTCCTCGTATAGTTTAGAGGTCTCCGGGATCGGATGAGCAGCTAGGAAATCAGCCAACGCTTGGCCTTTGATGGACTTCTGAGGGACGTACACCATGTCATACGGTGTTAATAATATCGCCCAAGTCGTGAGTCGGGAATTAAGAACACTTGGCTTGTTCATCAGTACCCGAAGAGGATTGATCCTGGAGATGATATGAATAGTTTGGCCTGTGACATAGTGTCACATTTTCTGAATAGCGAACATCAGAGCCAAGCATTCCTTTTCCACTGGACTATACCGGTGTTCAGCTCCGACTATCATCCTGCTTAGATAATAGATAGCCTGTTCATGACCCATATCGTTATTCTGTGCGAGAAGAGCTCCCAGAGAATGATCCATCGCTCGAACATACAATAAGAATGGTCTTCCTATGACGGGAGGCACCAGAACTAGAGGATTAGTGAGGTAGTGTTTGATATCATTAAACGCTTGCTGACAGGTTTCGTCCCATACGAAGGATACATCTTTCTTCATGAGATAAGAAAAGGGCTGACATCTCCCAGAGAGGTTGGATATGAATCTCCGGATATAAGCCAGACGACCTTGAAATCCCCTGAGTTCCCTTAGATTACGGGACGATCGTATTTCTAAGATGGCCTTGACTTTATCAGGGTCCACTTGAATGCCTTTGGCGGTAATGACAAATCCCAGGAATTTGCCACTAGATACACCTAGAAAGGACTTTGTAAGATTTATTTTGAGTTGATGTTGGCGCATCAACTCAAATACTGTCTTCAAGTCTTGGATGTGATTATCCTTGAGGCGTCTTTTGACAGCTACATCGTCCACGTAATATTCTACTATTTTGCGTAAATGCTCATAAAATATGTTACTCATAGCCCATTGGTACGTAGACCCGGCATTCTTCAATCCGAAGGGCATGACCGTATAGCAATATACCCCCAATGGTGTCCGGAAGGCAGTATACTTCTCGTCTTCAGGATGCATCTTGATTTGATTATATCCTGAAAATCTGTCCATGAAAGACATACGTTCAAAACCGCATGTATTGTCAATCATGACGTCTGTGATGGGAAGAGGAAACTCATCCTTGGGGCAGGCTGCATTCAGATCTCGGTAATCGATGCAGACACGTACTTTCCTATTTTTCTTTATGACCGGGACAATATTGGCGACCCAGTCGGAATGTTGTTCTTCCCGGATGAAACTGCAGGCTATCAACTTCTTGATTTCAGCTTCAATGGCGTCCATCATATCTGGGCGGAATCGGCGTTGGTGCTGCTTCACAGGCTTCGAATCGGGCAATATATTATGTTTATGAGTAGCCACCTTTGGATCAAGACCTGGCATATCCTCATAATTCCACGCAAAGACGTCGATATATTCTTTTATCAGCTGGATAACTTCTTCCCTTTCTTCTTCGGAAAGATTGTTACTGATAAATATTGACTTTGGCGAAAGTTCGTCCCCAACGTCAATCTGGATAAGTTTATCTTCAGTGGGAGGTTCTCTCTGCTCGAACCAAAATTTCCATTGTGTATCCATTTGTTGAGCCCAAGAGTCATTCTCAAACGGTTCAGATTCTTGTTTCTCTGCTTCAAAGGAATCTGTCACTACCGTATTTACTGATAATGTTCGTTCGAGAGCATCAGATGAGTCGGATGGCGATGAACCATTTTGAGAAGAGGAAAAGATATCCTCGTTTGACTTAGAAGTTGCAAGGGAGGTGGTATACCCTAACCCGAAACGAGTTCGTTGACAGTAGGGATCGCCGTACAGCGGCATTCGTCTGCCTTTCCCGTAGTTGAGACCTGGTTCCAGCTTCAAGTCATAACCCATACTTTGTATGATCTTCAAAGCTTGTGGGCTGTATCTGTGAACTTGTATTTGACCAGCATCGTCATCGAAAGAATCTTCTTGTACAGTCGGTTCATTGTGCATGCGGCCGAAGACTATTGAACGTTGACTGCTGTAGGCAGGTGGGACAATGAAGATAGAATCCTCATATGGTCCATATGTCGTGATGACATTGGATGATGACGCTACTTCCCATACATACGGATGATAGGAATCTATAGCTTCCAAGAATTTTTGTGCCAAAGGTTCTATATCGTCATGGGGAGAGGATTCCTGATTTGGAATTTGAGCGTCAATATACTAGAAATGAGGATCTTTATTATCATCTGAAACCGAGTTCCTGGTTGTATTTACATCAATCGGCTGCCTGTTGCGCCGAAGGTTGATGACCAAGGGTGGAGGCTTCTGGTTCAAAGTGATCACTAGAGGATCACCTCATTTTCCTGACCTGGTTTTGTTCAGGTGGATAGCCATAGGTTCCATGGCTTTTGGACGAGTAGTCTGCCCTTTCACCTTGATTGACAGAGGTTGCTCGGCAGAGGGTTCTTCTAGCTCCCGATGGGATTCCTTCTCTGCTTTGCCTGACACCTCCTCTATGTATTCTTGATTGTACAACATGGCATCAGAGTAGTAGGATTCTACTTCTTTAAACGGGTTCAGGTCAGCAAACTCCGTTTGTACTGTTCCTTGGGCATCTACATATTTAAAGCATTGATGTAGAGTCGAAGGAACGATGTTGTGGTCGTGGATCCAAGGTCTACCTAACAGAATATTGTAGGACACCTCTGAATTAATGAAGTAACATGTAGCCACTGATCTGAGGTCGCCAATCTGGATCCTCCGACAAATTTTCCCCAACGGCTTACTTTTTCTTGCGTTGAAACCCACGATTGTAGTGGTGGTATAAACCAATTCGCTGGTAGGAATCCTCAGCGGTCTGAGCAGACTATGAGGAATGATGCTGATCGATGATCCCGGATCTATGTAAATCCGGTCGACCTCCATGGAACCGACGTACTCGGTGTAATAGAGGGGTCTGTCATGCCTATTATGCTTTAACAACATGTCATCTTGAGTGAAAGTGATATTCGGGACCACCTCCATCACACTGTGGCATTGAGGACATTCCACGGGTTCTTCGTCAGGGGACTTGAGCTGGGTCAAGTATGCATCCGCATGCATTAATGCTTCACTCAGGGCTTGACGAGTGTCTTGAGAGAGCCTGAGTAATTCAAAGATGGACAACCTGGCTGGTGTATTAGCCAATTGGGCCAGGATGTCGAAGTTGTATAGCTTCTCTAAACCTTTGTTTTGAATGTTTTTCAAAGGTTTATCGAAGCACACTTCTTTTTGCTTCCCTTTGTCCGCCGAAGTTGGTCTCGAAGGACCGGCCTCTGGTATGGCGGGTTCCGGTTCTGAAGGTTTGGCGGCTGAAGCGTCTACCGGTGCATCTTCTTGACTCGCTCCATGGTCCTTGAGGTAAGCTTTCCCGGAATGGGTTCCAGTAGCCAAAATCTCGTCTTCTGATATCGAGTGTACCGTAACCGTGTAACATGGTTTACACTTCGAGTTCTTCTTAGACTTAGCCTTAGCAGCTCGAGTCTCTTTCTCGATCTCTGACACCAGATCTGGATGAACCCATATGATCTCGCCCCGCTGGGTAGTTAGGGGTACCAGGTCATGATTTTGACCCCTAGCTGGAGGAAAATTAACGATGTTCATCGTTGTCCGGGAAATAGGTGTAACATCGTCCGGGACTTCTTGGGGAGGTAGATTGCCAAATTATAGAGAGATCATGTTGGCTGTGATCATCTTCTCGCTGTTGCGCAGAGTGATGGCCTTAGCATCGATCAGCTCCTGGATCTTCCTCTTCAGTACATAACACGCCTTTGTAGGGTGGTGTATGTATCTATGAAAGATGCAGTACTTGGGGTTGTTAGTACTGCCGACTTTATTAGGCCGCTTCTCCTCAGGAAGGGTAATCTTGCCGCTTTTGACGAGACACTCGAATATGCTCGGAATATCGTCGTCGTCGAAAGAGTATACTTCAATAGGCCTGGAAGTCCCAGATTTCGTCTGTGTGGTTGCCACAGTCTTTTGCCTGGACGTATTGATTGTCAGAGCTTCTTTTCCTTTGGAACCACGAGGATGGTCGCTGTTGGGGGATGACCTCTTGCCTTTATCGGAGGCAGAGATCATAATGCCATTATCACGCACCTTCCGACTGTTGTCCTCGGCGGCTACCGCTGAGATGATGAACGAGGGCCAATCATGGAACTGATATGGTCCTGTGAATACCGAGATTACGGGAAGAAGGTTCTTCTTACAAATGTCCACCAATGCCGAGTCTGGAACTCCGGGAGGCATTTGCAAAGTGGCTTGACGAAAACGTTCGATGAAAGTGCGAACGTCCTCTTTTTCCTTCTGCTTCACTTCGATGAGAGAGGACATAGACATGTCCATCCCTCCCTCGTAGAATCGTGCGAAGAATAAAGCCTTGAAGTCTTCAAAGGAAGTAATGCAGTTGTTCGCCAGGCTACGGTACCACTAATAAGCCACTCCCGAGAGACAGCCCTTGAACACCCGAGTGAGGAGGGCATCATTCCCTTATAATAACACCGTCATCATACTGAAGTAGTTCATGTACTGACTTGGTGATATTTTTCCCTCTAACAAAGCCATAGTCTGTGGTTTGTATTTAGGAGGAAAAGGGGCCTCTTCCCAGATAGCCGGGTAAGGCTGGTTGATTTCCAATTTTTTGAGCTGATCTTTGTGCTTCAAGGCATCAAATTGGGCTTTCAACTCCCATACTGCCTGCATCGAATTTTCAGCCGGTAGCGGGACCACGGGGTAGTGAGGAATCGATTACATCGAGACTCCAATGGGAGGTAATACATTCTTCGAGTGAGGAAGTGGAGGAACTGCTGACTCCTGATCTAGAGCAGGCACTTGGATCGCGTTGGATGGTGGTAAGTCCACCCCCACACATATATGAGTTGGAGGGACCAATGCTTGAGCCATAGCAGCTGTGTGTTGAGTCAGCATCATCTGGTGCATGCTCTCCATCATGGATTGTATCTCTTTCATAGATGTTTCCAATACAGTAATGCGTTGCTCAGCGCTCCCCGACGGGGAAGCTTTCTCGCGTTCATCTCCAATGGCATAAACTTCCATCTCCCTGGGTGTCATTGAAGGATTAGTATAGGTCTCTGTAGAAGTTGACTCTATACTTTCAGCATCCGATTCGGGAGACTGGCGACCCTCAGCATCAGAATCAGAAGAGTACGAAGCCGGTTGTCGTGACCTCGAACGGATGTTTCGGAACACCCCAGCTTCAGTGTTCCTAAGGAGCTTATTGAATCTCCTTTGGCTCGGAGTTCTAGAGGGATGACGTCTTGAGTTCGATCTTCCTCTAGGTATGTGTGAAGCCATGTTCACAGATGCATGTGCGGGCTCTTCTTCCTGGAAAGATGGAGAGTAGCTCAACCGGTCAAAAATCGACCGTTATGCTTCAGAACAGCAATAACTAACTACAATCCTATGACTATTACAATAGTCCTTGCTAGGAGGCGTAATAGACATGCTGGAAGATCCCCTATCCTTGCGTTTCTGGATCAGATACTCACGCAGGTCAGGGGGATTTACAGAAGAAGAAGAAGATGATTTGTTCCTTCTGTTCACATCAGTGGGCATACGGATGTTGGGAACCATAGTTCTCCCTGTGCCACCCGTATACAACAGGTTGGCCATCTCGGTAGCGGATAATCCCCGAGGAGGGTGACTTTCCACAAATTGAGCCTTCTTTACGCTGAGGGGCTTCCCCTGGCATAATTCGAAGCTCTGCTCGGGCTGGCATAAAGCTGAGGATGTCCTCAGTCGGCCATCAGCTCCTCGCGTAATCCGGAGGGCGGGCAGATTCTTCTCTTGCTGGCGTAAAGGCAGAGAAGTTGAGCAGTCCGCCACTTGCTTTCCCTTGCGTAGATTGCAGGGATCATCTGCTTTTCCGCGAAGGGCAGATGCATTTTTACGCGCGGAGCACGTTTGGAATTTTTGATTTGGCGCTAAGGCATTGTCAAAAATTCTGTCTGCCACATCATCGACAGGAGACTGGATTTTACACGCAGAGTGCGGAGTAGACTTCTGGACTAGCGCTGAGGCATTGTCCGAAGTTTTGTCTACCACATCACGGACGGGAGACAGAGTTTTACGCGTAGAGCACGAAGGTTGTACAGCTACAACCTTGCTGGTCGGAGAGATCGGAGAGTCGACAGAAATGGTAGGGTATGTCTTGGGCATCCAGACCTTACGCAGCTTCCTGTTGTCTTGGACAGAGAGAGAGTGAGAGCTACCCCCTGTTCGAAGCATATCTTCGTAGGCAGACTGGTCGAACTGGACGACCAGGGTCTTCTTTACGGATCCCACGGATACCGCATCGTGTTGAGCAATTGCTTTCTTCTCGGAGGAGAAAGACCTCCCCAGCAGAGTCGCCATCTTGTGTTTGATAATAAACGAAAGAAATAAGACGAGGTTTATACGAAACCCGCTCTTTGGTTCACAAACAAGAAGTACAATTAATCCTATACGAGGATGTCAAGTACAATTTTTAATCTGGGTAAATATTGCTATAGGAGTCTGATCTGCAGTCGATCACTTTGTCCCTTGGACCACACAATGATGAAGAAGTGCCGTAGAAGACAGAAAGCAGCTTCGAAGGTTGCAAAAGAGAGTGGATGCTCGATGCCAAAGTCGTCGATCATTACTCTTTGCCTCAGCTCTGGATTCTTCTCTCTCAAAGACTCTTCGACTCTTAGTTCCTTGACCTTCTCTTTTGATCTTGGAATCTTTGACCTTCAGTTTTTCGACCGTTCTTCGACCTTGGACCTCTGTCAATAGAGGTCTCTATTTATAGGGTTTTAGTGACAGTGACCATCCAGTCGGCATAGAAGCCGAGCAGTGGAAAGTATAGCACCTTTTTACGCGATGGTTAAAATAACCGTTGCCTACGTATAAATGACCTTTTGAATGAGCGTGTGACGCGTGTCCCAATAAAAGACAATACGTATAACTGCTGCGAAGATCACGGCATAAAAGCCACGTAGGTAGTTATCCTTCGCGTAGAAGAGGTTGGCGTAGAAGCCAATAACTGTCACCATGGCATAGAAGCCAAAGAGTTATCAAACTGGCGTAGAAGCCAAGTGGGCGTAGAAGCCGAGTGGGCGCAGAAGTCGAGTGGGCGCAGAAGATAGATGATCCTCCTCCCTTGACTGAGGCTTTGAGCAAATTCTGGACCGAATAGCTTTAATACGCACCAATGCAAATGTGGCCTGAGTTGGCGTATTCCTAAGGAGATAGCGTACAACGTGCTCCTATAGCTGAGAATAGCCTGATGGGGTAATGCGTAAAAGTGATGATGTGGACATTTTAGCCGAAATTACGGCTTTTGGAGATATAATTAAATCTCTTGCATTAAATACAGAGATCTGCCCCCATCCTGCGTATTAAATGCAGAGGCGTGCCTCGAAGATTTGCCATCATCCTGCGCATTAAATGCAGAGGCGTGCCTCGAAGATCTGCCATCGTTCCGCATATTAAATACAAAGGTGTGTCTCGAAGATCTGCTATCATTCTGTGCATTAAATGCAGAGACGTGCCTCGAGCCCTGTACGAAGAGCAGCTTTTGACGTGGCAGCCTGTTTGTCTTCTGTAGAGCGTAAACAGCTCACATCTGCCTGTGTAAAACTAGACAGCGTATTCCCTCGTATGCGTAAAAGCGTTTTACGCCAAGGAAATATCACTAAACGACAGTCTGGGTCGCTGTGCCGCACCATCATTATAGTCGTCGTCTGGGTAGTCGTGCAGTACTCTTTGTCAGGTGTCAGGCGTCAGGTTCACTACAAGATTTGACAGGTTCATTTTTAGGAATACGAAGCGTTTCTCGTACACTTCAATGCTGCATTAAAGCGGATGAGTTTTACGCTGTAAAGACGATATAGCACCCTTTTTATGCTGAAGCAGCCTGGACATACTGTATTACGCGGATAGTCCCTGAGCTTATATTTTACGCTGTACTTAGCGAAAAAGCTCTGTTTGTACGTTGATGGCTCCGAAGTCATCTTTTTACGCTGTCCAGCATCAACATGCTGCGTATAGCTATTTCAGCATATTTTTTTCATCCTTCTACAATGCTAATGCTTGAATGTTTATATATCCTGGTACATGAATTAACTTGGTTTGCCTTGGACAGGGAAGGATAAGTTGGTAAGTCTCGCCGTGTTTCCATCTATATCGCACGGCGCACTGCCACACAAGTTAGACTATTCTTTATTGCCATAAAACTGATTCTAAGGCACAACTAGAAAGACAACAAAGTAGTTGGTGCACGGAACCTATATTACGTGTTTGGATTTGTCGAGCGGGCGAGTGGCCTCCCCACCAGTGCATTCATGTACTGATAACCCACAAGATTGCATGCAGGGTGTGGGAGAACCTCGTTCGGTGTGGATGCCTCCTTCGTGCGTGCTAAGGCGTGGAGTTTGACTCTGGAGCCTTGGAGCATTGCATCCAGAACTGATGCACATATACAAGACATGATGTTGGAAGATCGCCTATACAATCATTCCACATTTGTAGCCACTTGGCACGCTTTTATGTTTCAGAGAGAGAGAGTGCTCAAGCGACTTGTAATCTCGGCTATACGCCGCCTGTAACACTTATTTGAATATGAATAAAAGAGTTGTCTTACTTCTATACTTGTGTTATTCAATCTTTGCTTCCGCTACTGTCGACTCAGTGAACTTGTTACCATTCACTTATGCGTTATATATTTTGCTGCACTCGGACAATTTGTGCGACTTTGTGGCTTAGATCTCTTACCGCCAGCCAATGAACTATGGCCTTGCACGGACGTGTTTCACGCTCGTGCGATATCACGTCCGGATGGGTCGAAGCGATCGTCCCGCGGGAGCGTTGGCTCGGTGATTCATACCCAGCGGGGATGGCCGATTTGCCTGCGAGAGATCGGGGCGTGACATAGTGGTATCAGAGCTTGGCTTATACGCCTTTGAACTTCGTTTAAAATGTCTCAGTTTTGAAAGCTCGTTTGTGGGTTATGTGCACACACACTCTCAATGCCTCAGTGGGATATTCCAAATAATAAGTCTAAATACTTTCAAAAGTTGCATGTGAAATGATATGATTGCTTGTACGATATTGTGATCGGAAGGCCTTTGTGCCAACCTGTGCTAGACCCTTTGGGGAATAGACTCGTGCTAAGATTTACTGATATATGCGAACCATATGCCTGTACCTGGTTATCCAACTGGTGAGTACGGAATCTAATATTGTCTGAACGGTTTGTTATGCACACAGCCTTTTGGCTAAGTTGTGTTCGGTATCGCACACTAAGACCCTTTGATGCAAGCCAGTTACAACGAGATTTGGATATTGTTCTGAAATAATGCGAGTCAGACTTAGAATTGCAACTGATAGAAACTGTAGCAGATTTATCGCTTAGGCGAACATAGAGAATCGTGTTTGAATTTTGATAAATGGCTCGAACGATATTTTGTGTTGGAAGACACAAATCGATATAGTTGCTTGGATGACTATTAAATCCGGAATAGATACGAGACTAAGATTTTACTAGGTGATACCTAAATATCGTGTAATAATTCTTAGGTATGACTTGGTGAATATGCTAAATGATGGATGCAAACATCGAATTGGATTTAATGGGATGACTCAATTCTGAGTGGTGTATGGATCATTAGAAAACATCCAAACGGATCCATAAACCGTGCGATATTTTGATTTAATTATTATAGAATGTCTTGAACCAAATGATAAGGCTTATATCGAATAGGAAATTCTCGGAAAATGGAAACCATCATCTTGGTTAAAAATAATAAACTTGTTGGAAACTTGAGAATTGTACGAGTGATTTCGGATTAAAACAAATGGATTGAACTTGAATACAATATCGCTCGAATATGTTAGTCCAAGAATTGATACTGTGGTTCGGTGAGAGATATAAGCGATAATGGAATTGGCTTGATGATTGGAAGAACGATCTTGAAATCGAGTTTAAAAAAATTACTCTCGAAATCAGTCCCAACGAGAACGGTTATCCTGCGGGAGCGCCGGTGTGGTGATTCGCGTACGACGGGTATGATCGTAATCAAGGGAACATGTTCAGTGATTATTTCGAATGGACTCGATGAATGGAACGTATCGAAATGGAATAGACTTGGGCTCGAAATAGAAACTTGTTTCTTGAGGAATGTTATAAGTAGGCTGTGGAAATATCGAACGTAATATTAAAGTAGGATGATTTTAGTAGACGAACTATAATCACTGCATGAGGGACTTGACTCGATGTATATATAACATAGTTGGATGGAATTAAAGGTTAAAGGATAAGGTGTCTCGATCGTGTTGAAGATAGCCATAACATTCAAACATTCTTGTCTTGTACGAGCGTAACTCTATGCCCGCACATGCGTCACGTCCGGATTAGGACGATTATCTGGCGGGAGCATTGACGTAATGATCTCACGTCCAACGTGGATGATAGAACTTGCGGAAGACCGAGACGTGATAACTTATGGATCATCTTGACTTCTAGGTCAACACGATAAGACGAACTTGGAATGTAAGTGATTGAAAATGTTTCAATGGATGAGTTAGCCTAGAACCTGAAATAAGTCACGCTTGATTGTTTCGTGAACGGATACGTAAATCAGGTTAAACGAATTGGAGTTAAAATTAGAAAGGGCATAGAATCGAGTCTTGTCTTGGTGGACTAGACTTGGAATGAATAGGGATTCTATCAAAAGTATTTAGAGGAATAGACTGTGCCAATTACTAGGCTTGTCCTAAATCATGGAAATAATGGATTTTACTGAACAGACTCGTCTCCCGTGCCAAATGAACGTGTTATTGAGAGTAGAAAAAAATCCGTGCTTGATGTTTAGAAAATTGAGTAAAACAAGCTTGGGTAGATTACCCTGTACAAATGAACAATGGTTTGACCCTAGGAATTGGGGCGAGCATCGTGTGACGAATTTGTACAATGTATCATATGCTTGAACTTGTACCTATGACCTTGTGAGCTGACCTAGCAACTAGGCAGACGACCCTGTACTGAGTGAATGAACCTGTGTAACCGACTTTATCACATTGCTTGAACAAAGCTATAGAATTGAGGCAGCAGACTTAGGGTTAGACTGGGAACGGTAACACTTGTTATATTTGACCCAAATGGATGGACGCTAGTCGGTTGAATCAAACGGATGGTGCTTAACGGGAGTTCAGATACTTGATTGACTTGGAATGGAACTTACTTGGGATTTAATTGACCCTATCAGAAGTATCCTTGTGATTTCTAAACGGGAACCCTTGAGATTTTCGCAAGTAGTTTGTCCGATTTTACTATCTCTAAGTTTGGTTGAATGCATAAGTTTGAGGGACGCCTCAAACGCGTGCACGATCCAAGACTCGATGAGATGTGAAATTTGAGTGCACAGACTTCACTATCGCCAAGTTGGTTGACATGCATGTGTTTGAAGGACGCTTCGGATATGTGCACGATCCAGACTCGCGATATGCTGATCTCGAATGCTAGTACAAATAAATATCCTACCAAACAAGCATAATGACTTGTATAAGTTTGCCTCAGTCTTAGATCACCATTCCCGACGGATTATAACGTACCTCTGCGTTAAGAAACATGTCTCGTGCTAAGGCTCAATGAGGCTGACTCAGGACACACGCGACACGGCGTAATGAACGAGTAGGTGATTGTGTTCCAATGGATCTAGGGCTACCGATAGCTACGCTTGGACAAAATTTGATAGAACGGCTTGCCCTCAGGAAGTCTCGAGGACGAGACATTTTCTGAGTGGTGTATGATGTAGCACCCCGTTCCGCTCAAGCGGACTGCCGATTCAAACGACAAAAGTGCAACGTCCGGACCCGCCTTACTCAGGCGAGAATACTCATTTGAGGCAAAGGATATACAGACTTGGTTCCTTCAGGAGTTCGGCTTATGCTTTCAGAGGCTCGCTCGGAGTATCGCTCAACCGAACTGAATCATCGCTAAGGTGGGTGGCTACGGTGAACTTGTCTTTTCTTAGCCAGCACACATAAAATACAGAACGATACATGCTAGTCTCTAGGTGAATCATCCCATGCATGCTAATAAGAATACAACGCACCTAGCTAAGGGAATAATCCCAACTTGTACTGCTTATGTTAGAACATGGAAATAAAACAATTGCTTATGTACAGACCCTCGCATGCTACCGTCGCCTTGGGCAACTAGACCCTGCTATGCCTCGATAGATCGATATGTGTATTGCATTTCTTAGTGCACTGTTCACCTGGTTATATTGCACGACTCTAGGTAATATCGCTCGTTAAGCCCTTAACGGTTTCACTCCTCGGCTTACCTTCGGGCCCGAGCTAATGTGATGGTTAAGTTCTAAGATAAAGGCATGCTTGTCTGCGTGATATGTTAACTGATAATGTTGCCTTGACCCCGCTGTGCCTCGAGTAGGATGATACAAGTACACTATGTTTACTCATTGCACTGCACGATCCTGGAGCATGTTATTCGATAAGTTCCTTGCGGTTTCACTCCTCGGCTTACCTTCAGGCCCGAGCCAACGTGATTGTTTAAGTTTTAATGGAAGTGCATACTTGCCTCCTATATGTTAACTTATACCCTTGCCTCGATTCAATGCTTGTTATATAGAATTATGCCACAATCAAGTAGGACACTATTGTATATCGTGCATGCATCTTGTTAGCCAGAAGACTATTTTATAGTCCTTATATGTAAAATGAACCTGCTAGTATCCGGGACCGTTAGGTCGCCAAGGCAATCCCCGAACAAGGGGAGCGCATCATGTTAAGTTGTACCTGAACATAACTATGGACTTGTATATCAACTTGTGTGGAATGCATAACAAATAATCCGAATGGCCTGGGATGGTTTGTAGCAAGGATCATGACCTGTGCCTACAACTATTGCCGTTTACTCAGAATAATGTAAGAACAACAAGAACTCATTCATTCAGTCGCGGACGATTGTGCACAAGTTTGATCTCCTCGGATCGGGGCATCGGGGCACCGGGACCAATCCGGCCTAGGGGAAGATCCTGTAGTTGCGCTAGTTTGTTCCTAGCACGGATAAGTTCGGTCGGGTTGCCGGGGCATCGGGACCACCGTCTTATTGCGACTATGTCCATAAATGGCTACGCCAGCGACTCCTGTGCATTCATGCATTCATGATCATACTCGCTTAGCGGCAATCCGTATGCGAGTCATTGCATTGCATCTAGGAATCTGAATCCAAGTATCCTGGTAAAAGAATAATGAATCTGTGAATCATATCCGAAAATCTGAGAAATAAGTATACTTGTGTTCTATGAATTAAATAGAAGAACTCGTGCACCCGATATGAAATCTCGCTTGAGACACTTATGGTTGCATATGCTAATGCTTGAATGTTTATATATCCTGGTGCATGAATTAACTTGGTTTGCCTTGGACAGGGAAGGATAAGTTGGTAAGTTGGTAAGTTTTGTCGTGTTTCCTTCTATATCGCACGGCGCACTGCCACATGAGTTAGACTATTCTTTATTGCCATAAAACTGATTCTAAGGCACAACTAGAAAGACAACAAAGTAGTTGGTGCACGAAACCTATATTATGTGTTTGGATTTGTCGAGCGGGCGAGTGGCCTCCCCACCAGTGCATTCATGTACTGATAACCCATCAGATTGCATGCAGGGTATGGGAGAACCTCGTTCGGTGCGGATGCCTCCTTCGTGCGTACTAAGGCATGGAGTTCGACTCTGGAGCCTTGGAGCGTTGGGTCCAGAACTGATGCACATATACAAGACATGATGTTGGAATATCACCTATACAATCATTCCATATTTGTAGCCACTTGGCACGCTTTTATGTTTCAGAGAGAGAGAGTGCTCGAGCGCCTTGTTTGAATATGAATAAAAGAGTTGCCTTACTTCTATACTTATGTTATTCAATCTTTGCTTCCGCTACTATCGACTCAGTGAACTTGTTACCATTCGCTTATGCGTTATACATTCCGCTGCACTAGGACAATTTGTGCGACTCTGTGGCTTAGATCTCTTACCGCCAGCCAATGAACTATGGCCTTGCATGGGCATGTTTCACGCTCGTACGGCATCACACCCGGATGGGTCGAAGCGATCGTCTCGCGGGAGCGCTGGCGCGGTGATTCGTACCTAGCGGGGACGACCGATTTGCCTGCGGGAGATTTGGGCATGACAGTTCCGACCGGCCGCGCTAAGGTTGCCTCCTGGCAATCTGGAGGCTACACTAATGGAGATGTGCCAGAAGAACATGCTCCCGACAGTCAGTATCTGGATGGGAGAGAGCCAGTTTAAAGACTGGACAACGTTCAATGTAAGTGTTGTCAACGCTGAGAAGAAGCTCAAGGACACTCGGCACTTGGGGATCCATATCCCTACTGTTGAAGAAAAGGGAAAGCGTCCTAGCAACAGCAACAACAACAACGACAATAATGGCGGCAATAGTAGCCGCGATTGAAAGGAAAAATATGTTATGGTCGCTACCTTGACCAAGTAGCTTGAGCAAAAGCCAGAGCAGAGCCTCTAAAACCAAAGGAGACTTACTCTTTCGAAGATATTGATGTCAAACCCATATTTGATATGCTGATGCAAGGAGGCAAAATCTGGCTCCCCGACGTTAGACGTCTGCCTGAGGTGGCGAAGATTGCCAACCCAAAGTATTGTCACTTCCACCGCTATGTACATCACCCGACGCATGAGTGCTATACCCTGAAGCGATACATCCAACTTTTGATAGATACCAAGGCTCTTTCTCTGGATTTCGATAACGTGACGGTCGCATCCAACTTGGTGTCCCTCCAATTTGGAAACTTTCCACCGACGGAAGCCCAAGACGGAGTAGTCCCTGTCCCTTAGGCGACTATGGAAGTTGTCAACCTTCCACCAGCTCGAGACCAGACGGCCGAGCCAATACCTCTTACCACACCACGAGGGGAGGTCATGTGAGTCCATTCCGACCTCGTGCCAAACTTGACGCAGCAGGCGGCATCCTCCACCACCAAGCCCAAAGGCAGGAAATCTAAGACCGGTTACACAGTTTCCTCCTCGGCTGAAAAGCTGGCAGCATGTGCAACAAGGTCAGGCTAAATATACCAACCGATGCATGGCGATACGCCTCCGTTTGTTGCGCTTACCACCACTATTCCTGGGCCATCTGATCCTCCGCCAGTGGACAAGTCTAAATAGAAGGAGATGTACTTCGATAAACCGTTGTGCATGGATGCACCATAAGGGCTCAAAAAGCCCTATAATTTTGATATCTTAGCACAATTAGCCCATACTCCGACAAAATTGTCACTATTTGAGCTTTTACGGCTCTCTGAAGATTCTTGGGCTGCCCTGACTGAGGCACTGAAGAATGCCGATATCTACCTGGCGCAAGTCAAGCCACCAAGCAAAGATCCTGCTGCTTGTCCATATTGCAATAACGCCATGGATACAATATCCAATATCACCTTCCCGCAATAGGACATGTTGCTCAAGAACAATAGGCACCCCTGTACTACACATGATATATTAGCTATATCAAGGTAGACCAAATGCATATTGACCCAGGATCGTCGATCAGCATCATACTAAAAAGTTTGCTTCAGACCCTGGGGATCCTGATTCATCGTCTGGCGGCCACAAATACCGCCATTAGTGGCTTCAACATGGGAAGGAGCTACCCTCTGGGTAAAATTCGCTTAAAATGCCATATCGACGACTTAAAAACAAAAGTCACCTGCTACGTCATAGATGTAGATACGTCCTACAATGTCTTGTTGGGGCGCCCGTGGATACATAAACACAGGATCGTGCTATCCACCCTCCACCAGTGCCTAAAATATGTAGACGAACACGGTTTTATCAAAACAGAGTTCGCTGACGTCGATCCGTTTAAGGGTATCGAGATTTACTACTCAGACTCGATTCTCTATAAGAAAATCTGCCAAGATGATGGTGGCAATGAGGACGACAATGAAGCCGAGGCCACAATAGCACCCGAGGAGCCTATGAGAATTCGTCTCAAGGCTCATACTCCCGATGTGACCGCACCCCTCATGGTCAAATCGTGCGGAAAGGCACTTGAATCTCTGGTACCTTCAGCGTTGCTAGAACCAATGGTCTTCCTCCTTCACTGGCCGAATCGGCCACCAAAAAGAGATTCTGCCCTATCTACGCCTTCCGAACCTATGGTCGTTCGACTTCACAGGCCGAGTCGACCACCAAAGGAAGACCCGACCGCGGTTGCAACTTCCAGACCTTTGGTGGTAAAATTAAACAGAAAACCACCAAAGCCTTCGCTTGCATTGGGGGTAGCCGAGGAGAAGGATGAGATGGAGGAATATATATCCGCCAATGTCAACATCCCTTCCCCTGACTATGTAATCCCACCAAAAAATATACCGTATTTTCTTAATAAATGACTTATCTTTGAACTACTCGGAGCATATGCATATAAGTACACTCTACTCCCTAGAGCACGGTTTGGACCTTCATCTGCACACACAAGTGACGACTACCTGCACCCTGCACCATGCACCGGCTTCGCTCTAGTCAGGATTCTTATTTCTTAGTTCCACCCAGAAAAAAGGATGATAAGATCATCATCTTTGCAGGAATGGAATGCCCATGATCCTTCATCCAAAAGAAAGTAGAACCAGAATCTGAGGTAGACAGAATGCCACTCTACCAGTATAGCTTAAAAACCCAACATCTTATCCAAAAGATGGGATACAACCTAAAGGTCACTAAAGGATTAAACTACGGCCAAGGCTGAAGGTCGACTTTACGACTTACCTCCCCTGCAGGCAAGCCGATTACTATCATAAGACTAAGCATGGCTTAGGATATGTAACGCCTCCTACAACCCCCGAGGGCTCAGATAAAGAAGATGAAGAGCGTTCACGCTCTTCAGAATCTTCACCTGTGACTCTGATGTCAGCATCGGGGACATGCTCAGACAAACACTGTCCTCCAATATGGTATCTAACGACCTTGAAAAAGACAACAAGGATCCATCCGAGCTCTTCGAGATGGAACCTTGGACCCAACATCTGGGTTCATAATGAGATGTGATTTGAGCAGCGAGAACATCCTACCAAGGACGAAGTTGTAAAAGTAGATCTAGGTGATGAGACCTCCCCAAAGCCTATATTCGTCAACAAAAGTATGTCCGACAAAGACCAAAAATCCCTATCATAACTCGTCAGAGAATACATCGATGTATTTGCTTGGAGTTACGAAGATATGCCAGGACTGGATCCCCAAATCGTGGTCCATAAACTCAATATTCGGCCAGACACCAAACCATTCAAGCAACAGTAACGACGGTTCCGGCTAGACGTAATGGATTCCATCAAAGCTGAAGTCAACAAGCTGATAGCTAGTGGCTTCATCCACGAGGAACAACACCCCGGCTGGGTAGCCAATATTGTGTCTGTCGTTAAGAAGAATGGGAAGATCCAAATCTGCATCGACTTCTGTGATCTAAACACGACATATCCTAAAGACGAATCCCTTCTTCCCATCACCAATGTAATGATCGACAACACTTGTGGCTTTGAGTGCATGTCCTTCATGGATGTTTTCTCAGGCTACAACCAAATTAATATGTTTCCTGACGATGATAAGCATACGTTGTTCTGGACCCCGATAGGCATATACTGCTACACGGTCATGCCTTTCGGCATGAAGAACGCAGGTGCTACATATCAGTGAGCTATGAGCATAATTTTCTGTGAACATATGCGTAAGACGGTAGAATGCTATGTCGACAACATCATCGCCAAGAGTCTCTCTAAAGATGATCACCTCCAAGACCTGAGGACTGTGTTCGACTTAATGTGCGTACATCGCCTCAAGATGAACCCTACCAAGTCCTTCTTGGGATTCTCCAGCGATAAATTCCTAGGTTTCGTCATCACTTTTTGGGGTATTCACATAGACCCTGTAAACACCCAGATTTTTAAAATTTAGTTTTAGAATTTTAATTATTGGAATTATGAATTTTTGAGATTTTGGGAGATTTTTCTGTAATTTTTTTAGCTAATTATAATAAATATGTTTTCATGGATTTATATTTTGTGTATTAAATTATTTACTAAAATTGTGCAAAAATTATATTTTTGGGTGTATAATTAATAATAGGATATTGTGTAATTTTTTTAGAATTTATTGGGCTCCAAAACTAATTTTTTTGATAGCTACATGTATTATTTTTAATTAAACCAACCTAAATCAACTCAAACCAAACTGAACCAAACCGAACCATCCAAGACCAAACCAACACTACTGGACCCGGATCCTACCCAAACTCGTACTCGTACCTGACCCGCTAACCCGAAACCCATCACCTACTGTAACTCTCCCGACCCCTTCACTTTCTCTTCCCCCAACCGACGCCGACCTCCTCCTTTCCCCTCCTTGTAATGTCCACCTCGACAGCTTATAAAACCTCTAGCTTAGACCATCCCCACCACCAAAAATCCCTCTCTCATTCTTAACCCTCGCTGCTGCCGTCAGCCGCCGGATCGTCGTGCGCCACCGTCGCAAAGTAGTTGTCGCAAGTCGTCCATTTTCGAGCAGCAGCAAAGCAATAATTTATGCTACTTTTTACCCTCGTATCTCTTTGCACATTTATCCAAATATTGATCTGTCGAATCCTATACAAAGACCACATGACCCTCTTGAACCCTGTAGAATTAGTTTGGGGCATCGTGTTCTGTGTCGGTCGTAATTCGTAACGCAAAATAGGAAAAAAAGACCCAATTTATAGTTCAAAAAACTGTCCCAAACACCCATGTTCATGGCCATTTTTTCTTCTAACCTAGTTAATATTTTTAAATTCCACTTAAACAGTAATTTAGACAACATAACCAAGATTTAATCCTTTTAATTAGTTTATTTTATTTTTTTGTACGTTATAATTTATTCGCGGTTGAAGTTGACCAAAAACTTGGTTTTCTAAACCCGAATTTTTTGCAATGGGGTGCGTCCTGCTAAAGGAGGCAACTTCGTCGTTTGCAAATTATATCAAAAGGCATGTATCATATTCGCAAATGTGTAAGATTTTGCGAAAGTTGATTTGGATGTGCGTGCACATCGAAATCAACGCGTATCTGTCAAAAAGTCCCATATCAGCCTGTTTTGACACTCTTCATAATTTTGTGTATGTTTGTCGTTTCGCAACAAAATATGCGCCCTCGGATTCATAGCGTTACGCTGGTCCTGTGACACAAGTTTGGTTCGATTATGAGAACGTTGACAAAATCCCGTTTCGTGGGCCCCACGGTTCTACTTGATTAGCAATTTCGTGACCGGCTCATCGAAATCCAATTTTGGACGTTCTGTTGAGTTCGTATTATTTTTCTGGACTCGTAAACACTAAGTTTGATAAATTTGAAGAACTTTGTCTCTGGCACATTTTTTGGTGCAATATGGGCCACATGTGGACCCCATTTTGACCAGAAACTGTCAATTATGCCCATGTGTCTAAATTGAACTTATGGGTAGTCAATCCTAGCTATTTCAAGTATTCTGAGAGAAATGGTGATTTTTTTTCAGCATCCGGAGGTGTACCTGGAGATTTCACTTATGTTGGAGCAACTGACGGAGCTCAAAACCCAGGCAAGTGTACATTGCCAACTTGCAGTAAAATTTGTTATATTATCGACTGGGGTTTCATTTTATATATTCTTGTGATGTGCCTGCTCAACCTAGGACCGTGAGACGTTGCTTAACATCCGAACATGATTCGGGTGTCGACGCCGTACGCGGAGTCGTGCAACGTCATTTAGAGAATTGATTCCACGACCCTATTCTTTGTGTACTTGCTTTACCAAGTACGTCATACCATAGGAAACTTGATACTATTTATGTGATAGAATATTTCCTGAGTTATTCATGGTAATTCTGTATAGGCTTACATGATTCGTAACTTGAGACTTGTATATATAGAGATATCATTAGGACTCGTTGTACTAGCTAGAGGTCATGATATTACGTGTTATGGACATGAGATATCGTGGACATGAGATGTGATGTTACATTAGGTGGGAAAAGACACACCATACTACAGGCTGATTATTTATATATATACTTATATTACTGGAGAGTGCCTTAGTCTCTGACCAGAGCTTTGGCACATGTACTGGCCCTACGAGATACTACTTGCCGCAATGGGCTCCCCGACACAGAACCTGTAGTGGTTTCATCCTGAGTATGAGTGATGCTCTCATTTGCATAGCACTTAGATGGTTATTGTAGTTTACCCTTGAGTATATGGCATTATACTATTTTATTTTGGCATGCTATTTCTTGTACCTTGTTACGTCCCTCTGAGAACCTGGTCCCTTGTCAGTTTTGCAGAATAGACCATTGTGGAGCCTGCTTGGAGTTACTGATGTGTGTTGCTTTGTCTTGCAAGCATTGGTGCCAGGTACTTATATCATTTCTACTCGAGTTATGGTTATTTATTCATATTGTTTATTCATCTGCTGATGTAGCCTAGTTTTATAGACTCATATTCATTTCTCGAGTCTATTCGAGCTTATGTGTTACTAGACGGCCGACTTTAGCACATGTAGTTCATTCTTGATACCTTCTTCTTATGTGGATTGAGGCATAGGTATTTTCTTAGATAGTTATCCTTATTATACATCTTATATATATTCGAGTCAGACAAGAGTCTGGTCGAATGCGTAGTTGGCATGTTACGTATTCCTAGTCCCTCGATATTTTGGGAAGGGGGCATTACAGACCCCAACAAGACCAAGGCCATCTTGGAGATGCATCCGCCAAGGAACCTCTGGGAACTTTGCGGCCTCCAAGGGAGGTTGGCATACATCAGAAGGTTCATATCAAACCTCTATGGACGTTGTCGACCGTTTACACAGCTCATGAAGAAAAGGTGTCTCCTTTGTTTGGAATGAAGAGTGCCAACGAACGTTCAACATCAAAAAATACCTATCAAAACTTGCTGTGATGGTGGCCTCGGTTATGGGAAATCCATTCCTACTCTATGTACGCATAATGTATCACTCTCTCGGTGCCCTTTTAGCCCAGAAAAGTGATTCAGGCCACGGGAATGCCATATACTACCTCATCCGGATGATGGTCTTCCCAGAGCATAGGAATAATGCTATCGAGAATGAGTGCCTTGCGCTAGTATTCGCCATCCAAAAAAATTTGACACTACGTGACTGGATAGACCATTCATGTAATCTCGCGAGTCAACACCCTCAGGGTCCTCATGCCCAAACATGGGGCACTCAGTTTCCGCTTGGCTACCTAGGCAATACTATTATCTCCATATGATATGGTATTTGTCCCATAGAAGGCCGTCAAGGGTCAGGCATTGGCCGACTTTAGCAACCCACCTGGGTCAGAAACCTCAAAGCTCTATGAAGATATTCCAAACGAAGTGGTAGACGCCAACGTCATCTCACACGAATAAGCAGTTTGGCGAATGTTCTCTGATGGTGCTTCAAGAGCGGGGCCCAAAGGCAATATTATCGCTGGGGTCAGGATAGTGTTGATCTCCCTATATGTCCTCGTCATCAATCATGCATACTCTCTCACGGAGCCGGCCGAATACAATGTCTTAATTATAGGGCTCCAACTAGCTAAACAAGTCGGAGTATAGTACTTGGAAACCTACGACGATTCTCAGCTAATCGTCAATCAAGTTCGTGGAGTATATGAAGTATGAAACGAAAACTTGATCCCCTACCACCAAGTTGCACACAACATAATCGCGACCTTTAAGATATTCTTTATCGAGCATGTCCCTCGGTTGTAAAACATTAAGATAGACGCTTTAGCCGGCCTCGCTGCTTCCTTGGCAGTCCCAGACAACACCCATCAGTTAATTACGGTGATCGGTCAAGAGATGGTTTATCCCAAAAGTAACATATACTTATGCCTCAGCTATGCAGCGGAGGTTGACACCGATACTCAAGATTGGAGGCTTCTATTCATTAGTCTATGGAATTCTTCTTGAAAACCCAAAGGAAGCTACTTCAATCAGAAGACGCTTCCTCCGTTTCTATTATGACACGGAGACCAAAATATTGTATCGTCAGTCCTATAATGGCCTCCTGCTCCGATGCTTATTGAATGTAGGGACAAAACAAGCACTCCGCGAAGCTCACGACGGTGTCTGCGAGGTGCGTCAACCCGGTCCAAAGTTAAAGGACCGTCTTCGGAGAATAGGCTACTATTGGCCGACGATGGTAGCAGATTATGTCGATTACGCAAGGAAGTACCAAGCATGCCAAATCCACGCGGACTTTATCCACCAGCCATCTGAGTTACAACACCCAACGGTAGCATCTTGGTCGTTTGAGGCATGGGGAATGGATATCATCTGGCCAATCAGTCCGCCTTCATCAAAAGGACATCGGTTCATCTTGGCGATCACCGACTACTTCTCCAAATGGGCAGAAGCTATTCTGTTCACTGAAGTCAAAATAGAAAACATGATTAACTTCTTCAAGTATCACGTTATATATCGCTTCAACTTGCCGCATAGGATCGTCCATGACAATGGTCCACAGTTCGCAAGTCGCACCTTCTATCAGTTTTGTGATAAGAACCGAATCCAAACATAGCCTCCACGGCATACAATCCCGCAGCAAACGGTCTGGCAAAAGCGTTCAACAAACCATCATCAAGATCCTCAAGAAATTTGTGACTTCCAACAAACGAGAATGGAACGAGAAGCTGGGTGGATGTCTTTGGGCCTACGGTACAACAGTCCAAACAACTACTAGGAACACGCCATTCACTTTGCTGTACGAAAGTGAGGCGGTACTCCCGCTTGAGATATAAATCTCTTTACTATGAGTAGCTCTCTCCATCCAACTAACCATGGACGAAAACTACAGCCGACGGTTACAGGAGTTGGAAACACTCGACGAGAAACGACCCTTAGCTCAACAACGCATAGAGCTGTATCAAGCACGTCTCTCTGGAGCCTTCAACAAATGGGTAAAACAGTGAATGTTTCAAGTGGGTGACCTTGTCTTAACAGTAAGAAGACTGATGGTTATGACTCACAAGTCGGCCGACAAATTTTAACTTAAATGGGAGGGCCCATTCATTGCGGAAATCGTATTTTCCAACGGCGATTACCGGCTAGCAAAACCCAACAAAGACTTGGCCATGATGCCTATCAATGGCAAGTTTCTTAAAAAGTACTACGTCTAAATTGGACTAGTACTCATATATTACCAAACTACATCGTATCTTCCTGGACGCTGGTTCATGTCTACAGGACCTCTGGACTGTCGCTCTAATACACTACTCTGGCGGAGTCTGCCATGTCCAAATTACCTCTGAGTAAACTTCCTGGCCTTGACCATCAACCATTACGTCCATATTACCTCTGATATCGATTGTCTTCCAACTTATCACCCGTACCCAATTCGGAGTATGTCAGCGGTGATAAGTCCACAAAAACTGCCACGTCCATATTACCTCTAGCAGGGCTTGTCTCCAACCTATTACTTGCACTACCGTACGCAAAATGTAATGGGTCCAAAAAAACTATCATATCCATATTAACTCTGATAGGAATTATTTTCAAACTTATTATTTGAACTCAACGTGTGCAACAAATAATAAGTCCACAAAAACTTCAACATCCATATTACCTCTAGCAAGACTTGTCTCAAACCTATTACTTGTACTAATGTGCGTAAAAAGTAATGAGTCCACAAAACCTATCACGTCTATATTACCTCTGATAGGGTTTATTTTGAATCTATTACTCGCATCACAAATGCGCAAAAGGGTAATAGGTCCTACCAAAATCCCCCAGCGGGATGTCCTTACTATCCATAAAACCTATAACGTCCATATTACCTCTGATAGGATTTGTTTCTAATCTATTACTCGCACCATAAGTGCGCAATAGGGTAATAGGTCCACTAAAGGTCCCCTAGTGGAATATCCTTAAAAAGCTACGGTATGGTACTACATTCATATTATCTCTAGTACAATACCCAAAAGTCCACAACATACAAAATTCTGAAAAGTGAGAGACTTCATTAATTAATATTCAAGATCATGAATATATATGATAAAAATCTATTACACTCAAGGGTTTTTATTAGTATTCAATGTCATGAGTACATATGATGAAAACCTATTTTAAAGGGTTTTTCATGAAGTCTTGCTGATACAATTTTTTTATTAGAAGCGCCCCTCCTTGTTGTCGTCGCTACTGAGACAAGTCGATCCCACAACAAAACTCATTGCTTTCTGGATCATCCCTCCATAGTGCAAACTTCAGTATATAAAAAAGAATCCATACCGACGGATAACAAGGGAGGACCAAGCGCTCTATAACCATGCGGGAAGACCAACGACAGGAATGACAATTAATCCAAATCTTGTCATCAATCCCGCAGTCTCCCGACCAATAGCGAACCACATAAAAGGGAGAAAGCAGCTGACACGCTGCATGAACAAGGATAACTCAGCATATGACGCGGGATGTTCATCCTCGTCTCTCGGATTAGTTCTTGCCAAACTGACTACGTCTCCTGGATCAGTTCTTTGTAAACTGTCGCATAAGGCTGGCTTTTATCCCGAACAAAGGGTGTTATAATATCCTTCCATGCCCCATCATAGTCAATACGAGTGAAGACAAAACCTGCATAAAAAAGATGCATCAATCCCAGCGAAGATTATAAAAAGGTATAACTGTCGCATATCGCTGTCAGGCCGCAGCCATGTGCAGTTAAGTTTGTACGAACGAGCAAGATGAGACCTCACCCATGCGGCCAAGACACATACAGGCGCTGCATGCATAAAATAGATAATTTCTCATCCATGCAGCCTCTCCAAAGCTCGACGCACATGTCAGACAGGTTCTGCACGCGTGCCATGAATGAGTGCTCATCGACACGACATAGCTCTGTGAGGAGGTCTACACATGTCCAAGGGGAGCATTCATCTATGTGGCAGAACTTTGCTATGGGCTGACTTACGTTGGGGAGGACCTCCTACCTATGCAGCAAATCTGTGTACCGGTGGCTCTGTGACCTTAGCAGCCCAACACGAGAGACATGGTACCCCCTTACCTCGGAGTAGAATCCCTACATCAGGGGGCTACGGATCAATCCTGCTCTTGAACGACTCCTCGACGAAAGAGAGAACAACATCCAGCATATTCACGAAGGTGAAGGAACGAAAGACAAAGTTTGCTCTCATCCCCAAGTTTCCTACTTGTAGGCTCCAAGAGACGCGTAAAGAGATCGAGATGATAAACGGGGCAGTTTTGGCGATGAACCTGATGCCTCAATTTTTGTGTGCCATTTTTATCTCCTTGGGAACTACTGCCTCGAGCCCCGCGTCAAGAGATGGTACAGAATCCACTCAAGGGTCAAGGCAAATATGGCAGTTAATGAATAAGGGACAACCTGGCAGCGTTCGCCCATACAACTCAACGTCTATGCGCTCTGAACGTACCAAATCCATGCTTCTTATTCAAAGTATTTCAAACTTATCAATTTGAAAACTTTGAAGAGAATCTTGTAGAAGCATGGAAAAGAAGCATACATGCATCCAACGTCCATGCGCCCCAAATTAAAATTCAACAAATGATGGACCGCATGAACACCATGCGGCTTAAAAAAGGGACACACATGCGGTCCAAACAAGCGTCCAGACAACTGGCCGCAGGTCGACCTGACATGACGTCCTAATAATAAAGATGGTACCTGACACAGAATCCTGACATAAAAAGATTTTTTTGATCGCCTCGAAGGACGAGAATACACTAAGAGACAAAAGTTCTGAGCATACTGTAGAGCCACGTGTACAATACGATAAAAGATTCCATGCGGCTCTGGCCCATGTGTCCCAAACTCCATGCGGTCCATACGTCTCTGGCCAATGCGTTCCAGACTCCATGCATCCAATGCGGCTCTGGATCATGTATCCCAAACTCCATGTGTCACATACGACTCTGGCCCATGCATTCCAGACTCTATGTATCCCGTGCATCTTTGGCCACACGTGTCCCAGATTCTGTATCGACCAAATTTTGTTGTTATAACTGAGTGATTCTCTCCAACCAAATAGCGGCCACGTGTCCACTTGACCAAGTTACGCCTACAATAGATGAGAACCATCCAGATATTCAGCAAAAAAAAAATCTTATCAAATATCCACGTGACAGCTGAAGCCCGGTCTTGTCTATAATTGTAACTCCTTCCTGTTAGGAGAAGACACGTGGAAACCCCCAACGTCCTTGAGGCCCAAAATCCATGCGGCCACTAAACGACTATAAATAACAGGATATACCCCCATGCAAAAGGTTGGCTGGATATCTATGAATCTACACTCAAAGAAAAGAGAAGAGATGTTGCATCGGATCATCCAAGGAGTAAAAGGAGTTGCTACACTCCAAACCCTCCACCGTCACCCCCTTCAGAAAATAAATTTGTACTTAGATTGTCTTCTAAGAATCTTCTTTTTACTTTCTTAGTTTGTTAATCAAATCAAGTTCTTCCAGTTCTCTTTTTGATTTAAATGACAAAGAGTCCCGACTCCATAAAGTCGATAATCGTCCCCCGGGGGTGATGTCATGCATGCCTAGGTTGAGCAACGCACAAGGAAAGAAGATAAAATATATGATTTTTATAAAAAAATATCGGGTCACAACGGAAGATTTATAGAGTCATATGAAACATTCAGAGTATGCGAAGCAAAGCTATTTTATTGATAATAGCAGCGGTTACAAAGGCATGAATAGCCCTATTGAATATGCCAAGTTGGGTACAATACACGTTGATCTCTCTTGCTTACAAAGAATTTCCACCGTTCCATTCATAACGTCTTAGTATATCCAAGCTAAGGCCTCAGCACCTGAGTACCTAAAACAGGGTGTCCACAATGTGGGTTAGTACGCAACTTGTACTGGTGAGCAGGATAACCCACTGGTCTAAACTGACACTATGCGATCATGGCAAGCATACAGATTTATAGTGATCTTTTTATTTAGAACTTAGATGAGTTTCAGTTCATGTTGAGGCATACCACAAAAGCAGTAAATCATGGTAGCATGTAAATATTTCAATTATGAAAGCATATTCGCGTATAGGCATTAAATTCACTTAAGCGGATAAGCATGTTATTCTAGATCTCATTGGTAAGTAACTTATTGTATTTGGATCGTATCGTTAACTAAGCAAGAAATACTTGTATCTCTTATGAAACGCATGAAATACGTTGAATTGCCTCGCTCAATAGTGACTCTGAATCTATAGGCTATGTGCACACTCCATCTCGATGCAATGCGGTATTCATCCTCCTGGCTCAAACATTTAATAATCCACCTTCTCTTATCTATATGCAGGTCACTGACGACACGAGCGTCATATTGGACTATTATCTTGGTATTACGGTACGGTCTCTCAGTCGAGTTGTGAGCCCTCTGGAGATACCGTAAGCCACGGTCATTAGTGGTGCATCCTCTCAGTCTGAATAGACCTGAATTCCCTAATATTATTTCTATGGTATGTGATGATCATTCCATCTCTAGGTGGCAAACCCGGTGGAAGTTCGCTATACCGTGCTAGGAGAGCACTCACAAATTCTTCCTAGGCCGAACAGTCCCGGTGCCCCGGTGCCTTTCCCGTTCGAGGAATATTACTTAACCCATGCACGAGCAGCCTATGACCATTGATATCCATGCAACGTTTTGATTATGTAAGTATGGCAAAGTACGAGTCTTCTTGTCCCACTCAATATTAGCATCGATTTACTTTATAAGCACGACGAGGTCTGTGTCTACTCGTCTGACTATCGAAATGTAAGTATGGTGAGGTATGTGTCAAATCCTCCCATTTTCTATACTTGTGTCACTGTTACTCTTTTGTTTGATGTTCCAATTTGGCGACCCGTAGGTCGCAACATATAAGTCACCATGCCGCTTTTCGACACAATGTTCCGTGGTGCCCTATCCCTGAATGGTAGTTTTGTTTCACCATTTCCTTTTCCATTCTCGAGATCATGTCGCATCCCATCTTGAGATATTTGTATCCCATCTTGACAGTTTCGTGGTTTGAACCGCAACTGCTCGCTTCACTTATGAAGCGTTCTTATGGTTCTCGTTCGATACTCGTACTCTTGATGCATGCCTCAATATGCTTTGTTTCACTATTCTATCTAAGTGTTCAACTCATGTTATGACTTATGTTCCTCCAAGCTACGCTCGCTGAATATATGATATCGTGTCACGCCCCAGTCCCAAAATGACGAGGGACTGAGCACGTGAGCAATGGCCAGCAGCACGCACTGATGGACAACCCAATTTAATGGATCCATCAGGGCATGCTTAAGCTGTAGTCTAGTAGTACTAAGTACAAGTCTCAGGTATTACTAATCTCATCCACAGAATAACCACAGATTAATTGCCAGAAATAATGCAATAGAAATAAATAAGCAATATCAAATAAGTGTCTCGGGAAACAAATCCGAGAATTATTCTGTTACATTTAAGGAAACATAGACTGGAAATAAAATACTGAAAAGGAAATACTGTGTAGCTGAAACCTGTGCTCAGGTGAAGTCTTCGGCCACTATCTCGTCCTCGGTTCCGGGTTCTGCTCCAAGGAGTGCTCCTGTACCGTACACCTCGGGATAGTTCTCCTCGGCTATACCTGGGGACATAGTCCATTCCAGGTCCTCAGGGGACATAACAAGGTACAGAAAATACAAGCCAAAATATATGCAGTGCAGCAATAATGAAACAGCAGGGTAAATATGTAAACCAGCTAAGTGATATGCAAGTGAGAGTTTTAGTCATACTCAGGCTGACTACTACAAGATCAGTGTCGAAGAAACCATAGCAGTATTTTCTCGAAGAGCCAGTAAGGAACCAAAGCTCTGTATCAGAGTCTAAGGCACCGCCAGATAAAAGTATTTATATTATATTATATTCAGCCATGATATGATAATACTCTTCCCACCCCATGTAATCTCACGTCACAGTTCCAGAAAATATCAGGTACAAGTCACGCAAGTTTGAACTAATGCAATGAGTCAGGCTAGAATCCAAGCATTTAAACTGGAAATGACATAAAAATGTAGCCTATACGGAATCACCAGGTATATCTCAGGCAATTCCGTCACATGAAGAGTGTCAAGTGTCCTGGGTTGAGCAGTTAAACAAGTTCACATATGAAGCTACAGAAATCAAGTAAAATACTATAACCAGAAATATCTGAGAATTTGCAAGCTTTACTTGCCCACTGATGTATAACTAAGTCCAGAAAATAGGTAGCAAAGCTGCAAGTTTTGGCAAGGTACACTTGCCTGTGGTTCCGGCTATGTTTGCAGTTCTGACTTCGGCGGGAAATGCAGGCGGTAATCCGGTTGCGGAAACAAACATCACCATCAGATCCAGAAAATATCAATCAGCTAAAAATGCCTGTCCTTGGGTCCAATTTGGAGACAAGGGCAGAAACGGCAGTTTCGGGCCAAAACGGGGTCCACCGGTGGGCCCGCTTTGCACCAAAAATACGTCCGGGTCAAAGGTCTCCAAATTCACCAAACTCAGTGTCAACAGGTCAGGAACGCTGATACGAACCCAACGGAACTTTCAAATTTGAATTCCGATGAGCCGATCACAAAATCGTCCGTCGAGCGGGGCCTGTGGGGCCCACGACACGCGATTTCGTCAACGTTCTCAGAATCGAACCAAACTTGACCCACAGGACCAGCGTATTGCTACGAGTCCGATGGCGCAAGTTTCGTCTCGATCCGACGTGTGTACACAAAGTTAGGGTGCGTTCCAGAAATTACGGATACGGGGCGATGTCCCCGGATACGCGTTGATCCCAGTGTGCACGCACACCCGAATCAGCTTCTGCGAAATCCCACACGTCCGTATCGACGAGGCGCACGTATCTGTTAAGACCGCGCACGACCAAGTCGTCCCGTTTGGCGGGGCGTACTCAGTTCCGGGGTGAAACAGGGTCTAGTTTTTCCTTTTTTGGATCGCGGTGTGCAATCACCACAGGACGCGATGCCCCGAACGGTTTATCCGGACACCGAGAGGGTCATACAGACTTCGCAACGCAATTTGCAGAATCGAAAATGGAGCTACGAGCAAAAAGTTACACGTACCTGAAGGGGACCAGAAAACCAGGGTAAAATCGTGTCCGACACGACACAGGACACTGTGTCCTGTGTCCGACACAGGGACTGAATTAGGGTTAGGGTTTGGGGATTTCTCGCCGGAGCTGGGCGGAGGGCAGTCGGACAACGGCGGAGGGGCCGGGCCTCTGCGACGGAGGGCGGCGCGGTGGCTGGAGGCTCGCCGGCGGCTGCGGCGTAGCTGGGGCGGTGGAGCTGCTGCCACTGCTGCTGTTGCTGTGGCTGCGACTGCGGTGGCTGCCGGAGGCGCTGGCAGCGGCGGAAGGAGGGTGGTGGAGGTCGGCGAGGGACGCGGCGGCGGCGTCGAGGCGAGGCCGGAGCGGCGTGGTGGCGGTGGCGGTTCGTGGAGCTGGAAGATGGCGGGGGAGATTTATAGGGCTGCCGGGGTTCGAGTGGGGCGGAGGAGGCGGAGAGGGGGTGGTCGTGGGCGAGGTGGCCGGCCGGAGTGGGCGGAGGACGCAGCGGAGGCGGCGGAAAACGCGGGCTGGGGGAGAGAGAGGGGAGCCGGGTCTTGCGGGTTGCGGGTCTCGGGTAGCGGGTCGGGCGGCGGGTGGACCCGACCCGACCCGATAGGGGCGAGCGGGTTGGGCTGGGCCGAGCCCAATGGGCTGGGCCGGGCTGATTGGGTTAGGTTTTATTTAATAATAATAATAATAATAATAATAATAATAATAATAATAATAATAAATATAATAAAATCAGTAATAAATTAATAAATAATTAGGTAAATACTTTTTAGGCATTTAAAAATAGGTCCGGGGTCCGATAAATTCCAGAAAATTTGTCCTAAGTCCAGTTTTTCATTTTACACCCAAAAATATTATTTTCATAATATTTTAATATCATTTATTATCAATTAAAAATCATTTAAAAATTAAAACCCTGTTTTTAAATTACAGAAAAATTACAGAAAATTCCAGAAAATTGTGAAAAATCCAGTTTTTTAAAATTTTGAAAATTTAGGGGGTTTACAATCTACCCCCCTTAAGAGGATTGCGTCCTCGCAATCAAAGAATAACCGGTCAACAGAGATGACGCGGTCGCAAACATCGTTTGAAAACACATCACAAGATACTTAGGGAAGTACCGTTTCCCTAAAAATTGAAAGTTTACACTTTCTAGGAAAATCTAATTAAAACTATAACTTTTATGAAAACCAGGTTATTATTAACAAGTTGCAAATTACTAGGTTGGGGCTGAGGTCACGAACCAAGAGGCACGAGCTACACAACACTAGAAACGGATAACTGCGAATCACTTACTCGCATCGGCTTCCTGCACAGTCATCGCGTAAGCTTGCTCTCGTCCTTGAGGTAGATTCCTCTGCTGTTGCTGAGCTTGCTGGTAGGGTGCTGCTCGAGGCGCTGGTGGAGTTTGCTGGTTCGCCCTTGGTGTTCCTTCTCTACGCTCAGGGCAGTCTCTCACTGCATGCTGTCTGGATCCGCAGCCTAAGCATAGTCTGAGTTTACGTCTATATTCCTTCTCGACATGGCCTATCTTGCCACAGTGATAACAGGTAGGAAGGTAGAAGGCTTTTGGTGCTGCTGTTGGTGGCGAGCTTATTTGTTGACGCTTTGCAGACTCCTCTTGTGCTGCTTTGGTTGGTGCGGATGGGGAAGGCCGCTTCAGTCTGGTCTCTCTCTTGGTGACGCGCTCTATGCGTCGAGCCGCAGCAAGAACGTCCAAGTATGATGTTGGTACGACGGACCCAATTAGTTTATGCAACTCAATGTTCAGTCCGTCGAAAAATTTCTCGGCCTTCTCTTCCTCTGTCGGGATCAGGGTGGGGGCAAAGCGGCTCAGACGAATGAATTCTGCGTTGTACTCTTCCACCGTCATGGAGTCCTGAGTGAGGCGATTGAATTTGTCCCGCAGTTCTGATCGAGCGATGGCGGGAATGTACATCTCCTGGAAGAGTCTGGAGAACTCCTCCCAGGTGACTCGGTCTGGTCCGAGTCGCGTCTCCTCGGATAGCCACCAGTGATGAGCGTTGTCCGTCAATTGCATTCTGACGGCTGTCATCCAGCGTTCCCGTGGAAGTTCAGCTGCTTCAAGTTGATGCCGAATGTTGGTGAGCCACTCATGAACTTCTGTGGGCTCCTCTTTTCCAGAAAAAGTGCGGGGCTTCAGTTGGCGGAAGTCAGTGATTGAGCCTGTAGTTGGCCGTCGAGCTGGTAGGTTGGCTTGCTCCAGTGCAGTTATAATGCTGTCCCTCAAGAAATTAGCTTCGCGACGCTGAGCCTCGTGTTGGACTTGTTGCTGTGCTTGCATCATCGTGTAGATCATTTGGAATATTTGCTGCCCGTCGATCGGCTGTCCTGGTGGGAACACGGGCATTGGTGGGACGAACTGCGGCGGCGGTGGGATGTCGTCACGCCGAAATCGGGTGGTAGGTTGACCTGCCTGCTGGCTCTGTTGAGTTGGTGGAACTCCTCCGACTGGTGTCACTTCATTGTCATAGGTGACACCTGTAGCTTGGGGTGTTCCGACGGAAGTCTCATTGCATTCTTGTGGGTCCATTTTCCTGTATCCAAAATAACCAATAAGAGGCGCACAAGAAACAAGGCAAGATGCAAGTTCAAGTTAGTTCGAATATGATACAGGTATCAAAAACGATCCAAGCAAGTGGATGAGATCCTAAAAACTTATCCTATCTTATTGCAGGCCTGTTCGGTCCCTAAGTTGAAACCGAACAATTTAGTCGTTGACCTGTATGGGCCACCATAAAAACCATGTCACGCCCCAGTCCCAAAATGACGAGGGACTGAGCACGTGAGCAATGGCCAGCAGCAAGCACTGATGGACAACCCAATTTAATGGATCCATCAGGGCATGCTTAAGCTATAGTCTAGCAGTACTAAGTACAAGTCTCAGGTATTACTAATCTCATCTACAGAATAACCACAGATTAATTGCCAGAAATAATGCAATGGAAATAAATAAGCAATATCAAATAAGTGTCTCGGAAAACAAATCCGAGAATTATTCTGTTACATTTAAGGAAACATAGACTGGAAATAAAATATTGAAAAGAAAATACTGTGTAGCTGAAGCCTGTGCTCAGGTGAAGTCTTCGGCCACTATCTCGTCCTCGGTTCCGGGTTCTGCTCCAAGGAGTGCTCCTGTACCGTACACCTCGGGATAGTTCTCCTCGGCTATACCTGGGGACATAGTCCATTCCAGGTCCTCAGGGGACATAACAAGGTACAGAAAATACAAGCCAAAACATATACAGTACAGCAATAATGAAACAGCAGGGTAAATATGTAAACCAGCTAAGTGATATGCAAGTGAGAGTTTTAGTCATACTCAGGCTGACTACTACAAGATCAGCGTCGAAGAAACCATAGCAGTATTTTCTCGAAGAGCCAGTAAGGAACCAAAGCTCTGTATCAGAGTCTAAGGCACCGCCAGATAAAAGTATTTATATTATATTATATTCAGCCTTGATATGATAATACTCTCCCCACCCCATGTAATCTCACGTCACAGTTCCAGAAAATATCAGGTACAAGTCACGCAAGTTTGAACTAATGCAATGAGTCAGGCTAGAATCCAAGCATTTAAACTGGAAATGACATAAAAATGTAGCCTATACGGAATCACCAGGTATATCTCAGGCAATTCCGTCACATGAAGAGTGTCAGGTGTCCTGGGTTGAGCAGTTAAACAAGTTCACATATGAAGCTACAGAAATCAAGTAAAATACTATAACCAGAAATATCTGAGAATTGTCAAGCCTTACTTGCCCACTGATGTATAACTAAGTCCAGGAAATAGGTAGCAAAGCTGCAAGTTTTGGCAAGGTACACTTGCCTGTGGTTTCGGCTATGTTTGCAGTTCTGACTTCGGCGGGAAATGCAGGCGGTACTCCGGTTGCTGAAACAAATATTATCATTAGATCCAGAAAATATCAATCAGCTGGAAATGCCTGTCCTTGGGTCCAATTTGGAGACAAGGGCAAAAACGGCAGTTTTGGGCCAAAACGGGGTCCACCGGTGGGCCCGCTTTGCACCAAAAATGCGTCCGGGTCAAAGGTCTCCAAATTTACCAAACTCAGTGTCAATAGGTCAGGAACGCTGATGCGAACCCAACGGAACTTTCAGATTTGAATTTCGATGAGCCGATCACAAAATCGTCCGTCGAGCGAGGCCTGTGGGGCCCACGACACGCAATTTCGTCAACGTTCTCAGAATTGAACCAAACTTGACCCACAGGACCAACGTATTGCTACGAGTCCGATGGCGCAAGTTTTATCTCGATCCGACGTGTGTACACAAAGTTAGGGCACGTTCCAGAAAGTACGGATATGGGGCGATGTTCGCGGATACGCGTTGATCCCAGTGTGCACGCACACCCGAATCAGCTTCTGCGAAATCTCACATGTCCGTATCGACGAGGCGCACGTATCTGTGAAGACCGCACGCGACCAAGTCGTCCCGTTTGGCGGGGCATACTCAGTTCCGGGGTGAAACAGGGTCTAGTTTTTTCTGTTTTTGGATCGCGGTGTGCGATCACCACAGGACGCGATGCCCCGAACGGTTTGTCCAGACACCGAGAGGGTTATACAGACTTCGCAACGTAATTTGCGAAATCGAAAATGGAGCTACGAGCAAAAAGTTACACGTACCTGAAGGGGACTCGAAAACCAGGGTCGAATCGTGTCCGACATGACACTGTGTCCTGTGTCCGACACAGGGACTGAATTAGGGTTAGGGTTTGGGGATTTTTCGCCGGAGCTGGGCGGAGGGCAGCCGGACAACGGCAGAGGGGCCGGGCCTCTGCGACGGAGGGCGGCGCGGTGGCTGGGGGCTCGCCGGCGGCGGCGGCGCGGCTGGGGCGGTGGAGCTGCTGCCGCTGCTGCTGTTGCTGTGGCTGCGACTGCGGTGGCTGCCGGAGGCGCTGGCAGCGGCGGGTGGAGGGTGGTGGAGGTCGGCGAGGGACACGGCGGCAGCGTCGAGGCAAGGCCGGAGCGGCGTGGTGGCGGTGGCGGTTCTTGGAGCTGGAAGACGACGGGGGAGATTTATAGGGCTGCCGGGGTTCGAGTGGGGCGGAGGAGGCGGAGAGAGGGGGTGGTCGTGGGCGAGGTGGCCGGCCGGAGCGGGCGGAGGACGCGGCAGAGGCGGCGGGAAACGCGGGCTGAGGGAGAGAGAGGGGAGCCGGGTCTTGCGGGTTGCGGGTCTCGGGTAGCGGGTCGGGCGGCGGGTGGACCCGACCCGACCCGATAGGGGCGAGCGGGTTGGGCTGGGCCGAGCCCAATGGGCTGGGCCGGGCCGATTGGGTTAGGTTTTATTTAATAATAATAATAATAATAATAATAATAATAATAATAATAATAAATATAATAAAATCAGTAATTAATTAATAAATAATTAGGTAAATACTTTTTAGGCATTTAAAAATAGGTCCGGGGTCCGATAAATTCCAGAAAAATTGCCCTAAGTCCAGTTTTTCATTTTACACCCAAAAATTTTATTTTCATAATATTTTAATATCATTTATTATTAATTAAAAATCATTTAAAAATTAAAACCCTGTTTTTAAATTACAGAAAAATTTCAGAAAATTCCAGAAATTTGTGAAAAATCCAGTTTTTTAAAATTTTGAAAATTTAGGGGGTTTACAAATCGCTAGCATGCAACTGATGTATTTTATTAAGCATGAAGGACTAGAGGAGAAGGGTCAAGGTTCGCCCACCTTTACTTATCTGCTTAGTCGTTCTGTCGAGTCGTCACAACCTATCGCTTTATTTGAGTCAATACAGTTTATTTCCAAATATCTGTGGTCTGATGCGAAGCACGATTTACTTAATTGGTATAACCATACGAACAGGCTGTGCTTCTCAATCATCTGACCCTAGAGGATTCAAGGTAGACTGCACCATCGCTTAAGTGGCCCTATTTCGGCCTCGCTCTGAACTATCCCATAGATTTTGTTCCACGACACCTGACTCCGTGTATTTGTCCACATCGAGACGATAAGTCAAACCTCAGAGAGTTCCACGTAAAGCTTGTAAATTAAACCAAAACCTGAATCAATACATGTTCCCGAATCCGTTTTATTGAATTGCAAGCAACTCAATACCTCGTTTCCATTTTGGCTTATGTTATGCAACCAACCCAAATATCTCGTATCAATCCGACTCAGCATGATGCACCGTGTGGAGCAGGGCATTACACATATGACTAATAGTGTATTATGTGGTTTATACTCGAATTTGTTAAAAAAATTGAGATATCCAGCGTAACGTTCGGGACTTTATGCACGCTGCATTGCATGCCTTTTGGGTTCACTGTCACCAACGCTCACTATTTGTAAATGGAAGAAATAATACGCCCATGTGGCTCGATCCACTGATCTTCTGTCACCCAGCCAGGATCTTATGTCTGTCCTCGGTAACAACAAGGATAACTCGAGTTCGGCAATTTGTTAAGAGTATTAGACTCATGTTTTACCGAGTCATGTATATCAGGCACTACACCAGAAGAATGATGTCGAAGGGCTAGCTATTAATGAGTAATCTCCTCAAATGTGCATAAATATAATTTTTAGTAAAGTTAAATAATTCCAACTCTGTATTTTTGAATCTGAAAATAAAATATAAATAAACGAAATATAAATAAATGATCTAACTGAGACCGAGACTTGAACTTGGTTCAATGTCCTTAAGACAATATTCGTCCCGCACAGGTGCGTACGGTTTAATGGTGTTAGTCTTCCAGGATACAACGGTACTCCTCCTCCGGTAGCAGCACTTCACACCGTAGGAACTGACGAAGCAAAGATGGTAGTCTCTCTCTTTTGAATGTATAAATGTGTGAATGAATGAATAAATATTTTGGATCTATGTCTCTTTTATAAAGGGTGAAGAGACACAAGTGTTAAGGACACGATGATTGGAAGGGACACACCCCTTCCAATATACACACAACCATTGAAAATATTCATTCAATGATTTCCAACAATCCCCACATGAATGAATATTTAATTATGCATAAAGCAAACAAAATGTAGACTCAATACAGAAGCAATACAGAAAGATATCATTTGAAAAGTTATTGTATCATGATAGGTAACTTTTAGCCTTGAACCTTCCTTTGTGAATATTTATCGAGTTCACTAGTCATCCATTGAACATGATGTCTTGAACTGTTCAGCTATTATTGTAAACTTGAATCAATAAATATCACATAATCTATTTTTGACCAAAATTGCTTCTATTTATTTGTTCATTTTGACCCTGAACATGTCTGTTTTCATGAGTGTTCTTATAGAATTCAGTCTTATAATTCTCATAGAAGTGGCCCCACTTTCGCACTCAGATAGGTGACTTCCTAATAAGAGTATCATGTTATACTCCACTTGAATTTTAAGTCATATGAATCATTAAAAGTAAAGCTTATCCTAGTATTCTTTGCATACGACACTGTTAGCTGTCATCCTAGAGAATGGTAGGAGTAATTAAATACTTTTCAGTGTTATTTTAGAATTTCACGTAATTAGGTTGTTCCTTTGAACTAGATCTTGGGATCTCCAGTCAACTAGGTTGGGTTTTTCTTTATGGAATTTCTTTTATCATAGGCTTCAAGTCCATTTTTCTCGATGACTTATAAACTTGCTCTCTTGTCAAACCTTTAATTAGTGGATCCGCAAGGTTTTTCTTTAATTTTACATAATCAATCATGATTATGTCATTAGAGAGAAGTTACCTAACGATATTGTGACGTCTCCTGATGTGTCTTAATTTACCGTTATAAATATGACTCTGTGCCCTACCAATAACATATTGACTATCATAATGTATACAAATTATTGTTTCATGTTTTGTCCATATTGGAATATCCTCCAAGAAATTTTGAAGCCACTCTGCTTCTTCACTTATTTTATCCAGAGCTATGAATTCATATTCCATAGTTGATATGGCTATGCACGTTTGTTTTGAGGACTTCCATGATATTGTGGCACCTCCAAGTGTAAAGACATATCCGCTTGTGGATTTTGAGTCTTTAGTATCAGATATCTAATTTACATCATTGTACCCTTCGAGTACAACTGGGTATTTAGTATAATGCAATCCATAATATTTGGTATATCTTAGATATCTGAGTACTCTAATAATTTATTTCCAGTAATTTTTTTCTGGATTACTCGTATATCTACTTAGTTTATTAACTGATTGAGCTATATATAGTCGCATACAATTCGTGACATACATTAGGCTCCCAATTGTACGAGAATATTCTACTTGTGAAATACTTTCTCCGGTATTCTTTATTAAATGAAGATTTATATCTACTGTTGTTTTTGCGATGTCAATATTATTTTGATTATATTTCTCTAAGATCTTCTCAATGTAATGAGATTGAGATAATATCAGTCCATTTGGCATTTTAGAAATCTTAATTCATAATATAACATTGGTAACTCTCAGATATTTTATATCAAAATTTTTTATTAAGATATTCTTTGTGTCCTGGATCATGTTATGGTTACTGCCTATTATTAGCATATCATCCATATATAGGCATATAAACATATCCAATTTGTGTATTTTTAGAATATACACATTTGTCACACTCATTAATTTTGAATCCATTTGACATCATTACATTGTCAAATTTTGGTGTCATTGTTTAGGTGCTTGCTTAAGTCCATATAGAGACTTAACTAGTTTGCACACCTTTCTTTATTTACCTGCTACTATGAATCCTTCTGGTTGATTCATGTAGATTTCTTCTTCTAAGTCAACATTTAGAAATGCAATATTTACATCCATTTGATTTATTTCAAGATTGTGCAATACTGCAATTGCAATTAACATCTGAATTGATGTTATTCTAGTTACTGGTGAATATGTGTCAAAATAATTAATTCCTTATTTTTGATCATATCCTTTGACAACTAGTCTTACTTTATATTTATCAATAGTTCCATTAGTTTTCATCTTCCTCTTGAATATCCATTTGTAGCCTAATGGCTTACACCCTGGAGGAAGATCAACCAATTCTCATATATGATTTTGCATAATGGACTCGATTTCACTATTTACAGCTTCTTTCCAAAGTGGCGCATCTGGTGTAGACATTGCTTCTTTGAATGTTTGAGGCTCATTTTCAAACATAAAGGTTAGAAATTCAGGTCCAAAAGACTTCTCTGTTCTAGACCTCTTATTTCGTCTAGGCTCATCTTCCTTATCTGCAAATTTATCATCTACATCATTTTGACCATTAATATCACCATGATTTCCTTTTAGTGTTTCTCTTTCATGTGTCTTCTTACATGAAAATATATTTTCAAAGAATGAGGCATTCCTAGATTCAATAATTGTATTATTATGTATCTCCGGAATGTCTGACTTATGTACGAGAAACCGATAAGCAGAACTGTCTTCAGCATATCCTATAAATAAGTCGTCAAAGGTATTAGGACCTATCTTGACCTTTTTAGGCAATGGAATTGCCACTTTTGCAAGGCATCCCCACACTTTGAGGTACAATTTATAGGAAGGCTTACTTCCTTTCTATAATTCATATAGAGTCATATTATTTTTCTTATGGGGTACCTTATTTAAAAGGTAGTTGGTTGTAAGTACAGCTTCTCCCCACAAGTTATCAGGTAAATCGGAACTCAATAATAAAGAGTTCATCATTTTTTTAATAGTCTAATTTTTTCGTTCAGCAATTCTATTAGATTACGGTGAATATGGTGCAGCGGTTTGGTGGATAATACCATGTTCTGCACAAAATCCTGCAAAAGGTGCTTCATATTCACCACCTCTATCACTTTTAAGAACTTTAAACTTTCGATTAAGTTGATTGTCTACTTCAGATTTGTATTTCTTGAACATAACTATTGCCTCATCTTTTGATTTCATAAGATAGACATAGCAATATCGAGTACTATCATCGATTAATATGATCAAGTACTTTTTCCCATTTCTAGTTTGTTTGCCTTTTAGATCGCATACATCTATATGGATTCAATCCAACAGTTTTGTATCTCTTTCAACCGAATTTTGAAAGGAAGTACAGGTTAATTTTGCTTCTGCACATATTTCACAATTATGATTTTAATCTATTGCAGATCTGGGAATTTAGTCCATGTTCATTAGTTTCTTGATTGAATCATAATTAACATGCCCCAATCTACCATGCCACATATTTGAGGACTCAACAATATAAGAAGAATTAATTATCTTATTAGGCATAACAATTATTATATTTATTTTAAAGAGGCACTCCTTGAGGTAACCCCTCCCCACATAAATCCCACTTTTGGTGAGTTCAAATTTGTCACATTCAAATATCAACTTAAACCCATGCTTGCTTAACATAAATCTATAAATCAGATTCTTTTGAATATCAGGAACGTGCAGAACATTGTTAAGCTTCAATTCATTAGTCGACGTCATGTTCAGAATGATCGTCCCCTGTCCTTCAACATTTGACGATGAAGAATTTCCCATAAAAAGTTGCTCGCCTTGGACAACACTTTGGTAGGTGCTTAACTTGGCCTTTTCAGCGCAGATATGACGGGTAGCCCCAGTGTCAACCCACCACTCCCTTGGTTTGCTTCCTACCATGTTCACCTCAAAGACAACAGCCGCAAGAACCAGGTCTTCAACACCCTTGGCCAAACGCTCATCTTCAGTCTATGAGCCTGGTGAGAACGTCCCTTGTTTTTGTTGTTGTTGTTGTTTTTGTAGTAGTTGCGGCTATGACAATCAGTAGCTTTATGTCCCATCTTATTTCATATGTGGCATTTATATTTGAACTTTTTGTAGTTCCCTTGACCGAGCCTCCAAACTGTTTGGACTTTTTCTTCTTTTGTCCTGTTTCCAAAATATTTTTCCTGGCTTCTATAAAAGAGAATTTATCAGTGCTCCTGTTGTTCTCTTCTATTTTAAGCGTGACAATCAGATCTGGCAGTGGCATATCCTTACGTTTATGTTTTAGGTAGTTCTTATAATCCTTCCAGAGGAGTGAAAGTTTTTCAATTACAAAGGCTACCTGAAACGGTTCACATAAGGCCATACCTTCGGCAACTAGTTCATGGAAGATACATTGCAAATCTTCAACCTGACTTGTCACAGTTATGGAATCAACCATGCGGTAGTCTAAAAATTTGCCTACGATAAATTTTTTAGTCCCTGCATCATCTGTTTTGTATTTCTTGTCCAGGGCATCCCAGACCTCTTTTACAGTCATTAGTGGACTGTACACATTCCATAGATGGTTGTCCAGTCCACTTAATATGTGATTCCTGCATAGAAAATCTACATGCTTCCATTTTTCAGCATTTGTAATAATATTGTTGTCAGTTTTACCTTCTTGTAGAACAAGTGATGTTTCATTTAGAATCTTTGCCAGATTCAAGGTTGTTAAATAAAACATCTTTTGTTGCCAGCTGTCACACCCGAGTCCCAAAATATCGAGGGACTAGCCATGTGGCAATGGCCAGCAGCACACTCCAATGGGTAAACCCAATTTAATGGACCCGTTAGAGCGTACTTAAGTTGTAAAACAATTATAATGGTTTACGATACAGGTCACAGTCTAATTCTAATCTCATCCACAGGAGGTAAATCATAAATCAAATGTCAGAATAATCAAAATGAACTATAATCCAACAACAAGTCTCAAACAAAAGTGCTTCGGGGAACAACCCGAATATAAGTTTAGTACAATAATCCAAGAGACAGGAAATAGAGTAACTAGAAACAGAAATGACTGAGTATATAACAAAATACTCAGAAGAAATCCTCTGGCATCACCTTGTCCTCTGGTGATGGTACTACTCCAGTGTCTGCTCCTGTCCCGTATACCTCGGGGTAGATCTCCTCTGCTATACCTGGGGACATAATCCGGATCCAGGTCATCAAGGGACATAGCAAGGTACAAGAATAACTCAAGCCAAGTAAATGCAGTATAAAAATAAATATCTACAGGGTAAACTATGTAACCAGCTATGCGATATGCAAATGAAAGCATTAATTATACTTAGGCTGAAACTACTATAGGCTCTGTGTCCGGGAAACCCATAGCAGCATTTTATATCTCGAAAGACCAGTACGTATGACAAAGCTCTTGTCAGAGTCTAAGGCACCTCCAGAATATATATATATATATATATATATATATATATATAACATAATCAACCTTTAGTATGGTAAAACTCTCCCCACCCAATATAACTGTTTGATAATAAACGAAAGAAATGAAACTAGGTTTGTACGAAACCCTTTCTTTGGTTTACAAATAAGAAGTACAATTAATCCTATACGAGGATGTTAAGTACAAAAATTTAATCTGGGTAAATATTGCTATAGGAGTCTGATCTGCGGTCGATCACTTTGTCCCTTGGACCACACGATGACGAAGAAGTGCTGTAGAAGAAGGAGAAGCTTTAAAAATCACAAGAGGGATTGGATGCTCAATGCCAAAGTCGTCAATCGCTCCCCTTTGTCTGTGCTCTAGGATCTTCTCTCTCAAAAATAAAATCCGATCTTTGACCTCTGTCAATAGAGGTCTCTATTTATAGAGTCCAATTGCCGTAACCTCCCAGTCGGCATAGAAGTCGAACAGTGGAGAGTGGGGCACTCTTTACGCGGCGGTTATGATAACTGCTACCCACGTCTGAATGATCTCTCGACTCTGCGTGTGATGCATGTCCCATTATGAGGTAACGCGTATAACTGCTGCGAAGATCACGGCATGCAAACCACGTGGGTAACTGCCCCTTGCGTAGAGATGATTGGTGTAGAAACCGAATAGCTGTCATACTGACGTAGAAGCCAGGTAACTATCATGTTGGCATAGAAGCCAAGTAGGCGTAGAAGCCCAGTAGGCATAGAAGCCGAGTAGGCATAGAAGCCTGATGTTGCATGGATAGATAGCCAGTGTAAGGACAGCCGATTATCCTTGCTTGACTGAGGTCTTGAGTGTATTCTGGGCCAAATAGCCTTATCACGCACCAATGCAAATATAGCCTGAGTTGGTGTATTCCGAGGAGATAGCATACGACGTACTACTATAGTTGAAAATAGCCAGGTCGACGTATTTCAAGGAGATAGCGTACAGCGTGCTCCTATAGCTGAAAATAGCCTGATGGCGTAATATGCAAGGGTGGTGATGTGGACATATTAGCCATAATTATGGCTCACCCAGTCATTAAAAGTAGAACCAAATCTCGTGCATTAAATGCAGAGATCTGCCCCCATCACGCGTATTAACTGCAGAGACGTGCCTCGAGTTCTGTACGAAGAGCAGCTTTTGACGTGGCGGTTCGTTTCATCTCCTGCTGAGCGTAAAAGCTCATGCCTGCCTGTGTAAAACTAGGCAGCGTGTTCTTTGAATTCGTAAATAACGTCTTATATCAAGGGTTATGTCAATAGACGACAATCTGGGACTCTGTGCCGAATTATCATTATAGTCGTCCTCTCGATCGCTGTGCAGTACTCTTTATCAGGAGTCAGGTTCACTGCATGATCTGACAGGTTCATTCGAGGAATACGAAGAGTTCCTCGTACAACTTCCCGCTGCATTAAAAGCAGATAGGTTTTACGCCGAAGTGGCGATATAACAACCTTTTTACGCTAAAGCAGTCTGGGAATACTGCATTATGCGGGTTATTCTGGAGCTATATTTTAGGCTGAATAGCGTTGAAGCTCTGTTCTTAGCCAATGTCTCTGAAGTCATGTCTTATGCCACCCAGTGCTGGAGCTCTGTTTACGCGGCTTCCTGCATGTTGAGGGTGTAAAATTCCTCAGCATATTTTTCATGCTTCTACAAGACCCCCTTCAAAGTTTTTAAATTTCTCGTAATTTGAAACACTTTGAATAAAGCATGAAAAGGTCAAGTTTGACTCGTTCTGCGAGGCTGATTTCTCGGCAAATTTTTCGGAGTTTGTTGGGATTGGGTGTGTTCTCTTCTGCCTATATAAAGGCGGTTGAGTTAACCTGTTTTTCCCACACTTCTTTCACCATACAGAGATGGTTGCCGAGTTTCATCGGGTCGACTTGAGAAAGAAGATCATGTTCTTCCCGCATATAAGGAGCCGTAAAAAGAGGCATCTTCGAGCAAATGTCATCTGCAATGATGGATCATGGAAGAATATCATAGCTTCCTTTGCTCGGGATAATCAGCAATTTCATATGGCGATTCGTCCAGGAGAGAGGAATGGTCTCATTTGGCCACACAGTTTGCAAGCTGTATTTTCTTCCATCATGGTGCTGGACGAAGATAGGAAGTCTGGCCCTGTCTTCCAGTATTGAGTTGGGTCTGAACCCCCAACATAATCTGCCATGGCGTATGGAGGGTGGGCTTGAATAATTTAGACATGCCCAGTTCCGTATCCTCCCGCCATTCACCATTTTCTTGTTTATCGGCGGCACAAGCCGATGAAGTATCGTAAAAGAAGAAAAAGATCTCTACCAATATGATAACCTGGCGTAGCAGATTCTTGGTGTGATCTTTAAAATGAAAATAAGAAACTCTTTGTAGAGAAAGGATTTCCATCATATGTAATCATGAAGATGAAAAAAAATTTGTAGACTGGATTTCCATCATATGTAATCATGATTAATAAAATTATCTTCTTTTACGCATCTGATGATTTGCTATATTTGCTGTGATGAGGTCTGAATCTGTGCAGCTTTGGCACGCCTGAATAACTTTACGCCGACTCTGATAAAAGAGTATCTGATCTCGTCCTGTCTTTTACGCATAACAGAAGACGCGTAGAAAGCTGCTTAGCATTTAAGTCGAATATCTGAACTGTCATGCTGTTTTGAACGAGGAGTCGCGTAAAATTTCTAAACTGTCATTTCTCTGATGCGAAGAATTCTTGTTTAGACTATCATCTTCAAGAATGATTTCCCGAAAATCCCTTGAAATAGGGTGAGAAATGGCCGTCAAACAGGCCATACTTGAACTTGTGTAAAAGGCTGAACTTCGGATGAGCTTTGAGCTTCCAATCGACTCAAGAAGAAGAGTCATCTTCAATGTTGAACTCTGTATATTTTGGGCATTTGGAATATTTTGTAGCCAAGGAGGGGCATTTTCTGTATAGATCTTTGTAATTGACCCTCTTGTGAATTGTTCAGATATACGCGTACTCTGGCCTACGTATTTTAAGATATACGAAAAGTCATAGATCCATAGAATCTATATCTTTTGAGCGTAGAATCATAGATTTGTAACTTCTAAGCGTAAAATCATAGGTTTGTAGCCTCTCGAGCGTAAAAGCTGCTGAGCATAAAAGCATGCGGGCGTAAAACCATAGATTTATAGCCTCTTAAAAAAAAACTTCCGAGCGTGAAGTCGTAGATTTGTAGCCTCTGAGCGTAAAACCGTAGATTTGTAGCCTCTCGAGCGTAAAAGCTGCTGAGCATAAAACTACGTAAAAGCTGCTGAGCATAAAACTATCCGGGCGTAAAACCATAGATTTATAGCCTCTGAGCGTAAAATCGTAGACTTGTAGCTACTGAGCGTAAAGCATGGATCTGTTTGTGCAGTATGACTGTCCGTCTTCTAATGATATGCTGACGTGGTCCCCAATCATAACCGATATTAAATATCGGACTTGGTTAGGGATTCGAAGACTTTTATCTGAACTCTATAATACCCCAAGGCCTTCAGAGAAGAAACCCTTCATCTGTCTTTTGCAAAAAACTTTTGTCTCTTTGAGAACTCTTCTTCGCTTCTTCTCTGAGCACTCTGAGTTTTAGCCATGGCACCGAAACAACCTTCCACCGCTAAGGGAAAGAAAGCTGCCTCCTCTTCTCGCTCCTCTGCTCAAGCACGAGCGACTCCCATTGGGCTGAGCGAACCTCGCTCTGAACAAAGTGTCCCACCGTCAAGCTGTGCACCAGGCGTCATAGGTAAAGTTTTTGGGAAGAGAAAAACAAAACCCTTCGCACACGTTGTACATGAACGCGCAAGGTCATCTTCTGTGCTGAGAGCCTCTTCGAGGAAGATGATGCACAGAGATGTTTTATCATTACGCCCACATTCCTAATGTGTCAGCGTAAAAACTCCATAATCTCGCAGTCTGGCGTAAAAGCTCAGACTGTCAAAATTTGGGGTATACGACAAAACCTTGCATTTTTACGCACTGGATGTAAATTCCAGCGTAAAAACTTATTTTTAACAGTCTGGCATAAAAGTGCGGAATGTCAGGTTTTGGCGTAGAAACCGCAACCCTTGTGTTCTTATGCACTGGATGTAAATTCCAACGTAAGACTTAAGTTTTTGCAGTGTGGCGTAAAAATACACTTTTTGGTATATGCTGCAAGAGTGTAGCGTCTAGTGTAAAACTGACTCATTTTTCTTGTATTTTGCAGTGGACTTGCAGATCCCTCATTTGGCTGACGTGATGGGATCTGCTGCTGGGATGCTGAACTCGAATTATCTGGAGGATTTGTCGCATGTGACATTCCCCATTTCTGGAGCCAACTACCCTGAAGAGAGGGGAATTTTGATATCGTCCCAAGGAGAGTGCATGCTGTTGAGTATGCTCAGTGGGGAGCCCCTGACGTATATAGATAGGGCCGAATATAGGAAGCCAGCTTTCCTCTCCGGGGATGGATTGATAAACAATCTCAGACGAAGCCCAAGAAGGAAAATTGGGTGTTTACTGCTGAGGGCATGGTCATGTTCCTGCCAAGGATGCCCAGAGATTACCTTATCTCGGCATTCTTCTATGCCACGCATCCCAGGAAGATGTCATGGACCCTGACCCCTAATCTTCACGGCCAGCCGGGGAAGATATTTTATCAGAAAGGATCAGGCCGAGGATTATTTGTGAGACGCCCTTCAGGCCCTGTCATGCCTTTCAGGAGATTACTGCCGGGCAGCGTCCCGAGTGAAGACACTTCATTGCTCCAGCCAGTCCAAATATCGACTTTTTGCAATAACTTCATGGGGCATGGAGGAGTATACCCCAAGGTTAATCCTCGGACCAGCGGGTGGCTTAGCCGTAGGAATCTTCGATGGGCCCGTTTAACTGCCTGGGCCCTGAAGCACTTTCAGACGGAGCTGGAGAGCATTGGTCTATTCGCGGCTGTGAGTGCTACCAGTGTTGGGTTACCTCTTAACCCCAACATGTTTTTGGCTTTGATGGAGCGGTATATCTCGCTCACTGGGACTTTCGCCACTCCGCTAGGGGAGTTGGGATTGGCCCTTCATGAGATGACAGAGATTTCAAGGCTGCCAATGGGGGATACTCCTTATGAAGAGTATGTCCCTACAAACAGGGAATTGAGGGATACAAACCCTTGGGCAGTGGCAGTATATCAGGAGCTGATGTGCCACTACCTTGCTTGCACCACTTTCTATCAGGAGCCGTCTGATTTGGCTCACACCAACAAGTGGGCATCCTATCTCTTCTTTCATCAGGCCAGAGATGCTAAGCCAGACAAACTTGTGGATAGCAGAGATAAGCCCTTGAATCTTCTGAGCGTGCTTAATGCTCAAACGGTCGATGATCTTATTGAAGACTCTGGGGCTTCAGATCATGTTCTTGATGAGGAGATAGGGGGTTACCCTGCAGGCACTAAAGCCTACAGTTATATGAGGCATTGTGGCAAACCTCTGTCAAGGGAAGCTCAACTGGCTGGCTTCCTCTCTGTATGGTTATGCCGATTGGTAGTACCTGGCATCGCATCTGCAGATCGAATTCATCGCAACACCTTATGGCCTGCAGTGTATTTGGTATTTGGGGCAAGACTGTCCTGCTCCCTGCTATGGTATGCCGGATACAAGCAGGTCTGAGGGCCCTTACTGATGGGCTGCTCGCGGATGAAACACGGCGTGAAGGATTTCCCAGAGTGGAGTTACCATTCCTATATCTGATGGGATGGTTAATCCTTCATAACCCCAGGGTAATGTCTTCCGGCTCTGCTAGTAGTTTGGGAAATAATTTTTTGTTGAATTACAAGAATTCCTCTTGGAACGTGACTACCTTCGTAGACTGTCGGCGAGCATTAAATTTTGCTCATAGCTGAAAGCTCTTCTGTATCGTTCCCACTGTACATATCAATCAACAGGGGATGAAACTTCAGGATTCAGGTCACAGGAGGACTATTCTTTCTTCCGAAGCCTTCTACTGGTTAGTCTATATTAGACCTTCTCATCTGCTATACAGGAGTGAGGACCACTGCTATCTAGAGCCGTATCTGCCTAGCCGATTCACCAGGCAATTTGGGTACGACCAGTTGCATGTGGGGAATGCTATCACCATCTTCAAGTTCACAGGGGGACTTATCGACGGAGCGAGAGGATGGCGGTACTTCATGATGGGTTATACTGGAGCAACTTTTACCGTGCCCGCGACTTCTCTCTCCATGGAGTTGCGTATGCTCCATTCGTACGCCCAATTTTATGCATCCATTAATACCTTCCATCGTGATTTTGATGTGCGTAAAAGTTTTAGGATGCCCTCTCATAAGTCCACTGAAAGAGAGGAGGTCGCATCAGTCTCCTCTGACGAGGGCGAAGACCCTGTCGGTCCAGACGAATTTTTGTTGACGATATCGAGAGGCCTAATAGCTCCGCCTGCAGAGCCTCTTGTTATCCCCAGTAAGCGAAGGGCTCCTACTCTGAAAGAGCCTTCCCCTCGCAAGAAAAAGAAGACTGTCAGTGGTCCTACCAGGACTTCCAGCTATGAGGTTCCTAGGAGTGAGCTTGTTGTTTCCCCGGTCGGGGATAATTCCTTGATTATAGGTCCCTCGCCTTTTAGAGAGGGAACCTCCACAGTTCCGGCTGACAGTGCCGGAGATTCTTTGCTCGAGACCGTTGTCGCTACTACCTCTACTGGTAGTGCAGTGAGGTCACCTTCGAGGCCAAGCGTATTAAGGATATCTTTATCCAGACCAATAATGGGTTCAGCCCCTTCTTCATCTGTAAGTATTTCCAGCGAGATTCTCCCCGATGAACCTCGATTAGATCTTGGTGAAGACTGGGAAGACTACCCTCAGACGTTATTTGGTGCACCCTCTTCTCCAGGTATGACAGCTCATTTAGCATAATTAAGAAATGATTTAGCTGTACTGGCTGCGGATGCGACATATATACTATCAGCCATGGGTAAATGTTGTCTTTATGCCTCTTTTAGAAAAATTAACATCAGGTTGATATTAACTTTCTCTTGTCTTCTTTTCAGGGGAAGACATCATTGGGGAGGGTGGAGTTGACACCACTTCTGAGCTTGTTGCAGACTCTGCTAATGAACCGGCGGTGTCTAACGTTGAAGGAGCAAGCTTTGATGCTACTGATACAACATTATCGGATGTTGTTCTGTCGGTACCAGTGCAAATAATATCGGGGAAGGATGAGCCGATTGTCTCGACTATGCCTCCTCTATCGAGCATTCCAGCAACTTCGACCGTTGTTGGTGCTTCTACTTTTGTCGCGCCATCTGTTAAAGCGACGACTGTGACGACACCCTCTGCAGTCGTTCCTGGAAGGGAATTCACCGATATTGCAGCCACTCCCAGCGTTCATTCGAATCTCACCATGCTAGTTCAGCAATTTACTAGCGTTTTCTACATTACTTTGAAAATGCTGATATCGATGGTGCTGGAGAAGAATCTAGGCTTCGAAGCTTTGAAGATGTCCTCCAATCTTATTGTAGCGCAGATTAGGAATTTCGATGACGCTGAAAGGGCTAATACGCTAGAGCAAATAGTTAATGGTTTAGAACAACCCATTAACGAGTATTTGTAATTTTCTCGAGGCGGCATTGATGACCTGATTCAGGCTGAATATGAATTCCTGACTGCGCAGTTTGCTGAACAGATAGAACGCTTAAATAAATCCATCCAGACACAGTAGCAGGAAATGGATGAACGGAAGGCTGTCTTGGAGGAAGTTATTCCTCTTCAAACAAAGTGCAAGGCCGAACATGAGGGGAATGCAGCGAGGGTTCACAAACTGGAAGCCAAACTCGCTCAGGCAAAGGAGTGGGCTTTCCAGTCATCGGAAGCTCTAGATGTGGTGAATGGCCGACTGGATACAGCTCAACAGAACTTGGCACGTGCAGGAGTCACATGCTCCGGTTTTATCCAGGCTCGGTCCGAACTGTCCCTCCTGAGCAATGACGAGGTACGACTGGAGCAGGCTCGTGCTAATGTCTTAAACTCCAGAAATAAGAGGATGGCTGCTTTGGCGCGATAGATTCACGATTTAACTGCTCCTCCCCAATGATGTACTTCTTTGCTTCTTTATGTAATTTGCTCTTCCCGGAGATAATAAAGAAACTTCATCTGACTTCGTGGACCCATCATTTTTGAATATAAATGATAGGCTAGGGTGAAAGTGATATCAGAGGTAATATGGACGTGAGATACTTTCGGTAAGCTTCAGTTGGATATATCTATTCAGAGGTTATATGGATATGATAGAATATGATCCAACTAAATTTGTATACAAAATACTATCAGAGGTAATATGGACGTGATAGGTTTCGAAGTTCCAAATTAGTTAAACATATCTATTCAGAGGTTATATGGACATGATAGAATATGCTCCAACTAGTCTTTGTATGTAGTATCGTCAGAATAAGATCTTCACCATTCTTCATTTAAGCAAGGGAGGTTAAGCGTAGTACTTCTTCAAGAATTTGTCGTTGATAGGAGCCATTAACAAGTCTCCATTAGGCTTGGCTAATCTGTAAGCGCCATTTGAAAATATCGTCTCGATTACATAAGGGCCCTCCCATTTGGGCTAGAATTTACCCTTACTCTTGTGAGTAATGATCATTGGCCTCTTCACAGCTAAAACTAGCCCGCCAACTTTGAACACTCTTTCCTTCACTTTTTAATTAAAAGCTTTGGAAATGCGTGCCTGGTAGAACGCAATGCGTTGTTGAGCTTGAAGGCGTTTCTCGTCTAATCCTTCTAGCTCTTGAAGCCGTAGTAGATCATTATTTTCCTGAGTCAACTCATTAGCCACTGCTATTCTGAGTGAAGGAATTTGAACTTCAATGGGGAGAACTGCTTCACTCCCGTAAACCAATGAGAATGGGGTACACCCTGTCGGTGTTCGTACCGTTGTGCGGTATGCCCAGAGGCATTCTCTGAGCTTCTCATTCCAATCTCTTTTGTTCGAAGAAACAAACTTCTTTAAGAGTTTAATGATGGTTTTGTTGAAAGCTTCTGCCAAACCATTATCAGCAGGATTATATGTCGTAGAGGCCATATTTTGTATCCGATTCTTATCGCAAAATCGGCGAAACGCTTGGCTGATGAATTGAGGCCCGTTGTCATAGATTATCCTTCGGGGTATCCCAAAGCGATAAATGACATGATGCTTGATAAAGCTGATCACGTTGGATATCTTTACCTCAGCAAGAGGGATCGTCTTTGCCCATTTGGAGAAATAATCGGTGATAGCCAGTATGAATCGATGTCCCCTAGAAGATGACGGGTGAATAGTACCAATGATGTCTATGTCCCATGCTTCGAAGGGTCATGATGCAATAGTAGGATGTAGATACTCAGAAGGCTGATGTATAAAATCTGCATGAACCTGACAGGATTTGCATTATCTTGCATATTTTACTGCAACTGCAATCATGGTAGGCCAGTAATAGCCCATCCTCCTGATAAGATCCTGTAAATAAGGACCTGATTGATGTGCTCCACATACGCCGTCGTGAGCTTCACTGATAACCCGTTTTGCATCATCATCAGAGAGGCATCGTAACAGTAATCCATCATAAGTTCGACGATATAGAATTTATGAAGAAGCATCAAAATAGAAGCGTAGTGATTGTCTTTTAACCTATACTTCTTCTTTGGGATCTTCTATTAAGATTCCGTATGCTGCGAAGTCTATGAAGGGACTTCTCCAGTCTTTCTTAGGAGGAACCGTATTTACGGCGTAGCTGCGTTCCATATAAAAATTATTTTTCACACAAAACAAATCTCTGTTAAGAAGGATAATCGAGTTTTGCCTTCTTATAGGAATAGCCAGATCTGCAGCTAAACTGGCCAGAGCGTCAGCTTCCAGATTTTGAGATCGAGGCACATGCTCTAAGAAGAATCCTTTAAAAGATATGGCTATCTCGATCGTTGCTTGGTGATAAGGAATGAGGTCTGGATTGCGGACTTCATATACTCCTCTGACCTGATTGACGATCAGCTAGGAATCACCAAAAGCTTCCAGATATTCGACCTCCAATTCTTTAGCGACTTTAAGCCCGATTAGTAGAGCATTATACTCTGCCATATTATTAGAGCAGGGCTCGCTGAGAGAATATGCTCGATAGATGACGAGTTTATCAGGAGTTACCAGAACAATTTCTACTCCTGAAACCACGTTTCCCTTGGGACCAGTCCGAGAGGCCCCGTCAAAGAATAGCTGCCATATATCATCTTTCATCGTAGAGTTACATTCTGCAACTTCGTCGAGAATATCCTCATATAGTTTGGAGGTTTCTAGAATTGGATGGGCAGCTAAGAAATCAGCCAAGGCTTGACCTTTTATGGACTTCTGAGGGACGTACACCATATCATACGGTGTTAATAACATCGCCTAAGTCGCGAGTCGAGAATTAAGAACACTTGGCTTACTCATCAATACCCGAAGAGGATTGATTCTGGAGATAATGTGAATAGTTTGGCCTGTGACGTAATGTTGCGTCTTCTGAATAACAAACATTAGGGCCAAGCATTCTTTTTCTACTGGATTGTACCGGTGTTCAGCTCCGATCATCATCCTGCTTAAATAGTAGATAGCCTGTTCATGACCTTCATCGTTCTTCTGAGCTAGGAGAGCACCCAAAGAATGATCCATTGCTCGAACATACACCAAAAATGGTCTTCCTATGACGGGAGGCACCAGAACTGAAGGATTAGTAAGGTAGCGTTTGATATCGTCAAACGCTTGCTGACAGGCTTCGTCCCATACGAAAGACACACCTTTCTTCATTAGGTAAGAAAAAGGCTGACATCTTCCAGAGAGGTTGGATATGAATCTTCTGATATAGGCTAGACGATCTTGAAATCCCCTGAGTTCTCTCAGATTACGGGGAGGTCGCATCTCTAGGATAGCCTTTACTTTATCAGGATCGACTTGAATGCCTTTGGCGGTAATGACAAATCCCAGGAATTTGTCGTTGGATACACCGAGAAAGGACTTTGTGGGGTTCATTTTGAGTTGATGTTGGCGCATCAATTCGAACACCGTCTTCAAGTCTTGGATATGAGTACCCTTGAGGCAGCTTTTGACAGCGATGTCGTCTACGTAATACTCTACTGTTTTGCGTATATGCTCATGGAATATGTTACTCATGGCTCGCTGATATGTAGCCCCGGCATTCTTTAATCCAAAGGGCATGACTGTGTAGCAATATACCCCCAGTGGTGTGCGAAAGGCAGTATGCTTCTCGTCTTCAGGATGTATTTTGATCTGGTTGTATCCTGAGAATTCGTCCATGAAAGACATGCGTTCCAAACTACAGGTATTGTCGATCATGACGTCTGTGATGGAAAGAGGGAACTCATCATTGGGGCAGGCCACATTGAGATCTCGGAAGTCCATACAAATGCGAACTTTCCCGCTTTTCTTCATGACTGGGACTACATTGGCGACCCAATCAGGATGTTGCTCTTCACGGATGAAACCGCAAGCTACCAATTTCTTGATTTCAGCTTCAATGGCATCCATCATATCCGGACGGAACCGGCGTTGGTGCTGCTTTACGGGTTTTGAATTGGGCAATATGTTGAGTTTATGGGTAGCCACTTTTGGATCAAGACCTGGCATATCCTCATAATTCCATGCAAAGACGTCCATATATTCTTTTATCAGCTGGATCATCTCTTCCTTTTCTGCTGGGGAAATATTGTTACTGATAAATATCGGTTTTGGTAAAATTTCATCCCCAATATTGATTTGGATAACTTTATCTTCAGTGGGCGGTTCTCTTTGCTCGAACCGGAGTTCCCATTGTGTATCCATTTGTTGTGCCCAAGAGTCATTTCAAACGGTTCAGGTTCTTGTTCCTCTATTTCGAAAGAATCTGTCAATACCGTATTTGTTGACAATACTCGTTCGAGATCAGCATATAAGTTGGAGGACGACGAACCATCCTGAGAAGAGGAAGTGGTATCCTTATTTGACTCAGAAGTTGCAAGAGACGTGGTATACCCTAACCCGAAGTGCGTTCGTTGATGGTAGGGATCACCATATAGTGGCGTTCGTCTACCTTTCCCGTAATTGAGACCTGGCTCTAATTTTAGGTCATAACCCATGCTTTGCATAATTTTCAAAGCTTGTGGGCTATATCTGTGGAACTGCATTTTACCAGCATCTTCATCGAGAGAATCTTCTTGTACAATCGGTCGGCTCCGCATGCGACCGCAGACTATTGGATGCAGATTGCTGCAAGTAGGCGGGATAATAAAGATAGAATCTTCATGCGGCTCCTATGTCATGATGACATTAGATGTTGACGCTACCTCCCACACATATGGATGATAGAGTCTATAGCTTCCAAGAATTTTTGTACTATAAACTCTATATCATTATGGAGGGATGATTCCTGATTAGGAAATTGGACGTCAATATACTGGAAAAGAGGTTCTTTATTATCATCAAAAATCATGTTCCCGGTTGTATTTACATCAATCGGCTGTTTGTTGCACCGAAGGTTGATGACCAAGGGTGGAGGCTTCTGATTTAGGGTGATCACTAGGGATCACTTCCTTCTCCTGATTTGGTTTTGTCCAAGTGGATAGCCATGGGTTCCATGACTTTAGGACGGGTAGTCCGTCCTTTCACCTGGATTGACAGCGGTTGCTCAATAGACGGTTCTCCTGGCTCCCGGTGGGATTCCTCTTTCGTCTTGCCCGACACCTCCTTCATGTAGTCTTGGGTGTACAACATGGCATCGGAGTAGTATGACTCAACTCCTTTGAAAGGGTTGAGATCAGCGAACTGTCTTCACTGTCCCTTGGGAGTCTACGTATTTGAAGCATTGATGTAGAGTAGAAGGAACAATATTGTGATCGTGGATCCATGGTCTGCCCAACAGAATATTGTAAGACACCTCTGAATCAATGACGTAGCATGTAGCCACTGATCTAAGATCACCAATTTGGATCCTCAGACGAATCTTTCCCAATGGCTTGCTCTTTCTGGCATTGAAATCCACGATTGTAGTGGTAGTGTAAGCCAGTTCGCTTGTAGGGATCCTCAATGGTCTTAGCAGACTATGAGGGATAATGCTGATCGACGATCCCAGATCTATATGAATCCGGTCTACCTCCATGGAGCCGACATATCCGGTGTAATAAAGAGGCCTGTCATGTCTATTATGTTTCAATAGCATGTCCTCTTGAGTGAAGGTGATGTTAGGGACTACTTCCATCACACCGTGGCATTGAGGACATGCCACATATTCTTTATCAGAAGACTTGAGCTGAGTCAAGCATGTATCTTCCTGCATTAGCGCTTCACTCAAGGCCTGACGAGTGTCTTTTGATAGCCTGAGTAGCTCAAAAATAGACAGTCTGGCTGGAGTATTAGCCAATTGGGCTAGGATGTCGAAGTTATATGGTTTCTCCAAATCTTTGTTTTGAATGTTCATCAAAGGTTTATCAAAATAAACTTCTTTCTGCTTGCCCTTATCCTCCGTAGTTGGTCTGGAAGGACCTGCCTCTGGTATGACAGGTTCAGGTTCTGGAAGTTTGGCAGCTGAAGTATCTGCCGTCGCTTCTCCCTGGTTTCCTCCATAGTCCTTGAGGTAGGTTTTCCCTGACCGGGTTCCAGTAGCCAAAGTCTCTTTATCTGATGTCGGAGATATAGCAACCATATGGCATGGTTTGCACCTTGAGTTCTTTCGGGACTTAGCCTTAGCAGCTTGAGTCTCCTCCTCGATCTCTAACACCAGATCAGGATGAACCCACATAATCTCACCACGCTGGGTAGTTAGGGGTATCAGGTCATGGTTTTGACCCCTGGCCTGAGGGAGATTAACAATGTTCATCATTGTCCGGGAAATAGGTACAACCCCATCCGGAACTTCTTGAGGAGGCAGATTGCCGAATTGGAGAAAGATCATGTTGGCAGTGACCGTCTTCTTACTATTGCGCAGAGTGATGGCCTTGGCATCGATCAACTCCTGGATTTTCCTTTATAGTATATAACACGCCTTGGTAGGGTGATGTATATACCTATGGAAAATGCAGTATTTAGGATTATTGGTACTGCCGACTTTATTTGGCCGTTTCACTTCGGGGAGAGTGAGCTTGCCACTTTTGACTAGACAGTCGAATATGCTTGGAATGTCATCATCATCAAAAGAATATTCTTCTATGGGTCTAGAAGTCCCAGGTTTCGTCTGTGTGGTTGCCGAAGTATTTTGCCTGGACGTATTGATCGCCATAGCTTCTTTTCCTTTGGAACCACGAAAATGGTCGCTATTGGAGGATGACCTCTTCCCTCTATCAGAGGTAGAGATCATGATTCCATTGTCACGCGCCTTCCGACTGTTATCTTCGACGGCTACCGCTGAGATGATAAATGAGGGCCAATCATGGAACTGATATGGTCCTGTGAACACCGAGATTAGTGGAAGAAGGTTCTTCCTACAAATATCCACCAAAGCTGAATCCGGAACTCCGGGAGGCATTTGCAAAGTGGCGTGACGAAAATGTTCGATGAAGGTGCAAACGTTCTCTTTCTCCTACTGTTTCACTTCGATGAGAGAGGACATAGACATGTCCATCCCTCCTTCGTAGAACCGCGTGAAGAACAGAGTCTTGAAATCTTCAAAGGAAGTAATGTAGTTATCCGCAAGACTACGGTACCCCTGATAAGCCACTCCAGACAGACAGTCTTTGAACACTCTAGTGAGAAGGGCGTCATTCCCTTACAACAACACCGTCATCATGCTAAAGTAGTTCATGTACTGGCTCGGTGACGTCTTTCCCTCAAACAAAGCCATAGCCTGTGGTTTGTATTTAGGAGGGAAAGGGATCTCATCCCAGATAGCTGGGTAAGGCTGGTTGATTCCCAATTTTTTGAGTTGATCTTTATGCTTCAAGGCATCAAATTGGGCTTTCAATTCCCGCACTGCCTGTATCAGATCTTTCGCTGGTAATGGGACCGCAGAGTGGTGAGAGAACGGTTGTATCGTAACTCCAACAGGAGGCAATACATTCTCCGAGTTAGGAAGTGGAGGAGCTGCTGACTCTTGATTTAGAACAGTCTCCTGGTTTGTATTGGATGGTGGTAGGTCCGCCCCCACACGTATTTGAGTCGGAAGAACCAATGCTGGAGCTATAGCAGCTGTATGTTGAGTCACCAACATTTGGTGCATACTCTGCATCATGGTATGCATCTCTTTGAATGATGCTTCCAAAACAGCGATGCGTTATTCCGTACTTCCTGATGGGGAAGCCTCTTCATGTTCATCTCCAATGGCATAGACTCCCATTTCTCTGGATGCTATTGAAGGATTAGTATAGATCTCCGTAGAGATTGAGTCTATACTTTCAGCATCCAATTCGGGAAACTGGAGACCCCCAGTGTCAGAATCAGAAGAATATGAAGCCGGTTGTCATGACCTCGAACGGGTGTTTTGAAATACCCCAGCTTCAATGTTCTCAAGGAGTCTGTCGAATCTCCTTTGGCTTGGAGTTCTAGAGGGATGACGTCTTGAATTTGACCTTCCTCTAGGAATGTGTGGAGCCATATTCACTGATGCAAATGTAGGCACTTCTTCCTGTAAAGACAAAGAGTAGTTCAACCGGTCAAAAACTGACCGTTTTGCCTTGGAACAGCAATAATTAACTACAACTTTGTGACTATTATAACAGTGCTCCCTAGGGGGTGTAATAGACATATCAGAAGATCCCTTGCCTTTGCATTTTTGGATCAAGAAATCGCGCAAATTAGGGGGATTAATAGAAGAAGAAGAAGAAGAAGAAGAAGAAGAAGAAGAAGAAGAAGAAGAAGAAGAAGAAGGCTTGTTCTGCCTTTTTACCTTAGTCGGAACACGGATATTGGGAACCCCAACCCTCTCTCTGCCGTAGGAATACAGCAGTTCAGCCATGTGAGTAGCACATGATCCATGAGGAGCGTATCTATCCACAAACTGGGTCTTCTTTACGCCGAGAGGCTTGTCCTGGCGTAATCTGGAACTCTGCTCAGGTTGGCGTAAAACTGAGGAAGTCCTCAAACGGCCATCAGCGTTCCGCGTAATCTGAAGAGCGGGCATATTCTTCTCTTGATGGCGTAAAAGTCGAGAGGTCGGGAAATCCGCCACTTGTTTTCCCTTGCGGAGATTGCAGGGACCCTCTGCCTTCTTATAGGTGGGAGAGGTATTTTTATGCGAGGGGCGCTTTTGAAATTTTTGACTCGGCGCTGAGGCCTTGCCAGAAATTATGTCAGCCACGTCAGCGACGGGAGACGAAGTTTTACGCGCAGGGCACGTTTAAAATTTCTGACTTGGCGCAGAGGCCTTGCCAGAAATTATGTCAGCCACGTCAGCAACGGGAGACGAGTTTTTACGCGTAGGGTTCGTTGTATACTTCTGGATTGGCGCTGAGGCATTGCCAGAAGCTTTGTCTGCCTTGTCACAGACGGGAGACGGGTTTTTACGCACAGAGCGTGTAGGTTGGGATGCCACAACCTTGTTGATCGGAGAGAGAGAACCTGTAGGGAGAGTAGAGGATGTCCAGGGCATCCATACTTTACGCAACTTCCTGCTGTCCTGAACAGATAGGGAATGAGAGCTACCCTCCTACGCGAAGCATGTCTTCATAAGCAGATTGGTCGAATTGGACGACCAGAGTCTTCTTCGTTGATCCGACGGATACAACATCGTGTTGAGCAATGACTTTCTCATCGGAATAGAAAGTAGTCCCCAGCAGAGTCGCCATCTTATGTTTGATAATAAACAAAAGAAATGAAACTAGGTTTGTACGAAACCCTTTCTTTGGTTTACAAACAAGAAATACAATTAGTCCTATACGAGGATGTTAAGTACAAAAATTTAATCTGGGTAAATATTGCTATAGGAGTCTGATCTGCGATCGATCACTTTGTCCCTTGGACCACACGATGACGAAGAAGTGCTGTAGAAGAAGGAGAAGCTTCAAAAATCACAAGAGGGATTGGATGCTCGATGCCAAAGTCGTCAATCACTCCCCTATGTCTGTTCTCTAGGATCTTCTCTCTCAAAAATAAAATCCGATCTTTGACCTCTGTCAATAGAGGTATCTATTTATAGAGTCCAATTGCCGTAACCGCCCAGTCGGCGTAGAAGCCGAACAGTGGAGAGTGGGACGCTCTTTACGCGGCGATTATGATAACTGCTACCCACGTCTAAATGATCTCTCGACTCTGCGTGTGACGTGTGTCCCATTATGAGGTAACACGTATAACTGCTACGAAGATCACGGCATGCAAGTCACGTGGGTAACTGTCCCTTGCGTAGAGATGATTGGCGTAGAAACCGAATAGCTATCATACTGGCGTAGAAGCCAGGTAACTATCATGTTGGCATAGAAGCCAAGTAGGCGTAGAAGCCCAGTAGGCATAAAAGTCGAGTAGGCATAGAAGCCTGATGTTGCATGGATAGATAGCCAGCGTAAGGACAGCCGATTATCCTTGCTTGACTGAGGTCTTGAGCGTATTCTGGGCCAAATAGCCTTATCACACACCAATGCAAATATAGCCTGAGTTGGCGTATTTCGAGGAGATAGCATACGACGTACTCCTATAGTTGAAAATAGCCAGGTCGGCGTATTTCAAGGAGATAGCGTACATCGTGCTCCTATAGCTAAAAATAGCCTAATGGCGTAATATGCAAGGGTGGTAATGTGGACATATTAGCCATAATTATGGCTCACCCAGTCATTAAAAGTAGAACCAAATCTCGTGCATTAAATGCAGAGATCTGCCCCCATCATGCGCATTAACTGCAGAGACGTGCCTCAAGTTCTGTACGAAGAGCAGCTTTTGACGTAGCGGTTCGTTTTGTCTCCTGCTGAGCGTAAAAGCTCATGTCTGCCTGTGTAAAACTAGGCAGCGTATTTCTTGAATGCGTAAATAACGTCTTATATCAAGGGTTATGTCACTAGACGATAATCTGGGACTCTGTGCCGAATCATCATTACAGCTGTCCTCTCGATCGCTGTGCAGTACTCTTTGTCAGGAGTCAGGTTCACTGCATGATCTGACAGGTTCATTCGAGGAATACGAAGAGTTTCTTGTACAACTTTCTGCTGCATTAAAAGCAGATAGATTTTACGCCGAAGTGGCGATGTAACAACCTTTTTACGCTGAAGCAGTTTGGGAATACTGCATTATGCGGGTTGTTCTGGAGCTATATTTTATGCTGAATAGCGTTGAAGCTCTGTTGTTCGCCAATGGCTCTGAAGTCATGTCTTACGCCACCCAGTGCTGGAGCTCTGTTTACGCGACTTCCTGCATGTTGAGGGTGTAAAATTCCTCAGCGTATTTTACATGCTTCTACAGTAACCTCACGTCTCATGTCCATAACACGCAAGATCATGACCTATAGCTAGTACATCGAGTCATAATAATATCTATGTATATGCAAGATCTATGTCACGAATCCTATAAGCCTATGCAGAATCACCATGAATAACTCAGGAAAGATTCTGTTATATTATTAGTGTCAAGTGTCCTATGGTATGATGTACATGGTAAAGCAAGTACGTAAAATATAGGATCGTAATATCAACTCTCTAATGACGTTACACGACTCCGCGTACGACGTCGAAACCAGAATATTATTCGGACGTTAAGCAACGTCTCACGGTCCTAGGTTGAAAAGGTGCATCTCAAGAGTATATATACATATATAAAGAACTCAAGCAAATCATATAACATGAACTACTGCCAATTGGCAAGCTACACTTGCTTGGGGTTTGAACTCCTCCAATTGCTCTGGTAACAACAAGATATTCAGGTACTCATCCGGATGCTGAAATAAACATTACCATCACTCTTAGAAGATATAAAATAGCTAGGATTGACTACCCATAAGTTCAATTTGGACACAGGGACAGAATTGACAGTTTCTGGTTCAAGAGGGGTCCACATATAGCCCAATTCGCACCGAAAAACGCGCCAGAGACAAAGTTCTCCAAATTTATCAAATTTAGTGTCTATGATTCCAGAACGATGATACGAACCCAATGGAACGTGTCACGACCCGCATCCGGTGTAAGGACACTAGTCGGAAACAACGCCCAGCCTACGCCGCAGAATCGGCGGTAGAACGCTGTCTAGATAATCTATCTAATATAATGAACCACCAAAAACGATAAAATACTCAATCACAGAACTAAGATGGAAAGAGCACGAATCAGATAAAGAAATGAATAGTCACAATACAACTCATGAGTCTAAAGTAATACATCAATGAGTCTGAAGAAAGAACAGAAATAAGCTGGAGACAAATCCAGTACAAAAGAATACTACAAAACTATAAAGCTACAACTCCAGGGTCAACGGTCTCAGTTGGGATAAGTCCCTCTTGAGCCAGGGTCTCAGAATCTAAACCCACAACATCCTGGGGTCCATAGTAGGTAGGGTACTCCTCAATGTCATCTGGAAAAATATATCCAGTCAGGAAAGGAGCAGAGTACAACCCTAACAGCAGTTCTCAAATGATGATAAAAACTATGTAACAGTAAATAGCTGTGGATAAACAAGATGCATAAATAGAGACAAGAATGTAGAGACAATAAGGAAATACTGGAAAGAAATACAATAATGAACAATATGCTGATGGAACAAGAATACTAATGACTAAGTGTGTGAGTACCAGCTTTAACATGTGATCGGCTTGGGAACTTGCACAAGAGTATAATGGCCTGGCTGATTATACGTGCGGTGTACAATCAACACTCACAAGAAACAAGACATGCACAAGGAGGGTATGATCACATATCTACACTAAAATACTCCCCACCCCCGACTGGTATAATAGATCCAACCACGGTACGTTATGGCACGAGATTCCCCAAGAAGAGAGCGACTCCTCCCGAAAATCGGTGTCTGTACATGTACAAGATAACCAATGAAACAATACTTGCACCATATACACCATATACCAAGGAATAACATCTCATGACGAGATCCGGATATACCAATCCGTGTAACCATAGTGTCAAGAGAAACATGTATATCTACACTAGATACAACGAACATAGAGGATATCATAAATGAGAAACTATCAGAGAATGTACTCGCCTGAAGTCCAAAGAACAGTCTCACAAATGTCTGACTCGGTGCCTCGAAGACCTAGATATGGAATACCACATTAAAAACAAGGTCCCGGAAAGATAACAAGTCAAACTAGACAACTTCTAGGCCAATAAGTCAATTCTAAGTTGAAAGTCAACTACGGTCAACTCTAAAGTCAACTAAGTCAAACATGGTCAAACCTAGGTCAACCTTACAAATCATCTATAAAAATAATATAAAAATAAACTACAATAATTTAGGAATCAAATTAGATTCCAAAAGAATCTACACAAAGTATATTTAATAATACAAATAATATACATCATAAATAATATATATGCAAACCATTATTCATATAATTTAAAATACTATATTATAACAATTATTATACCTCACAAAACACACATATATATCTACATATATATATATAACAATAATATAAATAAAACTGCCAAAGTGTCATAGAAAACAGGGAGTTAAAAATAATAAAAATGAATAAAACAGCCTATAGTGACAGTCTTGACTGTCACTGTAAAACTGTCACAGAACTTCTGTGAATTAAAATCCACAGTCGCTAAATAGTGACAGTTAAAACTGTCAGGGAAAACTGTCACTGTTTTGCCGCTCAAACCCGCCGCTGTTACAGTGTTTTAATGACAGAAACTGTCATTAATGCTTCAGCGGCTGCTGCTGAGCCCGAGGCTATTAATGACAGAATCTGTCATTAATAGTCTGTCGCAAAACATATGTATAAACTATATATATAATATATATATATATATCAATATATTAAAATATATAAAACAGTAAGTAAATAAATACTATAAATAAATACTTATGTATATAACCTTATACATATAAACAAATATTTAAAAGCTATAATATACCACCAAATATTAATGTACATATTTTAACATGGCTTAGAAGCACATCAAAAATATATACATTAATCACAAAAAGTACATAATAATTATAATAATACATTTACACAATTAAACATACAAATAATTTTATAAAACATTTTATGTACAAAATATATTATTAACAAGTAGTACATATATATTTCATGCAAGAAGCTATATATTATAATGCACACTATTTTAGCACACACAAAAATATAGATCTATGCTACAATAATTACATAATAAGTACACAAAATAAATATATAATATCTATATATATTTACTAATTTTAAATGAAGAATTGAACCACAATTAATTAGATCTATGCAAAATACACACAATTGGAGAGTATCTCACCGTATCCCACTAGATCTAGGATACGCATGCGACACGAGTCCAACACACAACCAAATGCACCCCGAAGGACACAAACAATTCACAAATAATATTTATGAACAAATCAAAGTGTCAAAAGTAGATCCATGTGTCCGTGTCAAAATACGACATGTTTAAAGCCCCGTGTCGGAGGAAAACCCCCAAATGACACGTATCACCAAATAGTTGGGATACGAACCACAAGTATCCCAATATGAACATGACACTAGCCTCAAACACAAAGTTCATTGTCCAATTGATCTATAGGATCAATTGACACACACAACAAAATGCAAATTCGGAATTCCAACAAAATTAATACAAAAAGCACCATAACTTTCTCCATGGGTCTCCTATGAACACAAAACAAAGTCCTATGGGTAGTACATACATATAGGTTGATTTTACATGATTAAATCCCAGATTTAGAAGCTATTTAAATGAGAAAATCTGAATTATAACCTATTGGGAGATGGATTTCCAATTAAACCTCCAATTGAGATGAACTTGCTTCCAATTTGTAGATCCTTGTTCCTCTTTGTAGATCCTTGCTTCCTTCTTCTAGATCCTTGCTTCTCAACTCTCTAATGGTGAATTGGGAAGAATTTGGAATGAATTTGGTAGGGAATTGGATTGGGAATGGAGGGAATTTGGTAGTGGGAGAATTCTAGATCTAGATTTGGAATGAAATGAGAGGAGAGAGAAATTTCCCCCCTCCCTATATAGGCCGGCCATGTCCCCCTCCCCAAGTAATTATGAAATGTCCAATGTACCCCTTGGGGCCTCTCATGAAGAAATAATTAAAGAAGGAAGCTTCTAGTCTAATCACTTAATTAATTTAATCCATCTTCTTAACTATGGGCTTTCTAAATGGGCCAAGTCTAACTAATTAATTCATGTTGGTCCATGGGTCCAAACTAAACTAGTTGGGTCCACTAAAAATAAGTCCAAAATATTTTAATAATATCTAACAACATTTAAATAATTCAACAATTAATTATTTACCATGCACAATATTTATTAAAATAGGAAAATTACTAAAATACCCTTTTTCCTAAAATGTGGTAGTGACAAGTCTACCCTCCTTAAAATAATTTCGTCCTCGAAATTCAAAGACGAAAACTACCCCCAGAAAATCACAGAACAGAACTAAAGAATCACCATTAACTAATGAACAGAACATAACAATGAACAGAACATAACTAGAGAATTAACATACCTCAAGGTACAAACAAATATGGATAACGCTCTCGCATGTCATCCTCTCTCTCCCAGGTCGACTCCCCCGGAGAGTGATGCCTCCATGCGACGCGCACCAAAGGAATAGTCTGGTTCCTCAGCACCTTCTCTCTCCGATCCAGAATTCCAACTGGCTGCTCTGGATAGCTAAGAGTAGGGCCCACCTCTATCTCTGAGTGATCCAATACATGACTAGGATCTGCCACGTATCGTCTCAACTGCGACACATGAAACACGTTGTGCACTCCCTCCAATACAGGTGGCAAGTCTAGTCTATAAGCAACTGTACCGACCCTCTCCAGAATAGTGAAAGGTCCGATGAATCGCGGACTAAGCTTTCCGCCTCCACCGAAGCGAATCGTGCCTCGTGTCGGAGAAATCCTCAGAAACACCAAACCATCCACCTAGAACAAAACACCACCTTAAGAACTTATCTATAACAAACAACCAAGAACAAGCACACAAAATAAAATCTAACCTATACCTCAAACTCCAAAGGTCTCCGATGGCTATCGGCCCAATGCCGCTGTCTGTCCTGCGCCACTCGAAGTCTATCTCTGATCAACTGAACCTTCTCTGCTGCATCCACAACCATCTCTGGCCCAAGCAAAACTCTTTCTCCAATATCGTCCCAAGATAAAGGAGTACGACACCTCCGACCATATAGAGCTTCAAAAGGTGACATCTCTATACTGGCCTGATAAATGTTGTTGTAAGCAAACTCTACCAAATGGAGATGGTCCTCCCAAGAACCCCCGAAATCTAGTACACAAGTACGCAACATATCCTCGAGAGTCTGGATAGTCCTCTCTGACTGCCCATCTGTCTGGGGATGATATGCAGTACTGAACTTGAGCTGAGTGCCCAAACTCTCCTGCAAACTCCTCCAGAAATGAGAAGTAAAACGACTATCCCGATCTGAGACTATGCTGACGGAAACTCCATGTATCCTAACGATCTGCCTCACATACATCTCTGCCAGCTTCTCCGTAGACAAACCCACCTTGAAAGGCAAAAAGTGGGCCGACTTGGTCAATCTATCAACAATGACCCAAATCGCGTCTTTCCCTCCTGGAGATCGTGGTAGTCCGGACACAAAATCCATAGTAATGTGTTCCCACTTCCACTCTGGAATGGGTAATGGCTGAAGTAAACCTCCTGGCCTCTGCCTCTCGGCTTTCACCTGCTGGCACACTAAGCATCTGGATACAAACTGTGCCACTTCCCTCTTCATGCCATACCACCACACACTCTCTCGCATATCCCGATACATCTTGTTAGCACCTGGATGTATGGAATACTGAGAGCGATGCGCTTCCTGCAACACCTCCTCACGCAACTCCCCATTAGGCTCACACAATCTAACTCTATGCCTCAAAGATCCATCCTCTGCAATAGTAAAATCATCCTCCAATCCTGCTCTCACCTGAGCTCTGATACTCCTCAAAGATACGTCATCATACTGTGCTGCCTTGATCCTATCCATCAAATCTGAATGTATCTGCAATCCCCACATCTGCATAGCACACCCAGGAACAATCACCTCAATGCCCAAGCTCTCTAAGTCTTCCAACAAATATCGATCCTGCGTCAAGAACATAGCTACCGGATACCTGCTCAAAGCATCGGCAACTATATTAGCTTTCCCAGGATGATATTGCAAAGAGATATCAAAATCCTTCATCAGTTCCAACCACCGACGCTGTCTCATGTTCAACTCCTTCTGCGTGAAAACGTACTTCAAGCTTTTGTGGTCTGTGAAGATCTCCACACGCTCTCCGTACAAATAATGTTTCCACAACTTCAGAGCGAATATGACGGCTGCCAACTCCAAATCATGGGTAGGATAGTTCTTTTCATGAGGACGCAATTGCCTGGATGCATAGGCAATCACTTTCCCATGCTGCTGAAGAACACAACCTAAACCCTTTCCCGATGCATCACTATAAATAGTGAAACCTCCGGACCCTGATGGCAACGTCAAAATAGGAGCAGACGTCAACCTCTTCTTCAACTCCTCAAAAGCAACCTGGCAATCCTCCGTCCAAACAAACTCCACATCCTTCCTTGTGAGTCTGGTCATCGGCTCAGCAATCCTTGAAAAATTTTGCACAAACTTCCTGTAGTAGCCTGCCAATCCCAAGAAACTCCTGATCTCTGCTACCGAACTCGGAGTCTTCCAAGATTCCACTGCTGAAATCTTCTTCGGATTCACTGAAATACCATCACCAGTCACAACATGCCCCAAGAATTCCACCTTGTCCAGGAAAAACTCACACTTGGACAACTTCCCATACAGCTTCTCCTTCCTCAGCACATCCAACACAATCCTCAAATGCTCCTCATGCTCCTCCGGTGTCTTCGAGTATATGAGTATGTCGTCGATGAACACCACCACGAACTTGTCAAGGTACTGGTGGAACACCTTGTTCATCAAGTTCATAAATACCGCCGGTGCATTAGTCAAACCAAACGGCATCACCATAAACTCGTACTGACCATACCGAGTTCTAAAAGCAGTCTTCGGTATGTCCTCCGACTTCACCTTCACCTGATGGTAGCCTGATCTCAAATCTATCTTAGAAAATACCTTCGCACCACTCAACTGATCAAACAGATCATCAATCCGTGGCAAAGGATACTTATTCTTGATAGTGAGATTATTCAAAGCCCTGTAATCAATGCACATACGCACCGATCCATCCTTCTTCGGTACAAACAATACCGGGGCTCCCCATGGTGAAGAACTCGATCTGATAAACCCCTTATCCTGCAATTCGTCCACCTGCTTCTTCAACTCGACCAGCTCGTTGTTGTTTACTCTATAGACATGCTGCGAAATTGGTTCTGCACCTGGCACCAAGTCTATAGAAAATTCAACATCTCGATCTGGCGGCAATCCTGGCAATTCCTCAGGAAACACATCCAAAAATTCTGCTATCAACGGATGCGGCAACTCCTTGTCTTCCACCATAGCTCCACAAATAATGCCTTCTCCCTGCTCTGCAGCTCCTCTAGCAAACTCGAACTCTGGCTCTCCTGGCGAACCAAACAAAACTCTACCTCCTCTACAATCTATGCTAGCACGGTGCCTACTCAACCAATCCATCCCGAGTACAATGTCGTAGCTCGGAAGTGGCATTACAAGTAGACACGCACTCAACTCCCGGCCTCCCAGAGTAACTCTCCGATCCTTGCAAATATCATTAACCAGAATAATGCCTCCCCCGGTCATGATCTTGCAAGTCCTAAGCAAAGACTCAGCTACCAAACCATGCTTTAGAGCAAAAGAAACAGATACAAAACTATGGGAAGCACCACTATCAAACAAAGCTAAAGCTGGAATGGAATCAAGAAGAATGAACCTGCGATGACATCTCCGGTGGGTTCCTCCTCTTCGACGGTCATAGCAAACGCTCGTCCCTGCCGTGCACCTCCCTGCTGATGCTGGACAAAACGCTGCTGCTGTGTCGGAAGCGGTCCCCTCGGCTGTGCTGCAGGTGGTCTCATCTGTGCCCTCGGAGCTGGAGCTGCTCCCTGAACTGCACGACGAGGACACTCCCTCAATTGATGCCCTTCAGTACCACAATACAAACAAACTCCTAGCCTCTTCCTGCAAACTTCCCAGATGTGGCCGGGCTTCTTGCAGAAGTTGCACGGAGCTTGCTGTAACTATCTCTGCTGCTGAGGTGCCTGGTGAAAAGGCGCTCTAGCTGGAGTCTGGTTCTGCTGTGGCTGCTGGAAAGGTCTGGACTGGAAATGAGGACGTTTGGCAGATACTGCACTGCCGTTGGCCCCCAGAAAAGAATCACGGTCTCTCTTGGTCTTCAAACCCAGATCCCGCTCAACCTTGCATGCCTCCGCAAGTATCTCCGAGTATGTCTCATAAAAAGACGGAATGAGAATCTTCACTTCCCAGTTTAGACCCTCTCGGAAACGAATAGCTCGAACCTCCGGCTCCCTCACCAAGTACTCTGCAAATCGGCTCAGCCTACCGAACTCTGCAGCGTATTCCGCCACAGACATGCTCCCCTGAATGAGACTCTCAAATTGTCTCCCCAAGTCAAGCCTGTCTATCCGAGCAAAAAACTTCTTCTTGAAAAGGTCCTTGAATACCTCCCAAGATTGTCCTGCGTCAACTAGAACCGGCTCATTCCTGAACCAAGTGCGAGCAACGTCGAACAGTTGAAGTCCTACCGCCTCAACCTTCAGATCTTCAGAAAGACGGGACACCCTCATAAGACGCTCAATGTCCTCGAGCCAATCATCAGCATAGACGATGCCCTCCGTCCCTTTGAAAACCTTAGGCTCCAGTTTCTTGAAGTCCTGAATGTTGCCTGGCCGAAGCTGAGCAACTTGAGGAACAACCTGCTGCTGGATCGGAACTCCTCTCTCGACTACAGCACGAGCAAGCTGATGAGCACTCTCGATGCCCTGCCGTAGAACGTCGGTCTGCCTCTGATGTGCCTCTGACTGAGCCCTCTGTGCCTCGAGCATCTCACGAAACAGTGTAAACATCTGTGACGCCTCTGCTGGCACAGGAGGTGGAGGTGGAAGCCCCTCAGATACAGCTGGCACAGTCCTCTGAGTAGGAGGTGGACCTCCAAAAGCAGCTGACACTCCAATCACCGGAGAAGTGACTGGTGTAGGCCCTCGGGATGTCGCAGACCTCTCAGAAACTGCTCTCCCTTGCTGTGATCTAGTCTTAGGCGGCATCCTGAGACAAAGCGAAAGAAAGAATCAATATGGCACAAGATGTAAGATATCAAGGAAAGGACAAGTTTAAGGGATCAAGTATCAATATCAAAGGAGAATAGTTGAATCAAAAGAATTTTCCTAGATGTGATTGAGTATCTCAGCCTATATCCTATATCCTATTGCAGGCTCGCAGTAGTACAACTAAGTTGTCGCACTACCACGACATCACATACTTGTGAAGCTAGACCTGCATGGGCCACCACCAAAAACGTGTCACGACCCGCACCCGGTGTAAGGGCACTAGTCGGAAACAACGCCCAGCCTACGCCGCAGAATCGGCGGTAGAACGCTGTCTAGATAATCTATCTAATATAATGAACCACCAAAAACGATAAAATACTCAATCACAGAACTAAGATGGAAAGAGCACGAATCAGATAAAGAAATGAATAGTCATAATACAACTCATGAGTCTAAAGTAATACATCAATGAGTCTGAAGAAAGAACAGAAATAAGCTGGAGACAAATCCAGTACAAAAGAATACTACAAAACTATAAAGCTACAACTCCAGGGTCAACGGTCTCAGTTGGGATAAGTCCCTCTTGAGCCAGGGTCTCAGAATCTAAACCCACAACATCCTGGGGTCCATAGTAGGTAGGGTACTCCTCAATGTCATCTGGAAAAATATATCCAGTCAGGAAAGGAGCAGAGTACAACCCTAACAGCAGTTCTCAAATAATGATAAAAACTATGTAACAGCAAATAGCTGTGGATAAACAAGATGCATAAATAGAGACAAGAATGTAGAGACAATAAGGAAATACTGGAAAGAAATACAATAATGAACAATATGCTGATGGAACAAGAATACTAATGACTAAGTGTGTGAGTACCAGCTTTAACATGTGATCGGCTTGGGAACTTGCACAAGAGTATAATGGCCTGGCTGATTATACGTGCGGTGTACAATCAACACTCACAAGAAATAAGACATGCACAAGGAGGGTATGATCACATATCTACACTAAAATACTCCCCACCCCCGACTGGTATAATAGATCCAACCACGGTACGTTATGGCACGAGATTCCCCAAGAAGAGAGCGACTCCTCCCGAAAATCGGTGTCTGTACATGTACAAGATAACCAATGAAACAATACTTGCACCATATACACCATATACCAAGGAATAACATCTCATGACGAGATCCGGATATACCAATCCGTGTAACCATAGTGTCAAGAGAAACATGTATATCTACACTAGATACAACGAACATAGAGGATATCATAAATGAGAAACTATCAGAGAATGTACTCGCCTGAAGTCCAAAGAACAGTCTCACAAATGTCTGACTCGGTGCCTCGAAGACCTAGATATGGAATACCACATTAAAAACAAGGTCCCGGAAAGATAACAAGTCAAACTAGACAACTTCTAGGCCAATAAGTCAATTCTAAGTTGAAAGTCAACTACGGTCAACTCTAAAGTCAACTAAGTCAAACATGGTCAAACCTAGGTCAACCTTACAAATCATCTATAAAAATAATATAAAAATAAACTACAATAATTTAGGAATCAAATTAGATTCTAAAAGAATCTACACAAAGTATATTTAATAATACAAATAATATACATCATAAATAATATATATGCAAACCATTATTCATATAATTTAAAATACTATATTATAACAATTATTATACCTCACAAAACACACATATATATATACATATATATATATAACAATAATATAAATAAAACTGCCAAAGTGTCATAGAAAACAGGGAGTTAAAAATAATAAAAATGAATAAAACAGCCTATAGTGACAGTCTTGACTGTCACTGTAAAACTGTCACAGAACTTCTGTGAATTAAAATCCACAGTCGCTAAATAGTGACAGTTAAAACTGTCAGGAAAAACTGTCACTGTTTTGCCACTCAAACCCGCCGCTGTTACAGTGTTTTAATGACAGAAACTGTCATTAATGCTTCAGCGGCTGCTGCTGAGCCCGAGGCTATTAATGACAGAATCTGTCATTAATAGTCTGTCACAAAACATATGTATAAACTATATATATAATATATATATATAAATCAATATATTAAAATATATAAAACAGTAAGTAAATAAATACTATAAATAAATACTTATGTATATAACCTTATACATATAAACAAATATTTAAAAGCTATAATATACCACCAAATATTAATGTACATATTTTAACATGGCTTAGAAGCACATCAAAAATATATACATTAATCACAAAAAGTACATAATAATTATAATAATACATTTACACAATTAAACATACAAATAATTTTATAAAACATTTTATGTACAAAATATATTATTAACAAGTAGTACATATATATTTCATGCAAGAAGCTATATATTATAATGCACACTATTTTAGCACACACAAAAATATAGATCTATGCTACAATAATTACATAATAAGTACACAAAATAAATATATAATATCTATATATATTTACTAATTTTAAATGAAGAATTGAACCACAATTAATTAGATCTATGCAAAATACACACAATTGGAGAGTATCTCACCGTATCCCACTAGATCTAGGATACGCATGCGACACGAGTTCAACACACAACCAAATGCACCCCGAAGGACACAAACAATTCACAAATAATATTTATGAACAAATCAAAGTGTCAAAAGTAGATCCATGTGTCCGTGTCAAAATACGACATGTTTAAAGCCCCGTGTCGGAGGAAAACCCCCAAATGACACGTATCACCAAATAGTTGGGATACGAACCACAAGTATCCCAATATGGACACGACACTAGCCTCAAACACAAAGTTCATTGTCCAATTGATCTATAGGATCAATTGACACACACAACAAAATGCAAATTCGGAATTCCAACAAAATTAATACAAAAAGCACCATAACTTTCTCCATGGGTCTCCTATGAACACAAAACAAAGTCCTATGGGTAGTACATACATATAGGTTGATTTTACATGATTAAATCTCAGATTTAGAAGCTATTTAAATGGGAAAATCTGAATTATACCTATTGGGAGATGGATTCCCAATTAAACCTCCAATTGAGATGAACTTGCTTCCAATTTGTAGATCCTTGTTCCTCTTTGTAGATCCTTGCTTCCTTCTTCTAGATCCTTGCTTCTCAACTCTCTAATGGTGAATTGGGAAGAATTTGGAATGAATTTGGTAGGGAATTGGATTGGGAATGGAGGGAATTTGGTAGTGAGAGAATTCTAGATCTAGATTTGGAATGAAATGAGAGAAGAGAGAAATTTCCCCCCTCCCTATATAGGCCGGCCATGTCCCCCTCCCCAAGTAATTATGAAATGTCCAATGTACCCCTTGGGGCCTCTCATGAAGAAATAATTAAAGAAGGAAGCTTCTAGTCTAATCACTTAATTAATTTAATCCATCTTCTTAACTATGGGCTTTCTAAATGGGCCAAGTCTAACTAATTAATTCATGTTGGTCCATGGGTCCAAACTAAACTAGTTGGGTCCACTAAAAATAAGTCCAAAATATTTTAATAATATCTAACAACATTTAAATAATTCAACAATTAATTATTTACCATGCACAATATTTATTAAAATAGGAAAATTACTAAAATACCCTTTTTCCTAAAATGTGGTAGTGACAGAACGTCCAGAACTGGATTTCGATGAGCCGATCACAAAATCGCCCGCCAAGTGGAGCCGTGGAGCCCATAATACGGGGTTTCGTCAACGTTCTCAGAATCGATCCAAACTTGGGTCACAGTACCAGCATAATGCTATGAATCCAATGGCACAAGTTTCGTTGTGAAATGACATGCACACACGAAATTATAACGAGTTTCAGAACAGGCCCGATACGGGGTATTTTCGACGGATACGCGTTGATTCCGGGGTGCACGCGCATCCAAATCAACTTCCGTAAAATCTCACACGTCCGTAGTGACGATACGATCCTTTCGGTGCTATTCGCACACGACGAAGTTGTCTCGTTTACCGGAACGCACCCTATTTCGCGTAAATTTGGGTTTAAAAACTAAGTTTTTGGTCGATTTCATCCGCGAATAAAATACAGCATACAACAAGATAAAATAAACTAATTACAGGGTCTTAATCTCGGTTAGGTTGTCTAATTTACTGTTCAAACAGAATCTCAAAATATTAAACAGGTTGGGAGTAAAATGGCCGTGAATATTGGGGTTCGAGACAGTTTCCTGAACTAGAAAATTAGGCTATTTTTCCTATTTTTGCGTCGCGGTTTGCGACCGACACAGGACGTGATACCCCGAACTAATTGCACAGGGTTCGAGAGGGTCACACAGCGAACGTGTCGTAATAAGCCGTTCGAGAAACGACACAGCGAGGAGAAAAAAAACTCACCGGAACAGGGGTCGACCACGGTGTGCTGTGCTTGGACGAGGCGGCGCGGCTATTTAAAAATAATGCGTTTTGGCTATTTAAAAATAGTTTTTGAGCCCAATAAATTCCAGAAAAATTACACAACATCCAATAATTAATTATACACCCAAAAATATAATTTTTTTATCATATTTTAATACTTAATATACTATTATATATATATATATATATATATATATATATATATATAAGTTTTATGGTGAAGACTAAATTTTTTTCTTTAACATACGCCGTCAAAGAAGGAAAGGAAAGGAAAGGAATTTATTTTCCATGTTTGATTTCAAAAAAAAAAGAAGATTAAGGAAATGGTTCTCTCATACATCTCAAGAATTCATTTTTTTCTCAATATTTTTTATCTTGTCAAATACCCAAAAAAAAACAAATTTATAGTTTTTCAAAAAAAAAATTTAATTTAATTTTCTTTCCTTTCATTTTGTTTCCTTTTCACGAACAAAAAGAGACATAAGATTATCAAATGCATTTGTTACGTTGCTTTCACATTAATCATTAGGTAGGTATACAAGTCGTTGGTTTCTAAGAGCATCCACAGTGGGAGAGGTTTCAAGTGCTACATTTTGATTTTAGTCAAATTTTATAGCACTTGATGGCTGCTGTGGACACTTGTGCATACTTGAAAATTGCTAGAAAGCTATAAGACACTCCAGATTTGGATCGTGCCCTAGCTCCTCTATATTAATTGATGGGCCCATCAGAAGTAACCAAACAAGAAAGAAAAATAAAAAGAGAAAAGAGAGAAAAATATTACCAAATAGGGAAAGAAAATAAAGAGGAGAAATAAGAAGAAAAAGAGGAGATTAATTTGAAGTATTTATTTGGAGTGTACCATTGTGTGCCAATATCATTTGGACACTCCAAAATTAAAAAATTACAATATTTTTAATAATTTGGAGTATGTGTTTGGAGTGTCTCCACTGTGGATGCTTTAAGTAAGTCTTAGAAACCTTAGTTTTGCATATGAGATCGTTGGCATATTTTGTTGGTTTCACATAAAATTGTATTAAAAGAAATGTTCACTTATAAATTTATGCATTTGTTGTCTGCACACATCATTATAAGAATAATGTTATTTGTACAACCAAAATATTTTTCTAAACCAGTTCTCTTTATATGATAGATGACATCACGATTAATATGACAACTGAAATAACAAATTATGAAATAAAAATTAACATTAAAATTAAAATTAAAATGAACATTAATATTTATATTAATATTAATATTATCATTAACGTTAACATTTAATATTCATATTCATATTCATATTCATATTAGTATTAACATTAAAATTTTTTGGATGATTAATTTTTGGGTTAAAATTTGTCATGTCAGCTGTCACATAATGTTATTTAGCATGTCATGTCAACCGTCACATAAAAAAGAATAATTTGAAAAAATATTTTGAATGTACAAATAGCATTACTCTTATGTTATACCAATTGTTGAAAGTAAAGTCCAAGTTAAACTTAATACAACACCTATTCTTCACTGTTCACTTAAGTCCAACGCTAATAAAGTGAGACCTCCAAGTGGGATTGTTAGCCTTGCTTGAGCAAAAGCTCAACTTCCTTCTTTCTTTTAGTCCCACATCGGATGGGCCAACCCCTCCTTGTATGCATATATTAGTTTATCTTCATTGCTCTCTTAAAGATGTTGTGTAGGGGACCCCTTGGGCCACACGCGCGCGCCGCGGCCGCCGTCCGGCCCGGTTCGTTCGGTTCGGCGTGCGTAACGGATGCGGGTGCGGGTACGGGCCCACACCTACGGGCGCTGAATGCCGATCTAATTTACTCTTCGGGTTCGGGCTGGGATCTAAAAATCTTTTAGCTGCTCTTTATTTTTGAACCCTTTTGACTCTTTCAATTTGAACGTTGAGGCTCATGTCCAGATTCATTGAACCTTGCAACAGCTTCAGCCTATTTATTTGGTCTTCTTCTCCTTCATTTTTTATACACAGAAAACTCTCCTACGTGAAAAATCTCTCTCTTCTCTCAAACTATTCTGTGCTTGGAATACTTGCTCTGGGCAGAGCTAAATTCGGTCTCTCTCTCCGAGTTGTGTGCAACGAAGAGAACCCGGTAGTCAGGGAGTTTTACCACTAGGAGCTTCCGAGAAACGTCTGCACATAGATCTCGGATCAACTCTTAGGGCAGTGCTTCGTGCACGACTTCCCCGGAGGCCGGTAACAAATTTCATTTTTTGTTTATTTCTTATCTTATAAATCTCTGGAAAATAATATTTATTTATATTATAAGTACTTTTTTAGTAACAATCTAAGAGTTGACTCTGATTTCCTTTTACGAAAAATAATTGTTAATCGTAGAATAACTAATTCATAGTTACTTATCCTTATTGTTTGCAATAAAAAACTTTTCTAGCAATAAACTTATTTTTACTATAGCAATAAAATTATTTCTGCTATAACAATAGAATAACAAGTTCATAGTTGCTTATTCTAGTTGTTTGCAATAAAATTATTTCTACCAATAAAATTATTTCTGTTGTAGCTTAGTTGCTTAATCTGGTTGTTTGCAACTATATTGTTCATACTTGTTTAAAGACAATTTTTGTGACTAGCAAATAATTAAATAATATTAGTACTTTTTATTTGAATAAGATTCTGAAACAACTTGCATCATTTTTAAATTTCAAATATAATTGAACAATTTCTTACATATCAAGTTGTTTAAATACCTTGCCTTGTGAAAATAGTGTTCGAACATATTTCTACTGCATCTTAGAACAAAGAAATTATTTTCTAGAAGTAAATAAATAGTTAAAGTGAAACTGCAAATTCCTTTGAGTCTTAATTCTAAAAGTAAAGATAAATTTGGGAATAAGTCGAAAGGGTCCTTCAGTCAACCGGGTGTAAATAGCCCTAAGCGACACGGTATTTAAGTGTCTTCGGACCACCACTAGTTGGGAACCGGCCCCTACAGCTAACCCAAGTTAATCTATACTTGATAGAGTAAAGATTTTAAGATTGATTAGCAAAATCACTTGAACTATTTTCTAAATCATTGGACATTGTTATTGAGTAAATACATATCTTTCAGTTTCAGTTTTTTCTCAATAGCAATCATGACTGGCAAGGATGAGACTTTCACTGCTAAACCTGCTAAGTTCAACGGGACCTACTTTAAGAGATGGCAGAGTCAAATAAAGTTTTGGCTCACAACTTTAGGGCTGATCTCAGCCATTGATGGTTCCACACCCAACACAAATGATTCTGATGACACCGAGTCTGACGTAGGAGTGTCTAAATCCACCAGCTCCTCTAAACCCAAAATACCTAAGGAAATAGACTACCACTGCTTCCACAGAATTCTAAGCGCTTTGTCTGAATCATTATATGATATATTCTTTGAATATAAGAGTGCTAAAGACCTTTGGGAAGCTTTGGAAGATGAATATAGCTGTGATGATGCTGGAATCGAAAAATTCAATTTCTCCTCATTCAACAGATATTTTATGATAGATAATAAACCCATGAATGATCAAATACATGAATTCCAAGAATATTTTAGGCATATTCAAGCCAAATGTACTTTCTTTTCTACTGAGTATAAAATAGCCTGTTTGGTAGACAAGCTCCCTCCTTCTTGGTCTGATGTTAAGAAATATCTTATTCATACCCAAGGTGACCTTACCTTTGCTCAAGTACTAAAAAAAATTAGAACAGAAGAACAAATTAGGCTAAGGTCTAACCCTAAGTCTGAGTCTAAAGCTAAGGTAAACCTTGTAGAATCCCAAGGCAAACCCAAGCCTCATCATCACACAAACCTAAAAGGAACCTCTTCAAGAAGAAGCAGAACCCTTAGCCTCACCACCAAAACCATCACCAAAATAAACCAAGAATCTTTGGTCAGACTCAGGATCAGAAGAGATTTTATTTTTTGTGTGGTAAAACAAACCATATAGCCACCAACTGTTTCCACAGGAAGAAGGAAGTTGTCCATACTTCTTTTAAAGGGAAACGTCCTGCCAAAGCAGAAACAAACATGCTTCTCAACGGCTCTTCTAGTTCCTTCAGGTCTGTAAGTTATCAACCCTTTGTCAATATTTTCTACCATTCTGATGATTGGTGGTTGGATTCTGGAGCTAATGTTCATGTTTCCTTTGATCGCTCATGTTTTTCAAACTATCAAGAATCATGTGGAGGAGGTGTAACTCTAGGAGATGGCTCAGCGGCACAGATTATAGAAAGAGGAAGAATATATCTAAATATAACATCAGGAAATTTTTTGACTCTTCATGATGTGTTACATGTGCCGTCTATCAGAAGAAATTTAGTTAGTGGGTCTCTCCTTGTAGCTTCAGGGTACAAGATTGTTATGGAACCAAATAAAGTAGTATTTTCTAAGAATGACTCCTTTATTGAAAAATGATTTGTAAGATATGGTCTTTTTATTTTTAGTATCGTGAATAAAATTTTAGATCCTTTCTTTGTTGTTTCAAATGTAGAATCCTCAAATGTATGACACAGTAGATTAGGTCATGTGAATCTAGGTTCTCTAAAAAGGATGATGAACTTAGATCTTATTCCTAAGACTCCAATAGATGATAAACACAAGTGTGAGATATGTGTTCAAGCCAAACATACTAGGCTACCTTTCAAATCTGTAGAAAGAAACTCTGACCTTCTAGAGCTAATTCATAGTGATGTGTATGACTCAAATAAGATTTTGACCCGAGGTGGTAGAAAATACTTTGTTACCTTTATAGATGATTATTAAAAGTATTGTTATATATATCTTCTCAAAATCAAAGATGAAGTTCTAGACAGATTTAAGGTCTATAAATCTGAAACTGAGAACCAGTTAGAGAGAAAGATTAAGATTCTTAGATCATATCGTGGTGGAGAGTATACATCAAATGATATGACCAATTTCTGTGAAGAACAGGGAATAATCCATGAGGTAACTGCTCCATATTCACCACAGTCCAACGGAGTTGCTGAAAGGAAGAATCGTACCCTGTTAGACATGGTGAATGCCATGCTCCTCAGCTCAGGTGCTCCCGATAATTTATAGGAAGAAGCATTATTATCGGCATATTACATTCTTAATAGAATTTTTAGTAAGTCTAATGATAAGACTCCCTACGAATTATGGAAAGGTAGAGCTCCTAGGATCCATTATCTCAAACTTTGGGGATGTCAGGCTAAAGTAGGAATTTCTGAACCTAAAAAGAGAAAGATTGGACCTAAGACCGTAGATGCTGTATTCATAGGATATGCTCTAGATAGCAATGCCAATAGATTTTTTGTTACTCACTCAGAAGTAAATGAAATCTCTAATAATACTATTATAGAAGCAAGAGATGCATTTTACTTTGAGAATATAAATCCCTTCAAAGATAGAATTTCTTTCTCTCCCTTAAACTTCTCTCTTGCTCCATCCACTAGCTCTCATGTTCAAATATCTAGTACACAACCCGAACAAAATATAGAACCTAGAAGGAGTAAAAGAGAAAGAATTGAAAAGAACTTAGGAGAAGATTTCTTCACCTTTTTGATAGAGGGTAATCCCTCAACTTATGAAGAAGCAATATCTTTCCCTGATGCCCCTTTCTGGAAAGAAGCCATTAACAGTGAGTATAACTCCATCAAGGAGAACAATACTTGGTTTCTAGCAGACCTACCTTTAGGTAGTAAATCCATAGGTTGTAAGTGGATATTCAAAAAGAAACTTAGAGTCGATGGTACCAAAGAGAAATATAAGGCTAGATTAGTAGCCAAAGGTTTTACCCAAAAAAAGGGACTAGATTATTTTGATACATACTCTCCTGTAGCTAGAATCACCTCTATTAGAACCATTCTAGCCTTAGCATCCATTCATAATATGATAATCCATCAAATGGATGTAAAGACAGCATTGGGGACCTAGAGGAAGAAATCTACATGGAGCAACCTGAAGGTTTCATTGCTAAAGGCCAAGAAAATAAAGTTTGTAGATTAGTTAAATCTCTTTATGGCCTAAAGCAAGCTCCCAAACAATGGCACAACAAATTTGACCTAGTTATCTCAGAATATGGTTTCGTGCCAAATGAGTATGACAAATGTATATACTCCAAAATTTTAGATGAAAGTTGTGTCATCTTATGTTTGTATGTAGATGACATCCTTATTTTTGGATCATTACTAGAATTGATTACTAATACCAAGGACTTCTTATCCAGCCAGTTTGATATAAAATATCTAGGTGAAGCCAACTTGATTCTAGGCATACAACTGTCCAAGTACAAGGAGGGCTATACTCTATCCTTAGCACACTCTATCGAAAAAATGCTAAGAAAATTTGAGTATTTTGATAAGAAATCTGCTCTTACTCCTTATGACAATAGTGTTATTCTCAAGAAGAATGAGGCTTCTCCCATAGAACAACACAGATATTCTCATATGATAGGCTCTCTCATGTATATATCAAACAGGACCAGACCTGATATTGCATTTGCTATTGAGAGACTAAGTAAATATACTAGTAACCCAAATCAGTTACATTGGACAGCATTAGAAAGAGTATTTAGATATCTTAGGGGTACTCTACATTATATGTTGCACTATACTAGACACCCTGATATCATAGAAGGCTATTCAGATACAAACTGGGTAACTGACTCAAATGGTGTAAAATCCACTACTGGATATATTTTTACTATAGGAGGAGCTGCAATCTCCTGGGGCTCATGTAAACAAACTATCATAGCTAGGAGTACAATGGACTCTGAAATGATAGCCTTGGACACTACATGTACAGAAGCCGAATGGCTGAGAAATCTTATTATGCATATACCTGTTTCTATTAATCATGTTCCTGCAATTTCTATAAACTGTGATAATAAATCTTTTATGGAACTACTAAAGTATGATTCTATTAATGCTAAGATGAACAGGCACCTGCAGCTGCGCTTCAAGTCTATAAAGAGCCTATTAGGCAAATATGTGGTTCTTGACTATATATAGTCAGAAAAGAATCTTGCAGACCACTTGACGAAGGGTCTGTCTAGGACTTTGATCCTAGAATCATCGAGGGGGATGGGGTTAAGCCCATAAGTAAAGTCACCAGCAGTGGTAACCCAACCGAGTCTGACTGGAGATCCCAAGAAACCGGTTCAATGGGTAGGAACAAGCTGGACTTATGTGACTTTTATGGAAAACTGACCTAAGATTAAAATCTCATTCTATAATGCCCAAGTGGCTGTACATGCGTACAATGATTCCCCATCCCTATGGTGACAGTGTTCTTGAGTGATATGGTCATGATGGGTTTTAAAAACTCTTAATAGGTCCAAGCTGATATGCGGGGTTGAAACCTATCACCAACCCTTAAGGACTTACCTATATGAGAGGTCGTGAAGGTCGCGACTATGGGACAGGGCAATCCCAGACAACTCTCATGAATTTGGATTAGTGCGCATGACCAACCAAAAGCACCACCCGTTAGACCCAAAACCTCTAGCGTACTATGTGTACTTTTTTCTGAATCTAGTGAAAGAAGTCTGATTCAAGGCATAGTCCATCAAGCACTTCTTCAGACAAAAATAATAGTCACTAAGTGAGATTCAAGGCTGTAGTTTATCTCATCTACGTATAGTATATACCTGCCAGACACTCTTTCTTTTAATTTCTTAGTCACTTATATTCTGGAACTTGACCTTTGGGGGGGGATTATTAGCCTTGCTTGAGCAAAAGCTCAACTTCCTTCTTTCTTTTAGTCCCACATCGGATGGGCCAACCCCTCCTTGTATGCATATATTAGTTCCTCTTCATTGCTCTCTCACGCGCGCGTCGCCGCCGCCCGACCCGGCTCGGCTTGGTTCGGTTCGGCGCGCGTAACGGGTGCGGGTACATGCCCACACCTGCGGGCGCCGAATGTCGATCCAATTTACTCTTCGGGTTCGGGCTGTGATCCAAAAATCTTTTTACTGCTCTTTATTTTTTGAACCCATTTGACTCTTTCAATTTGAACGTTGAGACTCATGTCCAGATTCATTGAATCTTGTAATAGCTCTTTTGACAGCTTTTTCTCACGTTTTATTTGCTCCTTAATGGCCTGTTTATGAGCCATTAAGTACCCTGTCTGTGGCTCATGTCCAGATTCATTGAACCTTGCAACAGCTTCAGCCTATTTATTTGGTCTTCTTCTCCTTCATTTTTTACACACAGAAAACTCCCCTACGTGAAAACTCTCTCTCTCTCTCTTCTCTCAAACCATTCTGTTCTCAGAATCCTTGCTCTGGGCAGAGCTAAGTTCGGTCTCTCTCTCCGAGTTGTGTGCAACGAAGAGAACCCGGTAGTCAGAGGGTTTTACCACTAGGGGCTTCCGAGAAACATCTGCACCTAGACCTCGGATCAACTCTTAGGGCAGTGCTTCGTGCACAACTTCCCCAGAGGCCGATAATAAATTTCGTTTTTTGTTTATTTCTTATCTTACAAATCTCTGAAAAATAATATTTATTTATATTATAAGTATTTTTTTAGTAACAGGGTTGCACCTAACATGATGCGTATATTGTTCGAAAATACTTGACAGTTCGAAAGAAAATTCGAAAAACAAACTGAAACTACCATGTGTCAACACGTGATTGGTCGGAGTAAAATCGATGACTTTAATCTTCTGCTAATGTAGATCAAAAGAATTCGGCCAACAGAAAATTGATACGTAACGTCGGTGAAGATTCACGTGTCGATTTTTCGGACGATCTATTTAGACACATATTATATTATTTTGTCCAATATCAAGAAATGGATTAAAATATCAATATGGAGAGCTATGTAACAACATGTTTTCACTAATTAAATGTATAATATAGTTTATGAGGTTGAAAAAAGTCAATAAAACACACAAAGGTTGACTTGAAGAGTGATGAGTCATGACCAGAAGAAAACCAAAAAGAAACATTGGGGCAAGTAAAGAGGAGAAAAGTCCAATTGTGTTTGAAAATGGGGACAATGGAACTTTGAAATGCAATAGTGCTATACTTTGCCTCTCTCTCTCTCTCTCTCTCTCTCTTTGTTTCCTGTTATGATGATGATGATGATGATGATTCCAATGATAGTTGTAACATTTTGTTTGTTGCATACTTTATATATACTCCTCTACTCTCCCATGATGATGACCCACACAATAATTGTGGAATAATATGATGGCAAAAGCTTCTCTTTTGACTCGGTCCGCCACACCTCACTCCATTCTTCCACAAACGACACCGACACTATCATTTCAACCCATAAATTCATTAATTTTATTTTTGAAGTCTTAATTTGTCTTTGTCATGTTTCTCACCACTCCACAAAAATACTCAAAGAAAGTAATTTTCACCGGCATGAAATAGGACTTTGAACTTCTTGGATCCGCGTCAAGCAATCATACCCGAGCCATTTAACAAGCCATATAATTTTTTTTTTTTTTTTTTGGCTAATTAGCGTTTAGATTCTAAATTTTATATCAGTTTAGAATTTAAGTCATAATATGTCCAATTAAAAAATTTAAACTCTAAATTTTTTATTATTATTATTATTTTATCCTCAAAATGAGTACAGGTGCAACAATCAATCTAGATTGAAAATAAAGGTACAATAGAAAAAAAATGGAACAAAAAATAAAAATTCAAGATCCATATACTCATTCTTTTTCTTAAAGAATCATTCTCTCAATTTTTCTGTGTCCGACAAACCTATGTTGTTGTTATTGGACGAAAATTTAAAATTATTGGAGTTTCTCTCCATCCATACGAATAAACATATAGTGAGACACTATTTTCATTTTTTTTAAAAGACGATGTAGATCTCCAGGCAGGGCCGGCCCTGGCCCAGGGCGGACAGGGCGACCGCCCAGGACCCCATGGGCTAGAAGGGCCCAAATTTTTTTTTTGTTTAAATATGTAAATAATTTTGTACAAAAAATAGAACTAGTATTTATCATTGACGATTCTTATCACAAAGCAATTGTTGTATAGTGGTTATTACATTAGACTTGCACACAAGAGGTTCATAATTCAAAACTTGGTGGAGGCGTATTTTTTATTTTACTTTTGTTTTATTTTTTTATATTATGTATGGGACCTCATTTTGAAAGTTCGTCCCGGACCCCTGTGAGCTCAGAACCGGCTCGGTCTCCAGGTCAGGAGCACATGAGCTAAGCCCAAACAAAATTATAAGTTACATACATTTAGAAAAAAAAAAAAAATTACGCTTCTTTCGACCCTTCCGTAAAAATTAAAAATTTAAATCAGTACTTACATCTTTAAGATTAAAAACTTTTGCGGTAAAACTATCGGCTTTGCTAAAAGATTTAGTTATACTTTTATATAGTAAAACAAATTTGGACTCTAAATAAATAAATTAATTAATCATTTTGCTACACAAAACAAGTGCTGGATTTTTTACTCATGTTGTAAAAAAAAAAAAAAATCAACAAAGTTAAAATGTACTAGTAACATGTTTCAATATAATCATGCTCGAAATGCTCTCAAGACGATATAGAGGTGCCTGCAAATGTTATTTTCTGCTCTCCTTTTTTTTTTTTTACCAAATGTAGTACATAAATATATTATATATATGGTAAAATCTAGCAACAAGTGTTGCCACTTTTATTGTAATGCTTCTGAAAGCAAAGAGGTTTCAAAACTTGGTACAGATTATTGTTATTTTTCTTAATTTTCTTTCAAATAAATCTAGTTTTGTTATCTTTAGACTTCAATGATTTCAACACTTCTTTATTGTTGTTAACAATTTTTGGGATAGAGTTTATGATATTTGAATTAATATATAATATTTTTATGATTATAATATATTTATTATTTATTATTATTATTTTAGTAGTAGTTGTGTGAAAATTATGGCTAGGAGGCTGATCTATATAATTCCACTATAGTTGGCATGACACATGAAAGTCAAGACTGTCATCATGAAAGAGAACAAAAGTCCAAAAAACAAGAGAACAGAAAAGGTTGCAGCCAATTTGTCCTTCTTCCTTTATTTATCTCTAGCTGTTCAAATAGTTTCCCAAAAAAAAAAAAAAATACATTAACCCTCTTATGTGTTATGATTATTTCAAAAATTATCTATATTCTAAAACTAATTATACATCCTCTGCTTTATAAAAATAAAAAAGAAAAGAAAAAAGATATAGGCTTGGTTAGTTTTATAGAAAATATAAACATAGTACGGTAATAGTGATTCGTATAATTAGTTTTAATATAAAAATTATTAGTGTAATAAATATAAAATATAGAAATAGTTAATGTAAAATGTTCAGCAAACGCAGACCATCCTTCAACAATCTATATTGTTCTCTATAGTTTAAGAATTCAAGCTTCAATCATATTCAACAATGATTATATATCTCATCCATAACGAGGACCTAATAAGAAGATTACTCATAAATCTACCAAAAACGAATCGATGCTAGGGTCGGTCCTGGCCCAGGGCAGTCAGGACGACCGTCCAGGACCCTATTATGGGCCAGGAGGGTCCCCAAAAAAGATTATGTTTAAATATATAAATAAATTTGTACAAAAAATAGAACTAGTATTTACCATGGATCCTTTTTATCACAAAGCAATTGCAGTGTAGTCAATGTAGTAGTTATTACATTAGACTTGTACACAAGAGGTTCATAATTCAAATTTTGGTGGAGACATTTTTTTTTATTTTACTTTTGTTTTATTTTTTTTACATTATCTATGGGACCTCATTTTGAAAGTTTGCCCCGTACCCCTATGAGCTCGGGATCGGCCCTAATCGATGCATCATATATTCAATCAATAAATAAAATCTAGTGGTCATAACCGTGGATTATACACATTTCATAATCTTAGGACACCAATGTAATCTAATCTTATATATAATAATAATAAAATTAAATCTTATTTTGGTAAATTCCTATATGCATGTTCATATCAGAGCAGTTATGTACCTGACATGATATGCTCTGACCAGTCTAGAGGGCAAGTATATTCGTCTAACAAGTTGAGTCAACTATATCTCAATCCACATAAAGTAGTGATACGAAGAGCGAACCAAGCGCACTACGGTTGATCAGACCATAATACACTGATTTTGATTTAGACATTGTATTAGTGTAGGCCCCCAATAATACATATGTCATGAACAAGCTCAATAAAAGAATAAGCTTGCAAAACTATGCTATAATAGCAGCATAAGTCGAGGTAGTAAAAAAAAAAGTACGCTTGATTATGATGGAGGAAGGTACAGAATAATTTAAGTTTACCAAGAAGATCGGTGTTGTGCCTCTACAGTTGTCATACTAATTTCTTGTTTAAGTCCAAAGTCAACCAAATGGGTGTATGAGCCTCTAAGTTCTACAGTCTAGATAAACATTAAATTTCTATAGTCTAGATAAACACTATCTTCTTATGCAAGCCTATAGTTGGTTTCATTCATTTATACTTCATTAATGAGTTAAAAGGACAATGTGTTACTAGGTTATGAGGCATACTACCAAACTTACAATGATTTAACTAATAGTGTTACTGAATACTATAGTATATATACCTAGTACAAGTCATCTTCATAACCCCTATCAAGCACGAGAGAAGATTGACGTTGAGAAGGGATCAAGCAAGATGCAACGTAAGCAATCAAATGAGAATGTGAAATAAATCAAGGGAGGTGATAAATAAGTGGATGAGATCCTATATTCTAATCCTATGCGTAGGCTTGCTCAGTACAGTGACGTAACCAAGACAATATGCTCTCGACCTGCACGAGCCACCAAAAAAATATGTCACGCCCCAGTCCCAAACTACGTAGGACTAGGAACACGTAAGCATGCCAGCCGTATGTATATGACAACTCCTATATATGGATACCATAATACATACGTACGCTGTAATATAAATATTAACTCACATGTGGTATATATATAGTCACCAGTCACAGAAATACTAATCTCATCCCCACAACAAGTCATAAAAAAGAAATAACTAAACTAGAGTAATGAGTCTGGATAATCCAAAATAATAGTCGGGTGGAGACAAATCCACTACCAATGACTATATCAATACTAAAATGAGGGAGAAGGGAAAATCTCCAATATAAAATAAGATGATGATATAAAGGCATCAGCGAAGCGATCTATCGCTAGAGATAATCAAAGATGCTCAGAAGATAAGACCTCCTCGGAAGAGATAAGTAGTAAGTCCTGATCTGTGCTCCTGCGAATAGTCATGAACATCTACACCTGAAAAGGGACCAGGTCCTCAGAGGGACGTAACATGATACATAGAAGTATGCCAATTTGAATACAGTAAACATGCAATATAGTCAAAAAATATAAGTACGCTGTACAAGATAATCTATATGAAATGCATAATGAGGACAACTTTTCGACGTATGGGCATGGGTAGGCTACTCTATCTAATCTCACAACTCACACACACGTCAGGAACATCATCAGCCGACATACCGCGGGGGTAGCGACCATCGTGATACCATCAGCCGACATACCACGGGGATAGCGACCATCGGACACGACTACCATAGTGCATGCTAGTTACTACGGTTTATCAGAGTGGTTATAGCCCATACGCCTACTGATTGTCCTCCCCTCCCATGATATTATGTGTCAAGTGTGTGTCAACATATATATATATATATAGCATATACTTATGACTGAAAGAAAATACACATGCAATGAATATACAAAAATATAATAAGCATGCAAAGTACTGTAAGCAATTTGGCAAGATATCTTACCTGGCAAGAGAGCTGCAAAGTGTAACGTCCAGGAGTCAAGAACACAGGATCAGAAACTACGGCCTCAGAATAAACATCTCTGGATGCTGAAATAAGCATCACCAACGTTCCCAGAATAAGCGAGATAGCTAGAAAACACTACCCTTTCGTCCATTTGGACACAGGGGCAAAACGGTAATTTTGTGTCAAAGTGGGGTCCACATGTGGCCCACTTTGTATCGAAAAGCGTGCCAGGGGTAAAGGTCTCTAAAATAGATAAATATAGGTTAAACCAATTCTAAATGTCAATACAAACTTAACGGTACGTCCAATTTTGGATTCCAGTGAGCCGAACACAAATTCGTCCAAAAAGTCAACTATGGGGCCCGCAAATAGGCGACTTGGTCAACTGTCTCAGAATCGTATAAAATTTGGGTCACAGGACCAGCGTGATACCACGAATCCAATAGCGCAAGTTTTATCCCATTCTGACGAGCGTACATTAAATGGTGCAGTATTTTGCAAAAGTAGCGATTCGAGGACTTTTTGCGGATACGGGTTGATTCCGACGCGCACACGCGTCCAAATCAGTTTCCGTGAAAGCCCACACGTCTAGACATACCATACGCGCCTTTCGGTATAATTGGTATGTGACGGGGAGGTCCCGTTTGACGGAGTGCGCTCCGTATCACAAGTTTTTGTTATTTTAAAAACAGATTTTTTGGATTTTCAACTTAATTTAATTCTGCATATAACACCAAATAAAATAATATAATTGACAAAAAATAATCTAGGTTAAGTGGTCTTTCAATAGCAAGAAGAAAAACTAAGTTCGGATCTCTGTGGTGGGAGATACGAGTCCTTAAACATTGATGGTTACAACAGTTTTTTCTGGAATTAAAAGTTATCGTTTTTCTCCAACTTGCTCTCAGTTTTCACCTAGGGTTACGCTCTGTTCGATGGAAACTAATATACAGAGTTGGGAGAGGGATAAGTCATGAACATACCGGTGAAGATGGAATCGAATTTGGTTGAGCGAGGAGGCAGAAAACGACGAGTGAAGGAGGGCATGTCACTGTCTAAATCTGCGCGAGGATCTCGCGGTGACGCGGACGTGCGGCGATGGCCGACGGCGGCACTGGCGGTGCGCGGTGGCTGGGCTGCGGCGTGGTGGCGATTAGGTTAGGGTTAGGGTTAGGGCATAGGTCAATATATATATAAATAGAGAGAGAGAGGGAAACCGCGAGGGGGGGGAGGAGGCTCTCTATACAGCGGGGGGGGGGGGGGGGCTTTTAGTATAGGGTTTTTTTTTCTTATTTTCTAATTATTTTCTATTTTCTTTTATATTTTTTTTTCTTTCTCTTTTCTTTTCTATTATTCTTATTATTACTAATAATACTATAATTATCATTATTATTACTAACACTAATATTATTATTATTATTATTATTATTATTACTCTTATTATTATTATTATTATTATTACCATATTTAATAACTATATATTATTGACGTATATATTTAAGGTATAAAAATACATTTGTACCCAATTAAAATCTTAAAAAATCTAACACTCTTCCACAAGGATCCCAAAATAGTTTTGTGCAAAATTTCTAAATGATTAATTATCTAGGTACTTAAATCACTACGTATATATTATCTAAATAACTACAAAATAATATAAAAAATCAATAATTAATTAATTAATTAATATTTAAAAATATGGGATTTTATATTCTACCCAACTTACAATAATTTCGTCCTCGAAATTGACACTACCCATATTCATAATGAATCACTATAGCTCTTACACTTAATTGCTATCTAGCAGTGCTTCCTAAAAGGTTATGGTCTGCCACCCTAACACTTTCTCATTTATTGTCCATACACTATTCTATCATCCTCTAACTCGTCTATACTACCCAACTTACAAAAGTTTCACTAGTAGTCAAAGTCTCTTAAGGTTATGGGCTTGGTTGTTAGGCGAATTTATTTATTGGGTCGAGAATCTTGGGACACCTGTCTGGAATCTCATAACTATGATTTTTCTTTGTAACCGTCAAGTATCTTAGTTTAATACTGCCATGTCACCTGATCAGTATGTCTGCAAATACTTCGACTACTCTACTACAACGGTCTAGCTGCAGTTGTCACTACTTTGCCAGCGATTTGTCATAGTTGTCAGTTCATAACAAGTTCCTTCAACTCTTTCCTAGGCTTAGTCTAAGTTTTAGGGCAACAATTAAGGTCTTGACTAACTTATAAAACTATTAGAAGTAAGTACTAATTCAACAATCCAACTAATTAACGTTCAAACTAAAGGATGCTATTTATGGTTTAAAAATAGTAAGAGAACACATATATTTGTTATAGTGCATATACATAAGGGTTATTATTATGAACTCATCTTTTAGTTATTAATCATTTACTAAACCATTTATGTTTTAACTAACCAAATAAGGGTGAAGTTGAAGAAATTCAAACAATTCATAATGGCACGAAAGGATACGACTATGATAGGAAGAGTTAAGCACGAGATAAGAAATGGATATAGAAGAGGAGATGAGCCACCCCAAGAGGCGAGATGGTGATAGGTAAAGAGTACTACTACTGCTACTCGCGTCATCTATTAGCATCGCGTGTATGCCATCTAGGTAGAATATCAATACATCCTCATAACTGCTAAACCACCATATATATAATTCTACGTCTACTATGCACCTAAGATATCATGTCATAAAGGGGGTCATGAGTATGCAATGGCAAATATAACTAAAGGTCGTACCTGTATCTATGACTTCCTGTGCCTACGCTTCTTTATTTGTCATCATGAGTGCTTGGCCTATGGGGTATATCTAGTACTATCCGTGTATCAAACTTATACTAAGCACGGTTGTTCGTCTTTCCGAAATAGGAAAAGACGGAAAACAACAATAAAGAATTCAAGGAGGAGGTGATAGAATACAAGTACGGGATTCAAAGGGGTTAGAGAATTCGAAAGGGAGTTGCCAAGGCAGTTGTGGATTGAAATCTTATTTTGATAAATTCTTATATGCATGTTCATATCAGAACAGTTATGTACCTGACATGATATGCTCTGACCATTCTAGAGGGCAAGTATATTCGTCTAACAAGTTGAGTTAACTATATCTCAATCCACATAAAGTAGTGATACGAAGAGCGAACCAAGCGTACTACGGTTGATCAGACCATAATATACTGATTCTGATTTAGACATTGTATTAGTGTGGGCCCCCAATAATACATATGTCATGAACAAGCTCAATAAAAGAATAAGCTTGCAAAACTAGGCTATAATAGTAGCATAAGTCGAGGTAGTAAAAAAAAAAAATAAGTACGCTTGATTACGATGGAGGAAGGTACAGAATAATTTAAGTTCACCAAGAAGATCGGTGTTGTGCCTCTACAGTTGCCATACTAATTTCTTGTCTAAGTCTAAAGTCAACCAAATGGGTATATGAGCCTCTAAGTTCTACAGTCTAGATAAACACTAAAGTTCTATAGTCTAGATAAACACTATCTTCTTATGCAAGCCTATAGTTGGTGTCATTCATTTATACTTCATTAATGAGTCAAAAGGAATATGTGTTACTAGGTTATGAGGCATACTACCAAACTTACAAAAATTTAACTAATAGTATTATTGAATACTAGAGTGTATATACCTAGTACAAGTTATCTTCCTAACCCCTATCAAGCACGAGAGAAGATTGATGTTGAGATGGGATCAAGCAAGATGCAACGCATGCAATCAAATGAGAATGCAAAATAAATCAAGGAAGGTGATAAATAAGTGGATGAGATCCTATATTCTAATCCTATGCGCATGCTTGCTCGGTACAGTGACGTAACCGAGACAATATGCTCTCGACCTGCATGAGCCACCACAAAAATATATCACGCCCCAGTCCCAAACTACGTAGGACTAGGAACACGTAAGCATGCCAGCCGTATGTATATGGCAACTCCAATATATGGATACCATAATATATACGTACGCTGTAATATGAATATTAACTTACATGTGGTATATATATAGTCACCAGTCACAGAAATACTAATCTCATCCACACAACAAGTCATAGAAAAGAAATAACTAAACTAGAGTAATGAGTCTGGATAATCTAAAATAATAGTCGGGTGAAGATAAATCCACTACCAATGACTATATCAATACTAAAATGAGGGAAAAGAGTAAATCTCCAATATAAAATAAGATGATGATACAAAGGCATCAGAGAAGCGATCCATCGCTAGAGATAATCAAAGATGCTCAGAAGGTAAGACCTCCTCGGAAGAGATAAGTAGTAAGTCATGATCCGTGCTCCTACGAATAGTCATGAACATCTACACCTGGAAAGGGACCTGGTCCTCAGAGGGACGTAACAAGAAACATAGAAGCATGCCAATTTGAATGCAATAAACATGCAATATAGTCAAAAAATATATAAGTACGCTGTACAAGACAATCTACATGAAATGCATAATGAGGACAACTTTTCGACGTATGGGCATGGGTAGGCTACTCTATCTAATCTCACAAGTCACACACACGTCAGGAACATCATCAACCGACATACCGCAGGGGTAGCGACCATCGTGACACCATCAGCCAACATACCGCGGGGGTAGTGACCATCAGACACGACTACCATAGTGCGTGCTAGTTACTACGGTTTACCAGAGTGGTTATAGCCCATACGTCTACTGATTGTCCTCCCCTCCCATGATACTATATGTCAAGTATGTGTCAACATATATATATATATATATATATATATATATATATATATATATATATATATATATAGCATATACTTATGACTGAAATAAAGTACACATGCAATGAATATACAGAAATATAATAAGCATGCAAAGTACTGTAAGCAATTTGGCAAGATATCTTGCATGGCAAGAGAGCTGCAAAGTGTAACATCTAGGAGTCAAGCACACAGGATCAAAAACTACGGCCTCAGAATAAATATCTCCGGATGCTGAAATAAACATCACCAACGTTTCCAGAATAAACGAGATAGCTAAAAAATACTACCCTTTCGTCCAATTTGGACACAGGGGCAAAACGGTAATTTTGGATCAAAGTGGGGTCCACATGTGGCCCACTTTGCACCGAAAGAGTGTCAGGGGTAAAGGTATCTAAAATGGACAAATTATAGGTCAAACCAATTCTAAATGTCAATACAAACTCAACGGTACGTCCAATTTTGGATTCTGGTGAGCCGAACACAAATTCGTCCAAAAAGTCAACTATGGGGCCCGCAAATAGGTGGCTTGGTCAACTGTCTCAAAATTGCTTGAAACTTGGGTCACAGGACCAGCTTGATACCACGAATCCAATGACGCAAGTTTTGTCACGTTCTGACGAGCGTACACTAAATGGTGCAGTATTTTGCAAAAGTCGCGATACGAAGATTTTTCGTGGATACGGGTTGATTCCGACGCGCACACGCGTCCAAATCAGTTTCTGCGAAAGCCCACACATTTGGACATACCATACGCGCCTTTCGGTGCAATTGGTATACGATGGGGCGGTCCCGTTTGATGGCTGCGGCGATGGCCGACGGCGGCGCTGGCGGTGCGCGGTGGCTGGGTTGCGGCGTAGTGGCGATTAGGTTAGGGTTAGGGCATAGGTCAATATATATATATATATATATATATATATATATATAAAGAGAGAGAGAGAGAGGGAAACCGCGGGGGGGAGGGGCGCTGTTTATTCCGCGCGAGGGGGGGGGGGCGGGGGCTCTCTGTACAGCGGGGGGGGCTTTTAGTATAGGTTTTTTTCCTTATTCCTTTCTTTTCTAATTCTTTTCTATTTCTTTTCTTTCTCTTTTCTTTTCTATTATTCTTATTATTACTAATAATACTATAGTTATCATTATTATTATTAAGGTGGGTGTATCGCTCGACCGAGGTGAATCATCGATAAGGTGGGTGGCTACGATGAACTTGTCTTTGCTTAGCCAGCATACTAAAAATATGGACGATACATGCTAGTTGCTAGGTGATTCACCCCTTGCATGTTAATAAAGAATACAATTCACCTAGCTAAGGGAATAATCCCAGCTTGTATTGCTTGTGTTAGAACATGGAAATAAAACTTGGCTTATAATCGGACCCTCGCATGCTACCTTTGCTTCATGCAAGTAGAACCTGTTATGCATCGAATAGATCATTATAGACTCTTCTTATAGTGCACTGTTTCACTTATTTATACTGCACGCCTTATAAATTATATCGCTCGATATGTCCCTGTACGGTTTTAACCCACGCACTAAACCTGTTAGACTCGTGCTAGCGTAGCGGTTTATGGTTCCATGGTTTTGATGATTGCATGCTTCATGCGCTAACTAATACTCGCTTGTCTTATTTTAATGCTAGTCTCATAGATTCATGCCATAGCCTAGAACACAACACGAAATATGATTCACTCACATTAGGCAGGAAGACTATCAAAATAGTCGTTCCGAGACAAGTAATAGAAAACATGGAATAGCTTCGGGACCGTTAGGTCGTCAGGGTAGTTCCCATACCGGGAGCTGCAAAGATGATAAGAAAACATAAAAGTAAGATAAAAGCAAAGAATGACTAAAATGAATGGTACTAAGAGAATGACACTAAAAAGAATGGCTCGAGGAGTGTAACACCCCGTTCCATTCAAGCGGACTGCCGATTCAAACGGCAAAAGTGCAATATCTCGACCCGCTTTGCTCATGCGAGAATACTCATTTCAGGCAAAGGATATCCAGACTTGTCCCTACAGGAGTTCGGCTTAGGCTTTCAGAGGCTCGCTCGACGTATCGCTCAATCGAGGCAAATCATCGCTAAGGTGGGTGGCTACGGTTAACTTGTCTTTGCTTAACCAGCACCCTTAAAATATGGAACGATATATTCTAGTCGCTAGGTGAATCACCACCTGCATGCTAAGAGAATAATCCCAATTTGTATTGCTTGTGTTAGAACATGGAAATAAATTATTGCTTATATATCAGACCCTAGAATGCTACCATTGCCTTGTGCAACTATACCCGCTATGCCTCGAGTAGAACGATATGAATATTTAACTCTTCGTGTGCACTCCTTTACTGCTACACTGCACGACCCTAGATCATGTCGCTCGGGAAGCTCCTTTACAGTTCCACTCCTCGGCTTACCTTCGGGCTCGAGCGAACGTGAATGCTTAAGCTTCCTTGTGAATGCATGCTTGCCTTCTTATATGTTAACTTGTAATGTTGTCTCGACTCAATGCTCACCATAATGAGAGATTATGCCACAGTCCACTATACTATCGCTTATCATTCATGTATTGAGTCAGCCAGAAGACTATCAAATAGTCCTCCTGTGCAAATGAACTTGCAAGTATCCGGGACCGTTTGGTCGCTAAGGCAGACCCCGCACCAGGAGAATGCATCAAGGCAAGTTGTTCACTGAGAAAGAATCCAATCATGAAATACCTGAATGATAATCACATCAAGTTTCCCTCTGAACGAGAACCCCTGTCAGAATTTCAGCTCGTGGAGCAAAACACTCGGTTCAGAACAAAGAATCAAGGATTATCATGTCAAGTTATAGAAATTGGAAAGACCCTGACCTGTATGTCACTGACAACTTGTTAACAAGTGAGATCCTCGGATCTTTGTTCCTGCGAACGGTCTCCAGGGCACCGGGCCGATCCGATCCGGACAGGAACCCTGTTAGTCTGCCTGCTTCGGGCAGAATGGCGTGTAGCGCCTGTGAACTTATCCTTCATGCCATTCTTGCTCTCAGACTAAGTAGCCACCTGCGTCGGAAGGAATAACCTGTAGCGCTCCTGATCTGTGCGTTGCATTTCATTTTCTTTCATGTGATGCACCCGTCCTTTATGGCTATGCCAGCGACTCCTGTTCATATAGATAAGTCATCCTCGCTTAGCGGCAACCCGCGTGTGAGTCATTACATCACATCGAGAATAACTGAACACCTAAAATGATCATGGTAACACAATACTTGTGCATAAATAGCACTTGAACATCGTATGCAACACGCCTGATCATCCGAGTAACTCGTGCATCCGGAACATAGTCCCGTTAAATTTAACATAGTGTTTGCATATACTATTGTCCCTGAATGTCTATACATGCTCGTGCTTAAATTAACTTGATTTGCCTTGACAGGAAAGGAAAAATGGTAAGTCGGTAAGTCTCGCCGTGTTTTCTCTCATATCGCATGATGCACTGCCACACGAGTTAGGCTATTCAATATGCCATGAAACTGATCCTAAGACAACTAGAAAGACAACAAAATAGTTGGTGCACGGAACCTATATTACGTGTTTGGATTTGTCGAGCGGGCGAGTAGCCTCCCCACCAGTGCATTCAATGTACTGATAATCTACCAGATCATTTGCAGGGTGCGGGAGAACCTCGTTCGGTACGGATGCCTCCTTCGTGCGTGCTAAGGCCAGGAGTTCACTCTGAAGCCTTGGAACGTTGCGTCTGAAACAGAAGCACATATACAAGACATAATGTTGGAACATCGCCTGTACAATCACTCCACAATTGTAGCCATTTGGCACGCTTTTACTGTTTGAGAGGGAGAGAGAGAGAGGGAGATCTGAGCGAATTATAATCTCGGTCCAGCGCCGCCTATAACACTTATTTATATCGATAAATGAGCTTGTTCTACTTCAACTTGTGTTATTCAATGCTTCGCTATTTTTGACTCAGTAAACTTGTTACCGATCGCATATTCGTTCATAAATTTTGCTGCACTCGGACAAACTGTGCGACTCTGTGGCTTAGACTTCTTACCGCCAGCCAATGAACCACGGCCTTGTACGGGCGCGGCTCACGCTCGTGCGACATCACGCCCGGATGAGTCATAGCGATCGTTCCACGGGAGCGCTGGCGTGGTCATTCTCGCCTAGCGGGGATGGCCGATTTAGCCTGCGGGAGATCGGGGCGTGACAGATTGGTATCAGAGCCTGGCTTATACGCCTTTGGACTTTGTTTTAATTTTCTCAGTTTTGAAAGCTCGTTCGTGGGTTATGTGCACACTCTCTCTTAATGTCCCAAACGGAATATTCCAACAATAAGTCTAAATACTTTCAAAAAGTGCATATAAATGGTATGATTGCTTGTACGGAATTGAAATAATTTGGCCTTTGTGCCAAGCTGTGCCAGTTCCTTCAGGAATAGACTCGTTCTAGAAATATGACTTGTGTGCAAACCAAATTACCTGTACATGTTTGCCCAATTGGTTAATGCGAATCGAATATTGTTCCAAACGGTTAGCTATGCACACAGTCTTTCGGCTAAGTTGTGTAGAATATCGTGCGCCAAGACTCTTTGGTGCAAGCTAAGTTGAAACGAGAATGGATATCGTTCAAGAATAAGACAAGTCAGACTTAGATTGCCAATCGATAGAAACATTCTCGGAGGCGAATATAGAGAATCGTGTTTGAATTTAGGAAATAGCTTGAACGATATTTCATATCGGAAGATACAAATCGAATATAGCCACTAAGATGACTATTGAATATGAATTTTATTGGATGACTCAATTTTATTGGATTGAACGGAATTGAGAATCTCTTGAACGTAACCAATAAGGCCTATATCGAATTGGGACTCTTGGAGTTGGAAGTCGATATCATGGTTAAGGAAACTTGTTGGAAATTTAGAGGATCGTACGAGCGATTTCGGATTGAAATAGCCGAACTTAACTTGAATATAATAGCGCTCAAATAGAAGCTATCCCGAAATGAATATTGTGTTTTGATGAAAGAGATGAATGATAATGGATTTGGCTTGGAGTTTGGAAGAACGGTCTTGAAATCAAGTTTGAACGATAACTCTCAAAATCAGTCCCAATGGGAACATCTTCAGTGATTATTCTAGACGAACTCGATGAATGGAACGTATCAAAATGAAATAGACTTGAGTTTGAATAATTAAACTAGTTATTTGAGGAATGCTATAAGTAAGACTATGAATTACTGAACGGTAACATTAAAGTTGGATGATTTTGCTAGATGAATCGTAATCACTACATGAATGGACATGACTTGGTAGATTTCGTATATGTACTGAATGATCATCTTGACTTGTGGTTCGACGCAATAAAACGAATTGGAAATACAAATGATCAGAAATGTTTTGATGGATAAGTTAGCCTAGAACCTGAAATAAATTATGCTTGATGGTTTTGTGAACGGATACATGAATCAGGTTGAACGAATTGGAGTTAAACAAAAGGTTTAGAATCGAATCTTGGCTGGGTGGTTTAAACTTGGAATGGATAGAGAATCTATCAAAACGTGTCTGGAGGGATAGACTGTATAAACCACTAGGCTTGTCCTGTAACTTGGACATATCGTAGGATTATACTGAACGGACTCGTCCGCCGTGCAAACGAACGTGTGATGAGAATAGGAAAAATTTGTGCTCGATATTTAGAAATCTGAATGAAACGAGCTTGGGTAGAATACCCCATGCAAATGAACAATAGTTTGACTATAGGAATTGGGACAAGCGTCGTGCAACAAAATTGTATGATGTATCGTGTGCTTGAATCTGTATCTTTGACCTTGTGAGATGACCTAGTAATTTGGCAGATGACCCTGTACTGAGTGAATGAACCTGCGCAACCGACTTTACTATATTGTTTGAATAAGCTATACAACTGGGGCAGCAAGACTTAGGGTTAGACTTGGGAACAAAAATGTGTGCTAAGTTGACCCGAACTTATGAACGCTAGTCGGTAAACCGAACAGATCGTGCTTAACGGCAGTGCAAAATACTTGGTTGGAATAAAAATGATGTGGAATTGGATTGACCCTATCAAAAGTATCGTGTGATTCATAAGACAAAAACCTTTAAGATTTTCATAAAAGTAGCTTGTCCGATTTTACTACCTCTAAGTTTAGTTGAATGCATGCGTTTGAGGGACGCCTTGAATGTGTGCACGATCCAAGACTTAAGAATTGTGAAACTTGAGTGCTAAGACTTCGATATTGCTAAGTTGGTTGACATGCATATGTTTGAAGGATGCTTCGAATATGTGCACGATCCAAACTCGCGATATGCTGATCTCGATGCTAGTGCAAGTGAACATCCACCTGAACATGTATAACGACTTGTATAAGTTTATCTCAGACTTAGATAGTTAATCCAGATTGATTGAAACGTACTCCGCGTTAAGCAACATATCCCGCGCTAAGGCACAAATGAGACTGACTCAACATACACGCAACACGATGAAAGAACCAAGTAGAAGATTATGTACACTTGGATTTAGTGGTATCGATTGCTACGCTTGAGATAGATTCCATAATGCGTTAGTACAGCTTATCCTCAGTAAGTCTTGAGGACGAGACTTTTTCTGAGTTGGGTATGATGTAACACCCCGTTCCGTTCAAGCGGATTGCCGATTCAAACGCAAAAGTGCAATGTCCTGACCCGCTTTGCTCAGGCAAGAATATTCGTTTGAGGCAAAGGATATCCAGACTTGTCCCTACAGGAGTTTGGCTTAGGCTTTCAGAGGCTCGCTCGACGTATCGCTCAACCGAGGTGAATCAACGCTAAGGTGGGTGGCTACGGTGAACTTGTCTTTGCTTAGCCAGCACTCTTAAAATATGGAACAATACATGCTAGTCGCTAGGTGAATCACCCCCTGCATGCTAATAAGAATCCAACGCACCTAGCTAAGGGAATAATTCTAATTTGTATTGCTTGTGTTAGAACATGAAAATGAAACATTGCTTATAAATCAGACCCTCGTATGCTACCATTGCCTTGTGCAACTACACCCACTATGTCTCGAGTAGAACCATGCCACGCCCCAGTCCCAAAAATACACGGGACCAGGCCATGTGGCAATAGTCAGCTATCACGTCTCTGAGGATATCCCAATTTAATGGATCCTAACGAAGAGTGCTACGCTGTCCTAAAATACTAACATGTCCAATATCAATCAACAACAGGTAGTCTAATCTCATCCACAAAATAATCAACAAAAAGTACTAAAATAAATACTGGAACATAAACGCCAGTCTCAAATATCATAGTACAACCAAGAATGTCTGGTGGGAACAAACCCACTACTAGGACAAAAATAAAGTACAAAATAACAAATAAAAAGAGTAATGACTAGGGCATCTGCTGACTAGGTAATGATGCTCCCAATCCTAGGCAGAAGGCCTACCAAGTGATCATGAAAACTCTGACAGTAGCACCTCTAGCTCCTCCGCGGTAGCGTACCTCGTCTCCTGTCCTGGCCGTACACTATGGGGTAATATGCCTTGTCTAAATCTGGAAAGGTACCAGGTCCTCATAGGGACGTAACAAGATACATAGAAGCATGCCATATATAAATAAATACTGAATAAAATAAATACAATAAAGGGTGTACTAACCATGTAAGTGAATGCAATATGAGAACAACTTTGGTACGTATGGGTAGGCGTAGGCATAACGTCCAACACTCCGAAGAGCGTGGTATCTGTAACGTCCATCATTCCGAAGAATGAGGTATCTGGAATATATATACGTCCGTATCACTTCGAAGAGCACGGTATCTACAATAAAGGAAGTCATTAGATCCGTGGCTCCTCCGGATACTACGAATTCCAATATGTGTATCCCATACGCCTACTAGTTGTCCTCCCCGCCCAATGTAGATATACAAGTCGAATACTCGGCGTGCATACCACGTATCTATATGCCAAGTCTCTACAATTGAAATAATCCTGAATTATGTACTAACCGTGATGCATGTCACACGCACCGATAGCTAGTCGAGTACGCGAACCCACATCCCAATATGACTTTGTCACCGTAAAACGTATAAGAGTGTCAGGTCTCAGAAGATATCAGAGTATCCTCCCAATGGGGTGAGTCTGCTAGTGACTAGGTCCAGTACACTACTCGTCGACGCATCCGTCGACTGCACCCGAGTCAATCTTGGATGCGCACAGTCATATGAAATAAAGCAATCAAGATATCATACAACATATGCATCATTTAATTTAAACAATAAATATAGCAAGGTTTCTTGCCTGGGTCCTTAAGCTGTGAATGCCAATAGCCTGCTCCTGCAGTCTCTCCTGGATGTTCCAATGACCCTAAACACACACTATAATATAGCAAATACAGTCATCAGACACTAAGCAATACATACACACAACTTACGACGCTGCTCTTAGGTACTGACGCAAGATAACGGCTGGTCGACTACAGAGTCGTGTGTGCACGTAGCTAAGGTGCACACGTGTCATCTCCTCAGTTATCGTGTCTCTCGCGACAATAAATTACCAAGTTATGGGTTACGAAACTACTTATGTTTTATACAATAATTTGTCCTTATTTCCCATGTCAAGCATACTTGGTTAATGTCTAGGTTTTCAGATGAATTACAAGTCTTAAAAATAATAGGTCATGTGATTAGGGTAATTATTAATGTATTAATTACTAACTTATTAATTATTATTCTAATCTAATTAACATACCTACATATACATATATAATTCAAATTAATTTGCTCGTATCGACACACGACGCAAAGATACGATGATACAACTACACAACTATACAATGAAGGAAAAGGAAATCAGGTGGTTACCTAGGCGTGGTAGAACGGGGGGGGGGGGGGGGTCTGCCTCGTCGAAGTTTATGCTCGCCGGCGGTCGGTGGTGGCTCCGGCATCGAACAGCAACCAACGGCAGTGGCGACAGCAACTGCAGCAGGTGCAGCAGCGGCGGCAGCGACAACTTTGGCTGGCTGGGACGCTGCTGGTCGGGGGGGAAGGTGTTGCTGGTCGAGTTGGCAGTGCTGGAGGCGGTGGTAGTGGCTGAAGGCAGTCGGGCGACTTGGGGGAAGTCGGCTAGGGGTCGGGTGATGATGTTGCGGGTGGTGTAGTTTGAGTGGCCGGCGGCGTTGGGTGGTAGGGAAGGCGGTCAGGCGGCTGTGCAGGCGAAAGTGGGGGGGGGTCTGCGGTGGTGGTGGCTTGAGGTGGTGGTGGCTCTATCCGATGGGGAAGGGAGTAGGGTGCTCGGCAAGGGAGTTCGGCTAGGGTTTGGAGAGGGTGGTGATGATTTTGATTTTTAGGGTTTTTAGTAGAGAAAATATGTATATTTATATAGGAGGAGAATTATGGGCTAACCTCGAGATTTGGGCCGGCCAGGGCTCTTTGGAGTGGGGCTTGTCTACATGAAGGGGTGTACATAGGCTTGGTTAGGTCTTATTTTGGGTAAACTTGGCCTCCAATTTAATTAGATTAAAATATTACACAAGGCGTTCTTTTAACGAATTTTGCGTAGCTAAAATGAAACACAATAACGAGTGTTTAAGAGTTACACAAGGGTCAGATGGATAATCTGGCATGTCTAGGAGATGTTTATTTAATTAGTTTAAGGGTAACTACTAGTGTAGCGCTCTAAACATCAAAGCTACGGTACGGTGTATTAAGTATATAATTATTGCACCTTAATCCTAATTGTATCCAAATTAATCCTAGTCTCACAATCTAAATTAAAATGAGCCTAAATTGGTCAAGGGGGTTTACAAATGATATGCATATTTAACTCTTCGTGTGCACTCCTTTACTACTACACTACACGACCCTAGATCATGTCGCTCGGGAAGCTCCTTTACGATTTTACTCCTCGGCTTACCTTCGGGCCCGAGCGAACGTGAATGCTTAAGCTTCCTTGTGAATGCATGCTTGCCTGCTTATATGTTAACTTGTAATGTTGTCTCGACTCAATGCTCGCCATAATGAGAGATTATGCCACAGTCCAGTACACTATCACTTATCGTTCATGCATTGAGTGTCACGCCCCAGTCCCAAAATACCGAGGGACCAGACGCGTGATAATGGCCAGCAGCACACACCGATGGACAAACCCAATTTAATGGATCCATCAGGGCATGCTTAAGCTATAATATAAGAATAAGTAGGTCCAATGATACAAGTCACAGTCTATGCTAATCTCATCCACAACAGATAATCACAGATCAAATGCCAGAATCAATGCAAATAAGAATAAACTAACAATCTCAATAATGGTGTCTCGGAGAACAATCCGAGAACAAGTCTGATACATAAATGTAATAGACTGGAAAATAAAGGAACTGGAAATAGAAATAAATGAGTATATAAAGCCAATACTCCGGAGAAGTCTTCTGGTGTGATCTCGTCCTCGAAGGTCGGTACAGCTCCTGTATCAGATCCGGTATCTGCTCCTGCTGTGGTCCCGTATACCTCGGGATAGATCTCGTCTGTAAATCCTGGAGACATAATCCGGATCCAGGTCCTCAGGGGACATAGCAAGGTACAAGAAAGCTCATGCCAAAATAAATGCAGTGTAGCAAATAATGAAATAAATAGGATAAGTATGTAATCATCTGTGTAAAATGCAAGAGAGAACATCAATAGTACTCAGGTTGAAACAACTACAAGCTCTGTGTAGGGGAGCCGGTAGTAGTGGTATCATGAGGTGGTCTAGCTCAGCGGGAGACTGAGTAGCCGACATAATATAGTCAACCTGTAGCCTGCGGGTCTCTCCAGCAATAGATGGAACAATAAGGGAATACTAAATAACCAGCTAAGTGGTATGCAAGATGAGAGCAGCACTAGAACTCAGGCTGACGCCGCTACAAGCTCTGTGTCGGGGAGCCGGTAGCAGCAGTAATAATGAGTAATGGGCCAAGCTCGGGCTTCAGAGACTTGTGCCTTACAATAATAGGGGTGTATATATATGGTCAGCTTGTAGCCTGTGTGTCTCTTCCCACCCAATGTAATCATACGTCTCATGTCCATGATGCCTCATGTCCATGTCACGCACGATCGTATCTAATGCACAAGTCATATAATGTCTAGGAATATAATATCAATGTCAAGTCCTGTATCCTATACAGAATCACCATGAATATCTCAGAAAGATCATGTCCATGAATAGTATCAAGTGTCCTGGGTTATAGTGTACTTGATAAGACAAGTACGAGAATGTAAAGGGGTCACGAATGTCCATCTCTAGATGATAATACATAACACCGCATACAGTGTTGGCACCCGACTAATAATCGGACGCTAAGTAAGTCACACGGTCCTAGGTCACGCATGCAGAACAATATAAATAAAGCAAGGAAATATGCAACAAGAACTCCAAGTTTGCAAGGTATACTTGCACAACAATATATAAATAAGTCAAGAGAATAAGTAGCAAAGCTGCAAGTTTTGGCAAGGTACACTTGCCTGGGGTCCTGGCTCCAACTGTAGCTCTGGTCTCAGTGTGATCTGCAGGTACTACTCCGATTGCTGAAATAAACATCACCATTAGATTCAAAAAATATCAAATAGCTAGAAAAGCCTGTCCTTGAGTCCAATTTGGACACAGGGGCAAAAAGGGCATTTCCGGGCCAAAGCGGGATCCACATGTGGGCCACTTTGCACCGAAAAGTGTGTCAGGGTCAAAGGTCTCCAAATTTGCTAAACTTAGTGTCAACAAGTCAGGAACGATGACACGAACTCAACGGAACTTCCAGAATTGGATTCCGGTGAGCCGATCACGAAATCGCCTATCAAGTGGAGCCTGTGGGGCCCACGATACGTGATTTCGTCAACGTTCTCAGAATCGAAACAAACTTGGGTCACAGGACCAGAGTATCGCTATGAGTCCGATGGCGTAAGTTTCATCTCGATCCGACGTGTGTACACAAAGTTACAGCGTATTCCAGAAAGGACGGATACGGGGTGTCGTCAGCAGATACGCGTTGATTCCGGTGTGCACGCACATCCGAATCGACTTCTGCGAAATCCCACACGACCGTATCAATGTCGCACACGGTTCGGTAAAGATCGCGTGCGACCAAGTCGTCCCGTTTGGCGGGGCGCACTCAGTTCCGGGGTGAAATGGGGTATTGTTTTTCCTATTTTTGGATCGCGGTGTGCGATCACCACAGGACGCGATGCACCGAGCGGGTTGCACGGTCACCGAGAGGGTTATACAGTCTACGCGTAGCAACTGACGGAATCGAAAATGGAATCACGAGGTGAGAGGAAACGTTACCTGAACAGGGCTCCAGAAATGACATTTCTCGTGTCCGAGTTGTGTCCGAGCTAGGGCATTACTGTGTCCGGGTACTTCGGCGGAGGCGGAGGATCTCGAAGCGGAGGCGTCGCTGCGTCGGTGGAGTCGTTTGGGGAGCAGAGGAGGGTGGTCGACGGAGAGGTGGAGGACGAAGGCTGCTGCGGGAATCGTCGGGGGCTGGGCTCCGGCGAGGGCTATTGCAGGAGAGAAGGGTTTCGAGGATAGGGAGGAGACACGGTGATGTCAGCGGAGGGGAGAGGAGGAGGTCCGACGAGGGAAGAACGGAGTGGTGGTGATGTCCTCAGGCGAGGATGGCGGAGGAGGTAGTCGAGGGGTGCGGCGGGCGGACTTGGGTGAAGGAGAGGGAGGTGGATGATGAGGAGGGAAGGTGGAGTCGGGGCTAGGTCGGCTGCGGCGGGCTCGATGGAGACGGCGGCGAGGGGAGAGGGGAGACGGGTGCTAGGGCAGCGAGTCGGTGGCTGCGGTGGAGGATCTTGAGGTGTCGGGGACGATGGCTGGGCAGCGGAGGCGAGGGGACTGTGGGTTCTGGAGGAGGAAGGCGGAGGGGTCGACGTGGGTTAGGGGTTCGGCTAGGGCGACGACTGGAGGATGGCCGAAGATCCACCGGAGGGGTGGCGGAGGAAGCGGCTGGGCTTGGGGGCAGCTTAGGATTAGGGTTAGGGTTAGGGTTAATTAGGATTAGGGATTTGGAGATTAGGAATTTGGGATCTTTTTATTTTTATTTTTCTTTATGGAGAAAAACTTAGGGAATTATGTATTTATACATACAAAAATTGGAGTAGGGTTTGACCTAGGATTTGGGCTGGGTCAACGCTCCTTGGGCTTGGCTTCGGCTCTCATGGGGATGTCGGGCGTTGGCACGGGTTTAATTCGGTTTAATGTACTTCGGGTTTCAGGGCTTTAAACGGGTTTCCGGAGTCCAATAGATCCGCAAAAAATTACCCTATGTCCGGTTTTTTATTTTATACCATAAAATATTATTTCTATAATATTTTAACATTATTTATCAAAAATTAAAAATCATTTAATTACCAAAGGCCTAGGTTTTAATCCCAGAAAAATCCTAGAAAATTCCAGAAAATTGATAAAACTCCAAATTAGAAATTCATGAAAATCAGGGGACTTACAATCTACCCAACTTATAAAAATTTTGTCCTCGAAATTAAAATATGGTAGGGTTCTTTCTATCCAATCTCACTTGATTACAGTCTAAAGGATTCCCCTCAAGTGAACATTACGGTCTCTACCCAACTTAGAATTTACCCATCTATCATCTAAGGCTATACATCTAATAAAGCTATGCCCCAACTTATTTAATCATGTTATTGAATCCTCAAGTCTTTAACACCAAACATATCACCTATGATATTCCCTTAATCATATAAAAGGGTCAACAATAATGCGACCGGCCTGAGGGGTATATCTAGTACTGTCTATATATCAATCTTATACCAAGCACGAGGTTTCGTCTTTCCGAAATAAGGGAAGACGAAGATCAATAATAAAGAGTTCAAGGGTGAGGTAATATAATAGAAGTATCAGGATCAAGGCGTTTAACGAATTCCAATAGAATTTGTCAAGACAATTGTGGATTGAAATCCTATTCTGGTAATCCTTGTTCGCATGCTCGTATTAGTACAGTTATATAGCTGATACGATATGCTCAGACATATCTAGAGGGCAAGTATACTAGTCAACTACATATCTCAATCCACGTGAAGTAGTCGTGCGAAGAGCAAACCAAAATGCACTAAGGTTGATCAGACCGTAATACATTGATTCTGAATAGACAATTACATTAGTGTACATGTCCACTAATACATATGTCATGAACAAGCTCGATAAAGAATAAGCTTGCAAAACTAGGCCATAGAATAGCAGCATAAGTCAAGGTAGTACAACAATATAAGTACGCTAGATGATGATGATAGGAGGTACAACTTAATTCAAGTTCACAAGGACAAACAAAATAAGCAATAACAAAAGACTCTAAAATCTCTACATTTATCAATTATAAAAACATTCTAGGTTATAAATTATTAGCAGTCCAAAACTACATAGGTTAAGGCTGAGGTCACGAACCAATAGGCACGAGATAAAACAAATCTATAAACAGATAACTACGACAAATTACGCGCATTAGCTAACCCATGGGTCTGGGCGTCTTCCAAAGTCATTGCTGGAGCTTGTTCACATTCTTGCAGTTGATTCCTCTGCTATTGTTGAGCCTGCTGGAAGAGTGTTGTTTGTGGTGCCAAGGGTGGCCTCGGCTGATTCCCTCCTGGGGCTGGTGGTCTGACTCCTTCAACTCTCGTTTGCGGTGCTTCCAATGCTGGAGAGGCTGGCCTTGGTGCTGGTGACATTAGCGCTCTTTCTCGACGTTCGGGGCATTCCTTTATTAAATGCTGACTGGATCCGCAAGCTAAGCATAATTTCCTTTTGCGTCTGCACTCGTTCTCTATATGGCCTCGCCTGCGATAATATGGACGGACAGGTATTTCTTGAGGAGGTGCTTCTGGTGGCTGGTGCATGTGAGGTCTCTTTGTAGCTTCTTCCTGTGGTGCTCCGGCTGGTGCTGATGTGGCTGGTTGGTGAATCATCACTGCTTTCTCTCGATGCTGAGAACAGTCCCTAGCGAAGTGTTGACTGGTTCCATAAATCAAGCATAATCTTAACTTGCGTCTGCATTCTTTTTTAATATGGTCTATCTTGCCACAATAGTAACAAGTAGGAAGGAATGAGGCTCTGGGTGCTGCTCTTGGTGGTGGATTAATCTGTGGTCGCTTTGCATCTCTTTCTTGTTATGCTTGGTCTGGTGCTGATGCATACGGCCGCTTCTGGCTGGACCCTATCCTTGTGTCGCACTCCATGGGTCTTGCTATAGTAAGAACATCCTCGTCTAAGGTAGTTGCAGCGGGGCTGATTAACTTCCGTAACTCTGAGCTGAATCTATCGATAAACTTCTCCGCTTGGATCTGCTGAGCTTCTTTCTGAACCTTCTGATGGGCTTGCATCATCGCGTAGAATATTCGAAACATTTATTGTTCGTCCATAGCTTGCCCTTGTGGAACGGTAGGTATCGGTGGAGCAAACTGCGTCGATGGTGGAACGTCATCTTCCTGGATTCTCGAGGCATGCTGACTTGCTGGACTACGTCGTTGTGATGATTGACCTGCACCAACTGGTATCACTTCATCTTCGTGGGTAACCACAACACCTTGTGGTATTTCTGGATGAGTCTCGTCACGTGCTTGCGAATCCATTGCTTTGCATCAAAATAAACTATAAGAGACGTACAGAAATCAAGGCAGGATGCAAGTCAAGAATTTAATTCGAATCCGATATAGATGTCAAGAATGTTTCAAGCAAGTGGATGAGATCCTAAAACTTATCCCATTCCTATTGCAGGCTTGCTCGGTCCCTAAGTTGAAACCGAACAATTTAGTCGTTGACCTGCATGGGCCACCACAAAAACCATGTCACGCCCCAGTCCCAAAATACCGAGGGACCAGACGTGTGATAATGGCCAGCAGCACACACCGATGGACAAACCCAATTTAATGGATCCATCGGGACATGCTTAAGCTGTAATATAAGAATAAGTAGGTCCAATGATACAAGTCACAGTCTATGCTAATCTCATCCACAACAGATAATCACAGATCAAATGCCAGAATCAATGCAAATAAGAATAAACTAAGAATCTCAATAATGGTGTCTCGGAGAACAATCCGAGAACAAGTCTGATACATAAATACAATAGACTGGAAAATAAAGGAACTGGAAATAGAAATAAATGAGTATATAAAGCTAATACTCCAGAGAAGTCCTCTGGTGTGATCTTGTCCTCGAAGGTCGGTACAGCTCCTATATCAGCTCCTGTATCTGCTGCTGCTGCGGTCCCGTATACCTCGGGATAGATCTCGTCTGTAAATTATGGGGACATAATCCGGATCCAGGTCCTCAGGGGATATAGCAAGGTACAAGAAAGCTCATGCCAAAATAAATGCAGTGTAGCAAATAATAAAATAAATAGGGTAAGTGTGTAATCATCTGTGTGAAATACAAGAGAGAACATCAATAGTACTCAGGTTGAAACAACTACAAGCTCTGTGTAGGGGAGCCGGTAGTAGTGGTATCATGAGGTGGTCTAGCTCAGCGGGAGACTGAGTAGCCGACATAATATAGTCAACCTGTAGCCTGCAGGTCTCTTCAGCAATAGATGGAACAATAAGGGACTACTAAATAACCAGCTAAGTGATATGCAAGATGAGAGCAGCACTAGAACTCAGGCTGACGCTGCTACAAGCTCTGTGTCGGGGAGCCGGTAGCAGCAGTAATAATGAGTAATGGGCCAAGCTCGGGCTTCAGAGTCTTGTGCCTCACAATAATAGGGGTGTATATATATGGTCAGCCTGTAGCCTGTGTGTCTCTCCCCACCCAATATAATCATACGTCTCATGTCCATGATGCCTCATGTCCATGTCACACACGATCGTATCTAATGCACAAGTCATATAATGTCTAGGAATATAATATCAATGTCAAGTCCTGTATCCTATACAGAATCACCATGAATATCTCAGAAAGATCCTGTCCATAAATAGTGTCAAGTGTCCTGGGTTATAGTATACTTGATAAGACAAGTACGAGAATGTAAAGGGGTCACGAATGTCCATCTCTAGATGATAATGCATAATACTGCATATAGTGTTGGCACCCGACTAATAATCGGACGCTAAGTAAGTCACACGGTCCTAGGTCACGCATGCAGAACAATATAAATAAAGCAAGGAAATATGCAACAAGAACTCCAAGTTGGCAAGGTATACTTGCACAACAATATATAAATAAGTCAAGGGAATAAGTAGCAAAGCTGCAAGTTTTGGCAAGGTACACTTGCCTGGGGTCCTGGCTCCAACTGTAGCTCTGGTCTCAGTGTGATCTGCAGGTACTACTCCGATTGCTGAAATAAACATCACCATTAGATTCAGAAAATATCAAATAGCTAAAAATGCCTGTCCTTGAGTCCAATTTGGACACAGGGACAAAAAGGGCATTTCCGGGCCAAAGCGGGATCCACATGTGGGCCACTTTGCATCAAAAAGCGTGTCAGGGTCAAAGGTCTCCAAATTCGCTAAACTTAGTGTCAACAAGTCAGGAACGATGACACGAACCCAACGGAACTTCCAGAATTGGATTCCGGTGAGCCGATCACGAAATCGCCCGTCAAGTAGAGCCTATGGGGCCCATAATACGTGATTTTGTCAACGTTCTCAGAATCGAACCAAACTTGGGTCATAGGACCAGCGTATCGCTACGAGTCCGATGGCGCAAGTTTCGTCTCGATCCGACGTGTGTACACAAAGTTACAGCATGTTCCAGAAAGGACGGATATCGGGTGTCGTCAGCGGATACGCGTTGATTCCGGTGTGCACGCACATCCGAATCGACTTCTGCGAAATCCCACACGACCGTATCAACGTCGCGCACGGTTCGGTAAAGATTGCGTGCGACCAAGTCGTCCCGTTTGGCGGGGCGAACTCAGTTCCGGGGTGAAATGGGGCGTTGTTTTTCCTATTTTTGGATCGCGGTGTGCGATCACCACAGGACGCGATGCACTGAGCGGATTGTACGGTCACCGAGAGGGTTATACAGTCTACGTGTAGCAACTGACGGAATCGAAAATGGAATCACGAGGTGAGAGAAAACGTTACCTGAACATGGCTCCAGAAACGACGTTTCTCGTGTCCGAGTTGTGTCCGAGCTAGGGCATTACTGTGTCCGGGTACTTCGGCGGAGGCGGAGGATCTTGAAGCGGAGGCGTCGCTGCGTCGGCGGAGTCATTTGGGGAGCAGAGGAGGGTGGTTGACGGAGAGGTGGAGGACGAAGGCTGCTGCAGGAATCATCGGGGGCTGGGCTCCGGCGAGGGCTGCTGCGGGAGAGAAGGGAGTCGAGGACAGGGAGGAGACGGGGTGATGTCAGCGGAGGGGAGAGGAGAAGGTCCGACGAGGGAAGAACGGAGTGGTGGTGATGTCCTCAGGCGAGGATGGCGGAGGAGGTAGTCGTGGGGTGCAGCGGGCGGACTTGGGTGAAGGAGAGGGAGGTGGATGATGAGGAGGGAAGGTGGAGTTGGGGCTAGGTCGGCTGCGGCGGGCTCGATGGAGACGGCGGCGAGGGGAGAGGGGAGACGGGTGCTAGGGCAGCAGGTCGGTGGCTGCGGTGGAGGATCTTGAGGTGTCGGGGATGATGGCTGGGCAGCGGAGGCGAGGGGACTGTGGGTTCTGGAGGAGGAAGGCGGAGGGGTCGACGTGGGTTAGGGGTTCGGCTAGGGCGGCGACTGGAGGATGGCCGGAGATCCACCGGAGGGGTGGCGGAGGAAGCGGCTGGGCTTGGGGGCGGCTTAGGATTAGGGTTAGGGTTAGGGTTAATTAGGATTAGGGATTTGGGGATTAGGAATTTGGGATCTTTTTCTTTTTATTTTTCTTTATGGAGAAAAACTTAGGGAATTATGTATTTATACATACAGAAATTGGACTAGGGTTTGACCTAGGATTTGGGCTGGGTCAACGATCCTTGGGCTTGGCTTCGGCTCTCATGGGGATGTCGGACGTTGGCACGGGTTTAATTCGGTTTAATGTACTTCGGGTTTCAGGGCTTTAAACGGGTTTTCGGAGTCCAATAGATCCGCAGAAAATTACCCTATGTCCGGTTTTTCATTTTACACCATAAATTATTATTTCCATAATATTTTAACATTATTTATCAGAAATTAAAAATCATTTAATTACCAAAGGCCTAGGTTTTAATCCCAGAAAAATCCTAGAAAATTCCAGAAAATTGATAAAAACGCAAATTAGAAATTCATGAAAATCAGGGGGCTTACATTGAGTCAGCCAGAAGACTATCAAATAGTCCTCCTGTGCAAATGAACTTGCAAGTATCCGGGACCGTTTGGTTGCTAAGGCAGACCCCGCACCAGGGGAATGCATCAAGGCAAGTTGTTCACTGAGAAAGAATCATGTTAAGAAATACCTGAATGATAATCACATCAAGTTTCCCTCTGAACGAGAACCCCTGTTAGAATTTTAGCTCGTGGAGCAAAACGCTCAGTTCAAAACAAAGAATCAAGGATTATCATGTCAAGTTGTCACGACCTGCACCCGGGGTAAGGGTACTAGTCGGAAACAACGCCCAGCCTACGCCGCAGAATCGGTGGTAGAACGCTGTCTAGAAAGTCTATCTAATATAATGAACCACCAAAAGATAGTGTACTCAATCACAGAACTAAGATAGAATGAACACGGATCAGATAAGAATAGAATAGTCATCAACTCATGAGTTTAAAATAATACATCAATGAGTCTGAAGAGTAACAAAAATAAGCTGGAGACAAATTCAGTACAAAAGAATACTATCATACTACAAGCTACACTCCAGGGTCAACTGTCTCAGTTGGGATAAGTCCCTCTTGAGCCAGGGTCTCCGAACTAAACCCACAACATCCTGGGGTCCATAATAGGTAGGGTACTCCTCAGTGTCATCTGGAAAAATATATCCAGTCAGGAAAGGAGCAGAGTACATCTCTAACAGCAGTTCTAATCCATGATAAAAACTATGTAACAGTAAATAGCTGTGGATAAACAAGATGCACAAAATAGATACAAGAGATATATAGACATTAAGGAAATACTGGAAAGAAATACAATAATGAACAATATGCCAATAAAACAATAATACTAATGACTAAGTGTGTGAGTACTAGCTTAACATGTGATCGGCTTGGGCAAGATACAATGCGGCCTGGCTAATCATACGTGCGGTGCATGATCAACACTATTCGCTTACCAATACTTTATTCAATAGGAATTTGATCACATATCTATACTAATACTCCCCACCCCCAACTGGTATAATAGATCCAACAACGGTATGCTATGGCACTAGATTCCCCAAGAAGATAGCTAGTCTCCCCGAGAATCGGTGTCTGTACATGTACAAGATAACCAATGAAACAATACTTGCACCATATACACCATATACCAAGGAATAACATCTCATGACGAGATCCGGATATACCAATCCGTGTAACCATAGTGTCGAGAGAAACATGTAAATCTACACTAGATACAACGAACATAGAGGATATCATAAATGAGAAACTATCAGAGAATATACTCGCCTGAAATCCAAAGAACAGTCTCACAGATGTCTGACTCGGTGTCTCGAAGACCTAGATATGGAATACCACATTAAAACAAGGTCCCGGAAAGAGAACAAGTCAAACTAGTCAACTCCTAGGTCAATAAATAAATTCTAAGTCAAAAGTCAACTATGGTCAACTCTAAAGTCAACTAAAGTCAAACCAAGGTCAACCTCACATGAAATCTATATAAATAATATAGAAATAAAATACAACAATTTAGGAATAAAAATTAGATCCCAAATCATACTCACACAAAGTATACTACTAATACAAATAATATATACCCTAAAATAATATATATACAAACCAATATGTATACAAATAACATAATATATTATTACAAATATTATACAAAATACATATATATACACATATATATATATATACAATAATAATATATAAAATATAATTTAAAACTGTCAAAGCGTCACTGAAAACAGTGAACAAAACAAGATAAAATAAAAACAGGTTTAATAGTGACAGTCTTGACTGTCACTGAAAATTCGTCGCAGAAACTCCATATACAAAACCGCTGCTGTCACAGTTTGCTGACAGTTACAAACTGTCACAAAAAAAAATGTCGCTGAAAGGTTGCCGCTCAAAACTGCCGCAGCATTAATGACAGATCTGTCATTAATGCTGACCACTGTACAGCGGCTGCTGTTCAGACCAAATAATGACAGTTTTACTGTCATAGAAACCACTGTCACCAAAACAAATAAAAATATAAATATATATATATATATATATATATATATATAAATATATATATGCAATAATAATCACAATACATATATATAAATAAATAATTATATACTTATATATATATGCACATATAAACTTATAATTAAATACTAATAGTTACAACACATGCACATATTAATGTTCATATTTTACATAGCTAGAAGCACACCTAAAATATATACATTAATATATAAATAATTACATAATAATTATAAATAATATAATTACACAATTAAACACATAAATATATTTTATAAAACATTTATGTATAATTTATACTATTAACATAAGTACATATATAATTATATGCAAGAAAGCTACATATTATATTTTACATCATATTAGCACACACAAAAATATATAGATCTATGCTACAATAATTACTATAATAAATACACAAAATAAATATATAATATCTATATATATTTACTAATTATAATTGAAGAATTTAAACCATACATAATTAGATCTATTCAAAAATCCACACAATTGGAGAGTATCACACCGTATCCCACTAGATCTAGGATACGCATGTGACACGAGTCCAACACACAACCAATTGCACCCCGAAGGATACAAACAAATCACAAATAATATTTATTAATAAATCAAAGTGTCAAAAGTAGATCTATGTGTCCGTGTCAAAATACGACATGTTCAAAGCCCCGTGTCGGAGGAAAAACCCCCAAAATGACACGTATCACCAAATAGTTGGGATACGAACCACATGTACCAAATTATGGACACGACACTAGCCCCAAACACATAAGCTCATGTCCAATTGATCTATAGGATCAATTGATATACACAACAAAATATAAATTCGGAATTCCAACAAAATTAACACAAAAAGTACCATAACTTTCTCCATGGGTCTCCTATGAACACAAAACAAAGTCCTATGGGTAGTACATACATATAGGTTAATTTTACATGATTAAATCTCAGATTTAGAAGCTATTTAAATGGAAAAATCTAAATTATACCTATTGGGAGATGGATTCCCAATGAAACCTCCAATTGAGAAGAACTTGCTTCCAAATTGTAGATCCTTGCTCCTCTTTGTAGATCCTTGCTTCCTTCTTCTAGATCCTTGCTTCCTCCTTCTCTAATGGTGAATTGGGAAGAATTTGGAATGAATTTGGTAGGGAATTAGAATGTGAATGGAGGGAATTTGGGAGTGGGAAATTCTAGATCTAGATTTGGAATGAGAATGAGAGGAGAGAGAAATTTCTCCCCCTCTTTTAATAGGCCGGCCTTGCCCCTCTCCCAAGCAATTGTAAAATGTCCAATGTACCCCTTGGGGCCTCTCATGAAGAAATAATTAAGGAAGGAAGCTTCTAGTCTAATCACTTAATTAATTTAATCCATCTCCTTAACCATGGGCTTTCTAAATGGGCCAAATCTAACTATTTAATTCATGTTGGTCCATGGGTCCAAACTACACTAGTTGGGTCCACTAAAATAAGTCCAAAATAATTAAATAACATCCAACAATAATTAAATAATACAACAAAAATTATTTACCATGCACAATATTTATTTAAATAGGAAATTACTAAAATATCCTTTTTCCTAAAATGTGATAGTGACAAGTCTACCCTCCTTAAAATAATTTCGTCCTCGAAATTCAAAGACGAAAACTATCCCCAGAAAAACACAGAACAGAACTAAAGAATCACAACTAACTAATGAACAGAACATAATAATGAACAAAACATAACTAGAAATAACATACCTCAAGGTACAAACAAATATGGATAACGCTCTCGCATGTCATCCTCTCTCTCCCAGGTAGACTCCCCCGGAGAGTGATGTCTCCATGCGATGCGCACCAAAGGAATAGTCTGATTTCTCAGCACCTTCTCTCTCCGATCCAGAATCTCAACTGGCTGCTCTGGATAGCTAAGAGTAGGGCCCACCTCTATCTCCGAGTGATCCAATACATGACTAGGATCTGCCACGTATCGTCTCAACTGCGACACATGAAACACGTTGTGCACTCCCTCCAATGCAGGTGGCAAGTCTAGTCTATAAGCAACTGCACCGACCCTCTCTAGAATAGTGAAAGGTCCGATGAATCGCGGACTAAGCTTTCCGCCTCTACCGAAGCAAATCGTGCCTCGTGTCGGAGAAATCCTCAGAAACACCAAACCACCCACCTCAAACTCCAAAGGTCTCTGATGGCTATCGGCCCAATGCCGCTGTCTGTCCTGCGCCACTCGAAGTCTGTCTCTGATCAAATGAACCTTCTCCGCTGCATCCACAACCATCTCTGGCCCAAGCAAAATTCTCTCTCCAACATCGTCCCAAGACAAAGGAGTACGACACCTCCGACCATATAGAGCTTCAAAAGGTGACATCTCTATACTGGCCTGGTAACTGTTGTTATAAGCAAACTCTACCAAATGGAGATGGTCCTCCCAAGAACCCCCAAAATCTAGTACACAAGTGCGCAATATATCCTCGAGAGTCTGGATAGTCCTCTCTGACTGCCCATCTGTCTGGGGATGATATGCAGTACTGAACTTGAGCTGAGTGCCCAAACTCTTCTGCAAACTCCTCCAGAAATGAGAAGTGAAACGACTATCTCGATCTGAGACTATGCTGACGGGAACTCCATGTATCCTAACGATCTGCCTCACATACATCTCTGCCAGCTTCTCCGTAGACAAACCCACCTTGAAAGGCAAAAAGTGGGCCGACTTGGTCAATCTATCAACAATGACCCAAATTGCGTCTTTCCTTCCTGGAGATCGTGGAAGTCCGGACACAAAATCCATAGTAATGTGTTCCCACTTCCACTCTGGAATGGGTAATGGCTGAAGTAACCCTCCTGGCCTCTGCCTCTCGGCTTTCACCTGCTGGCACACTAAGCATCTGGATACAAACTGTGCCACTTCCCTCTTCATGCCATACCACCACACACTCTCTCGCATATCCCGATACATCTTGTTAGCACCTGGATGTATGGAATACTGAGAGCGATGCGCTTCCTGCAATACCTCCTCGCGCAACTCTCCACTAGGCACACACAATCTAACTCCATGCCTCAAAGATCCATCCTCTGCAATAGTGAAATCATCCTCCAATTCTGCTCTCACCTGAGCTCTGATACTCCTCAAAGATACATCATCATACTGTGCTGCCTTGATCATGTCCATCAAATCTGAGTGTATCTGTAATTCCCACATCTGCATAGCACACCCAGGAACAATCACCTCAATGCCCAAGCTCTCCAAGTCCTCCAACAGATATCGATCCTGCGTCAAGAACATAGCTACCGGATACCTGCTCAAAGTATCGGCAACTACATTGGCTTTTCCAGGATGATATTGCAAAGAGATATCAAAATTCTTCATCAATTCCAACCACCGACGCTGCCTCATGTTCAACTCCTTCTGCGTGAAAACGTACTTCAAGCTTTTGTGGTTTGTGAAGATCTCCACACGCTCTCCGTACAAATAATGTTTCCACAACTTCAGGGCGAATATGACAGCTGCCAACTCCAAATCATGGGTAAGATAGTTCTTTTCATGATGACGCAATTGCCTGGATGCATAGGCAATCACTTTCCCATGCTGCTGAAGAACACAACCTAAACCCTTCCCCGATGCATCACTATAAATAGTGAAACCTCCGGACCCTGATGGCAACGTCAAAATAGGAGTAGACGTCAACCTCTTCTTCAACTCCTCAAAAGCAACCTGGCAATCCTCCATCCAAATAAACTCCACATCCTTCCTTATGAGTCTGGTCATCGGCTCGGCAATCCTCGAAAAATCTTGCACAAACTTCCTGTAATAGCCTGCCAATCCCAAGAAACTCCTGATCTCTGCTACTGAACTCAGAATCTTCCAAGATTCTACTGCTGAAATCTTCTTCGGATCCACTGAAATACCATCACCAGTCACAACATGCCCCAAGAATTCTACTTTGTCCAAGAAAAACTCACATTTGGACAACTTTCCATACAGCTTCTCCTTCCTCAGCACATCCAACACAATCCTCAAATGCTTCTCATGCTCCTCCAGTGTCCTCGAGTATATGAGTATGTCGTCGATGAACACCACCACGAACTTGTCAAGGTACTGGTGGAACACCTTGTTCATCAAGTTCATAAATATCGTCGGTGCATTAGTCAAACCAAACGGCATCACCATAAACTCGAACTGACCATACCGAGTTCTAAAAGCAGTCTTCGGTATGTCCTCCGGCTTCACCTTCACCTGATGGTAGCCTGATCTCAAATCTATCTTAAAAAATACCTTCGCACCACTCAACTGATCAAACAGATCATCAATCCGTGGCAAAGGATACTTATTCTTGATAGTGAGATTATTCAAAGCCCTGTAATCAATGCACATACGCACCGATCCATCCTTCTTCGGTACAAACAATATCGGGGCTCCCCATGGTGAAGAACTCGATCTGATAAACCCCTTATCCTGTAATTCGTCCACCTGCTTCTTCAACTCGACCAGCTCGCTGTTGTTTACTCTATAGACATATTGCGAAATTGGTTCTGCACCTAGCACCAAGTCTATAGAAAATTCAACATCTCGATCTGGTGGCAATCCTGGCAATTCCTCAGGAAACACATCCAAGAATTCTGCTATCAACGGATATGGCAACTCCTTGTCTTCTACCATAGCTCCACAAATAATGCCTTCTTCCTGCTCCGCAGCTCCTCTAGTAAACTCGAACTCTGGCTCTCCTGGCGGACCAAACAAAACTCTACCTCCTCTACAGTCTATGCTAGCACGGTGCCTACTCAACCAATCCATCCCAAGTACAATGTCATAGCTTGGAAGTGGCATTACAAGTAGACACGCACTCAACTCCCGGCCTCCCAGAGTAACTTTTCGATCCTTGCAAATATCATTAACCAGGATAATGCCTCCCCCGGTCATGATCTTGCAAGTCCTAAGCAAAGACTCAGCTACCAAACCATGCTTCAGAGCAAAAGAAACAGATACAAAATTATGGGAAGCACCACTATCAAACAAAGCTAAAGCTGGAATAGAATCAAGAAGAATAGAACCTGCGATAACATCTCCTGTGGGTTCCTCCTCTTCGACGGTCATAGCAAACGCTCGTCCCTGCCGAGCACCTCCCTGTTGTTGATGCTGGACAAAATGCTGCTGCTGTGTCGGAAACGGTCCCCTCGGCTGTGCTGCAGGTGGTCTCGTCTGTGTCCTCGGAGCTGGAGCTGCTCCTTGAACTGCACGACGAGGACACTCCCTTGATTGATGCCCTTCAGTACCACAATACAAACAAACTCCTAGCCTCCTCCTGCAAACTTCCCAGATGTGGCCGGGCTTCTTGCAGAAGTTGCATGGGGCCTGCTGTAACTGCCTCTGCTGCTGAGGTGCCTGGTGAAAAGGCGCTCTAGCTGGAGTCTGGTTCTGCTGTGGCTGCTGGAAAGGTCTGGACTGGAAATGAGGACGTTTGGCAGATACTGCACTGCCGTTGGCCCCCAGAAAAGAATCACGGTCTCTCTTGGTCTTCAAACCCAGATCCCGCTCAACCTTGCGTGCCTCCACAAGTATCTCCGAGTATGTCTCATAAAAAGACGGAATGAGAATCTTCACCTCCCAGTTTAGACCCTCTCGGAAACGAATAGCTTGAACCTCCGGCTCCCTCACCAAGTACTCTGCAAATCGGCTCAACCTACCGAACTCTGCAGCATATTCCTCCACAGACATGCTTCCCTGAATGAGACTCTCAAATTGTCTTCCCAAGTCAAGCCTGTCTATCCGAGCGAAAAACTTCTTCTTGAAAAGGTCCTTGAATACCTCCCAAGATTGTCCTACGTCAACTAGAACCGGCTCATTCCTGAACCAAGTGCGAGCGACGTCGAACAGTTGAAGTCCTACTGCCTCAACCTTCAGATCTTCAGAAAGACGGGACACCCTCATAAGACGCTCAATGTCCTCGAGCCAATCATCAGCATAGACGATGCCCTCCGTCCCTTTGAAAATCCTAGGCTCCAGTTTCTTGAAGTCCTAAATGTTGCCTGGCCGAAGCTGAGCAACTTGAGGAACAACCTGCTGCTGGATCAGAACTCCTCTCTCAACTACAGCACGAGCAAGCTGATGAGCACTCTCGATGCCCTGTCGTAGAACGTCGGTCTGCCTCTGATGTGCCTCTGACTGAGCCCTCTGTGCCTCGAGCATCTCACGAAACAGTGTAAACATCTGTGACACCTCTGCTGGCACAGGAGGTGGAGGTGGAAGCCCCTCAGATATAGCTGGCACAGTCCTCTGAGTAGGTGGTGGACCTCCGAAAGCAGCTGACACTCCAATCACCGGAGAAGTGACTGGTGCAGGCCCTCGGGATATCGCAGACCTCTCAGAAGCTGCTCTCCCCTGCTGTGATCTAGTCTTAGGCGGCATCCTGAGACAAAGCGAAAGAAAGAATCAATATGGCACAAGATGTAAGACATCAAGGAAAGGACAGTTTAAGAGATCAAGTATCAATATCAAAGGAGAATAGTTGAATCAAAAGAATTTTCCTAGATGTGATTGAGTATCTCAGCCTATATCCTATATCCTATTGCAGGCTCGCAGTAGTACAACTAAGTTGTCGCACTACCACGATATCACATACTTGTGAAGCTAGACCTGCATGGGCCACCACCAAAAATGTGTCACGACCCATACCCGGGGTAAGGGTACTAGTCGGAAACAACGCCCAGCCTACGCCGCAGAATCGGCGGTAGAACGCTGTCTAGAAAGTCTATCTAATATAATGAACCACCAAAAGATAGTGTACTCAATCACAGAACTAAGATAGAATGAACACGGATCAGATAAGAATAGAATAGTCATCAACTCATGAGTTTAAAATAATACATCAATGAGTCTGAAGAGTAACAAAAATAAGCTGGAGACAAATCCAGTACAAAAAAATACTATCATACTACAAGCTACACTCCAGGGTCAACTGTCTCAGTTGGGATAAGTCCCTCTTGAGCCAGGGTCTCCGAATCTAAACCCACAACATCCTGGGGTCCATAATAGGTAGGGTACCCCTCAGTGTCATCTGGAAAAATATATCCAGTCAGAAAAAGAGCAGAGTACATCTCTAACAGCAGTTCTAATCCATGATAAAAACTATGTAACAGTAAATAGCTGTGGATAAACAAGATGCACAAAATAGATACAAGAGATATATAGACAACAAGGAAATACTGGAAAGAAATACAATAATGAACAATATGCCAATGAAACAATAATACTAATGACTAAGTGTGTGAGTACTAGCTTAACATGTGATCGGCTTGGGCAAGATACAATGCGGCCTGGCTAATCATACGTGCGGTGCATGATCAACACTATTCGCTTACCAATACTTTATTCAATAGGGATTTGATCACATATCTATACTAATACTCCCCACCCCCAACTGGTATAATAGATCCAACCACGGTATGCTATGGCACTAGATTCCCCAAGAAGATAGCTAGTCTCCCCGAGAATCGGTGTCTGTACATGTACAAGATAACCAATGAAACAATACTTGCACCATATACACCATATACCAAGGAATAACATCTCATGACGAGATCCGGATATACCAATCCGTGTAACCATAGTGTCGAGAGAAACATGTAAATCTACACTAGATACAACGAACATAGAGGATATCATAAATGAGAAACTATCAGAGAATGTACTCACCTGAAATCCAAAGAACAGTCTCACAGATGTCTGACTCGGTGCCTCGAAGACCTAGATATGGAATACCACATTAAAACAAGGTCCCGGAAAGAGAACAAGTCAAACTAGTCAACTCCTAGGTCAATAAATAAATTCTAAGTCAAAAGTCAACTATGGTCAACTCTAAAGTCAACTAAAGTCAAACCAAGGTCAACCTCACAAGAAATCTATATAAATAATATAGAAATAAAATACAACAATTTAGGAATAAAAATTAGATCCCAAATCATACTCACACAAAATATACTACTAATACAAATAATATATACCCTAAAATAATATATATACAAACCAATATATATACAAATAACATAATATATTATTACAAATATTATACAAAACACATATATATACACATATATATATATACAATAATAATATATAAAATATAATTTAAAACTGTCAAAGCGTCACTGAAAACAGTAAAAAAAACAAGATAAAATAAAAACAGGTTTAATAGTGACAGTCTTGACTGTCACTGAAAATTCGTCGCAGAAACTCCATATACAAAATCGCTGCTGTCACAGTTTGCTGACAGTTTTAAACTGTCACAAAAAAAATGTCGCTGAAAGGTTGCCGCTCAAAACTGCCGCAGCATTAATGACAGATCTGTCATTAATGCTGACCACTGTACAGCGGCTGTTGTTCAGACCAAATAATGACAGTTTCACTGTCATAGAAACAACTGTCACCAAAACAAATAAAAATATATAAAATATATATATATATATATATATATATATATATATGCAATAATAATCACAATACATATATATAAATAAATAATTATATACTTATATATATATGCACAATACTAATAGTTACAACACATGCACATATTAATGTTCATATTTTACATGGCTAGAAGCACACCAAAAATATATACATTAATATACAAATAATTACATAATAATTATAAATAATATAATTACACAATTAAACACATAAATATATTTTATAAAACATTTATGTATAATTTATACTATTAACATAAGTACATATATAATTACATGCAAGAAAGCTACATATTATATTTGTACATCATATTAGCACACACAAAAATATATAGATCTATGCTACAATAATTACTATAATAAATACACAAAATAAATATATAATATCTATATATATTTACTAATTATAATTGAAGAATTTAAACCATACATAATTAGATCTATTCAAAAATTTACACAATTGGAGAGTATCACACCGTATCCCACTAGATCTAGGATACGCATGTGACACGAGTCCAACACACAACCAATTGTACCCCGAAGGATACAAACAAATCACAAATAATATTTATGAATAAATCAAAGTGTCAAAAGTAGATCTATGTGTCCGTGTCAAAATACGACATGTTCAAAGCCCCGTGTCGGAGAAAAAACCCCCAAAATGACACGTATCACCAAATAGTTGGGATACGAACCACATGTACCAAATTATGGACACGACACTAGCCCCAAACACATAAGCTCATGTCCAATTGATCTATAGGATCAATTGATACACACAACAAAATGTAAATTCGGAATTCCAACAAAATTAACACAAAAAGCACCATAACTTTCTCCATGGGTCTCCTATGAACACAAAACAAAGTCCTATGGGTAGTACATACATATAGGTTAATTTTACATGATTAAATCTCAGATTTAGAAGCTATTTAAATAGGAAAATATGAATTATACCTATTGGGAGATGGATTCCCAATGAAACCTCCAATTGAGAAGAACTTGCTTCCAAATTGTAGATCCTTGCTCCTCTTTGTAGATCCTTGCTTCCTTCTTCTAGATCCTTGCTTCCTCCTTCTCTAATGGTGAATTGGGAAGAATTTGGAATGAATTTGGTAGGGAATTGGAATGGGAATGGAGGGAATTTGGGAGTGGGAAATTCTAGATCTAGATTTGGAATGAGAATGAGAGGAGAGAGAAATTTCCCCCCCTCTTTTAATAGGCCGGCCTTGCCCCTCTCCCAAGCAATTGTAAAATGTTCAATGTACCCCTTGGGGCCTCTCATGAAGAAATAATTAAGGAAGGAAGCTTCTAGTCTAATCACTTAATTAATTTAATCCATCTCCTTAACTATGGGCTTTCTAAATGGGCCAAATCTAACTATTTAATTCATGTTGGTCCATGGGTCCAAACTACACTAGTTGGGTCCACTAAAATAAGTCCAAAATAATTAAATAACATCCAATAACAATTAAATAATACAACAAAAATTATTTACCATGCATAATATTTATTTAAATAGAAAATTACTAAAATACCCTTTTTCCTAAAATGTGGTAGTGACACAAGTTGTGGAAATTGGAAAGATCCTGACCTGCATGTCGCGGACAACTTGTTAACAAGTGAGATACTTAGATCTTTGTTCCTGCGGACGATCTCCGGGGCACCGGGCCAATCCGATCTGGACAGGAACCCTGTTAGTCTGGCTGCTTCGGGCAGAATGGCGTGTAGCGCCTGTGAACTTATCCTTCACGCCATTTTTGCTCTCAGACTAAGTAGTCGCCTGCGCCAGAAGGAATGACCTGTAGCTCTCCTGATCCGTGCGTTGTATTTTATTTTCTTTCATGTGCTACACCCATCCTTTATGGCTATGCCAGCGACTCCCGTTCATATAGATAAGTCATCATCGCTTAGCGGCAACCCGTGTGTGAGTCATTGCATCACATCGAGAATAACTGAACATCTAAAATGATCATGGTAACACAATACTTGTGCATAAAGAGCACTTGAACATCGTATGCAACACACCTGATCATCCGAGTAACTCGTGCATCCGAAACATAGTCCCGTTAAATTTAACATAGTGTTTGCATATACTATTGTCCCTGAATGTCTATACATGCTCGTGCTTAAATTAACTTGATTTGCCTTGGACAGGGAAGGACAAATGGTAAGTCGGTAAGTCTTGCCATGTTTTCTCTCATATCGCACGGTGCACTGCCACACGAGTTAGGCTATTCAATATGCCATAAAACTGATCCTAAGACAACTAGAAAGACAATAAAATAGTTGGTGCACGAAATCTATATTACGTGTTTGGATTTATCGAGCGGATGAGTAGCCTTCCTACCAGTGCATTCAATGTACTGATAATCCACCAGATCGTTTGTAGGGTGCGGGAGAACCTCGTTTGGTGCGGATGCCTCCTTCGTGCATGCTTAGGCCAGGAGTTTACTCTGAAGCCTTGGAGCATTGCGTCCGGAATAGAAGCACATATACAAGACATAATATTGGAACATCGCCTGTACAATCACTCCACAATTGTAGCACTTGGCACCCTTTTACTGTTTGAGAGAGAGAAAGGAAGATCTGAGCGAATTATAATCTCGGCCCAGCGCCGCCTGTAATACTCGTTTATATCGATAAAAGAGCTTGTTTTACTTCAACTTGTGTTATTCAATGCTTCCGCTATTGTCGACTCAGTGAACTTGTTACCGATCGTATATGCGTTCATAAATTCTCCTGCACTCGGACAAACTGTGTGACTGTGTGGCTTAGACTTCTTACCGCCAGCCAACGAACCATGGCCTTGCACGGACGCGGCTCATGCTTGTGCGGCATCACGCCTGGATGAGTCATAGCGATCATTCCGAGGGAGCGCTGGGGTGGTCATTCTCGCCCAGCGGGGATGGCCGATTTACCCTGCGGGAGATAGGGGCATGACAGAGGAGCCCATAACAAAGAAAGATGCAAAGAACCAATGAGGCTGGAACGGTCTGAGATAGGTTATAGCGAGGCTCATTACCTGCACCTACAACCATTGTCGTTTACTCAGAAGAAGAAGCACTACCAGAAAAAGTCAAATTAGCGACGTCAAAAAACGTCGCTAAATGACAAAAAAACGTCGCTAATCATGTTTAGCGACGTAATTAGCGACGTTTTACAGAAGTCAGAAATTGGCATATCGCTGAAAGGAAAAACGTCGCTAAACGTAGCTATACCGACGTTTTTTAGCGACTTAAATGTGTCGCTAAATTAGCGACGTTTAGCGACGCAGAGTCACTAATTAGCGACGTAAACAAACGTCGCTAAACATCGCTAATTAGCGACTTATATAGCGACGCGGCAGCGACGTCTTTAATGACCTGGCAGTACTGCCATGTCAGCAATTTGTGACGTACATCGACGTATTTAGAGACATTTTTAGCGACGTATTTAGCGACGTTTATTAACGTCGCTAATTAGCGACGCAATTAGCGACGTGTATAAACGTCGCTAAACGTCGCTAAACGTCGCTAAAAACGTCGCTAATTTTACAGAAAAAATAAAAAAAATACTAAATTGTTTCCAAACTATTATTCTTGCAATTTATGAAATTTTAATTAAAAATAGACCCGGAGCAACCCTCCGTTGAATTCTCTGGGTTCGCCGACCCCTTCGGTGGAACACTCAACACCGGTAAATTAACATCATTTGATATGAGTAAAAAGTATCACAGTCGTACAATACACACAAATATTATAGACAGACCTAAAGCAACCCTCCATTAAAAAATTTTGGTACGAAATAACAAAAAAAATATATAAAATATCACAGTCACACAATACACACAAAATAGAAGTATCACAGTCACACAAAATGCATAATATATAAGTATCACAGTCACATAATGGGCATAATATCTAAGTTATTTGTATCACACAATAACTATAATAAAAGTATATGAAACATCATAGTATCAATCTCGAGGATATCCAATACGCTGGGGCACATACCAGTCCCTCAGATACAGTGCATAAATAGCGTCTATGTGATCAATCTCCGCTATGGGTGCTGGGTGACTGGAACTCCCCGTCTGAGATACAGCCGCTATAGGTGCTGGGTGATTGGAACTCCCCGTCTGAGATACAGCAGATGGTATCTCTTTCTCCTTAACAGTATGAGGCATCACTTCCTCCTTAACAGTTGGAGGTGTCTCTCTCTTGGGTGCCATCTGGTAAGATAGATAAAAACAAAGAATATAATTGATAACATATATTACTTAAGACATACCCTTAATAATGCAGAATGGAAGAAATAGATGACTCACAAAGAATATAATTGATAACAGATATTAATTAAGACATACCCTCAGCAGCCCTGCCTATAAATTGTTTGTTGTAGTATAATAATAATACGAATCATAAAACATGAGAGTATAATAATGATACTAATCATAAAACTATTCAAACACAAATCTCATACATATGATTTGGTTTATCAGTCACAAGTTGCTTCTTATAACTATCTGTATAAAACTTGTTTATAAACTACACTAATATTGATCACAAATTAGTAGGAGAGATCACAGTTTTTATCACTCACTAGGTGCAAAGCCTCTTTGCCATGGAACAAGAGATATGGGGTTCATAGGAGACTCTGGCCTTTGGGATGTCATTGATCTCAAAACAAAGTTTATAAACAAGTTTTCATGTCCTTGCTGCTACAACTTCTGAGTGCAATTTGAATAAAAATATTACATAATTTTATTAGCTGACACCAGTTTATATACTATATTTATACTGTACTCCCGACGAGATTTTACTTTCATAAATCACCCATCAAATAAGATATTCACACCGAGTTTGAAAAAATATGCCAAATGTAGTTTGGTACACTTGATATGAGGCCTGGCATCTTCTTGAGGTTTTTTTATTAACTTTTTTATGGGTGCTAAGGAATTTTCCAATCCCCAAAGATATGGTTTTTGAATGATAGAGATTCCCTTCTATCGCTCTTATTTGACTCTTGTTTGCTGCAATCAAGGTTAGATTGGACGAGATGGGAGGTGCCTCAACCTAATATGTTGTTGAACTCTAAATTCATAAGTACCCAGTCTCCAACCTGCTTATCTCTGGACTGATCATCCATATCAAGTATGTCTACAGGAGAACAAATTATTCCAGTTACAACAACAACTTAGTTTTGCAAAGAAAAATAGGAAAGAATGACACAACTTTCCAGACAAATAATGGGCATTCAATTGTCCAGTGCATGTTTTGAAGTAAGGCATTCTTCTGAGCTAGTTTATACTTTTGAATCACGCTGGAATATTGGATAATTTAATTTCTATAACTCATGAATTTTGGGTATCCCATAATAAACCAATAAAGTATACTTTAAATTGAAGTGCCCAATGGATTACAATAAATTGTCATATACCAAACTTGCAAGTATAATTGCTATATGGACATCAATTAGTATCTATTTGATTTGAGTGACATCAAACCAATAGTTAAGACTCTAATAAAAAGCCCACTATACCATCTTAATGGGTTGACTCCAGGACCAAGGTGTTCAAGTAAATGACATTACTGATCGACTAATACAAGTGATAGAATGAAACATTATAAAATTTCTGGGAGGATATATATATATTATATTCTTTTTGTTTGTTTTTTTATATATTTATTTACTTAATTCCTTCGGGGAACAGTAACTCAAAGGATTTATTTACTTATTTTTATATACTTTTGTTTTTATTTTAAAAAAATTTCTTTTTTTCTTTCTTTTTAGCTAATTGCTTTCATATATTCTTTTAGATAATTATGTTATAATTACTTTATTACTATTTTTTTATTTATCTACTACATAATAATTTTATTTGTTTACTCGATATTTTATATATTTATATTTATTTTAATATTTGTATTATAAAGCATACATCTATTCACCTCATTTATCTATATACTATTTGTTTCTTAGTTAATTTATATATAAACCATTACATGTTTATAAGCTTTTATACTAACGTATATATATTTATATATACCTTATTTGAGGGAGAAATCCTTTGTTGATGTCGTGTGATCTTCACAACATCAAGGTCCCTCCCCTCAACTTCCTAACAAAGCTCCTTCTTTATTCAGAGGCGAACCTGCATTGGTGATCTCTGATAAGGAGGAAAAGATCATGGCTGCTCCTTTAAAATTGGCTTTGTCAAAAATTTTTCCTATGCAAGGCCACCTATTGATGCTATTCGCAAGGCCTTTGAGGTATTTTGTTTCTTGGGTTCTTGCAGAATAGGTGTTCCTGATTCCAAACATATGCTTATTGAGCCTTCAATGTAGGAAGACTTCCTGCGTCTTCGTGTTAGAGATTTCTGAAAGAAGAATGGAGCCTTAATCCTGATCAAAAACCCTAACCCTAACCCTAACCCCAGGTCAAAAAATCTAACCCTAACCCTAACCCTAGGTCCTCATCAGTGTCTGTGTCTGTGTCAGTGTGTGTGTGTGTCGTGTCTGTGTCAGTGTCACATGTGTGTCCTGTGAGAGGGAGAGAGAGAGAGAGAGAGGGTTAGGGTTTACCTAGAGGAGGAGGAGGAGGAGGAGGAGGGGGGAGGACGCGGCCGGAGGGGGGAGTACGCGGCTGAAGGCGGGTTGCCGGGAGGGAGGAGGGGGCACCGGAGGGAGGAGGGGAGCCGGAGGGGGAGGATGCGGCCGAGGGGGGTCACCGGAGGGAGGAAGGAGGAGCCGGAGGGGAGAGATCGAGAGCGGATTTGAATTTTGGGAGAGGGAGAGGGAGAGATCGAAGGAAATGGGGGGAATCAGCCCTAAGTAAAAACTTTAGCGACGTTTTTAGCGACGCCAATAATGACGTCGCTAAATTCTAAATTAGCGACTATTTAGCGACGCCAATAATGACGTCGCTAATTTACGTCGCTAATTTAGAATTTAGCGACGTTTAGCGACGCCAATAATGACGTCGTTAAATTAGCAACGTTTAAGACGTCGCTAATGACGTCGCTAAATGTCCAAAATATATACGTCGCTAAAAACGTCGCTAAACGTCGCTAAATAAAACATATTAGCGACGTTTAGCGACCTAAATTGAACTTATAGCGACTAATCTTTTAAAAACTGAATAAAAGTCGCTAAACGTCGCTAAATGTCGCCAATTAGCGACGTCTAGCGACGTTTTTACATGGAGTCACTAAATTAGCGACATTTTTAAATAGAGTCGCTAAAAAATGTCGCTAATCCCGCTTATTCTAGTAGTAAAGATATCGAAAGATAAAGAAAGAACCAATAAAAAAAGACTCGCTTGGTCGCGGACGCTTGTGCACAAGCTTCATTTTCTACGTATGGGGCGTCGGGGCACCGGGGCTGATCCGGCCTAGGAGAAAATCTGCTAGTCGCGCTAGTTGTAGCTAGCACGGATAAGTTCGGTCTGTCGTCGGGGCACCGGGACCACCGTCTTATTTATGACTATGTCAATAATGGCGTATAGGCCAGCGACCCATTCATATAGAATTAGTCAGGCTTGGTTGCGGCAATCCGCGTGTGAGTCATTGTATTTCGTCTAAGAAATATGAATTGGAGTAATATGAGAAATGAACAAGTATTTTGTGTAGCCTGAGTTTTTATAATCACTTGAATAGGCTGAGTAACACGCATGTATCTGAGTAATAAAGTAACTTGTGTTCCATAATTTAAGCAAACTCGTGCACTTGATTTAGGAACACACTCGTAGTATACATGTGTTCGCTATGCAAGTCCTTAGGATTCAATATATTTGTATATTCGTGTTTGGTTTAACTTGGTTGCCTTGGACAGGGAATGAAGAATGGTAAGTTGGTAAGTCTCGCCGTGTTCCTTTTTATATCGCACGGTGCACTGCCACACGAATTAGATTTGTACATTTTGCCATAAAACTAATCCTAAGACAAGACTAGAAAGATAACTAAATATATGGTGCATGGAACCTATATAACGTGTTTGGATTTGTCGAGCGGGCGAGAAGCCTCCCCACCAGTGCATTCATGTACTGATAACCCACCAGATTGCTTGCAGGGTGCGGGAGAACCTCGTTCGGTGCGAAAATCCCCTTCATGCGTGCTAAGGTAAGAAGTTCACTCTGGAGCCTTGGAATGTTGCGTCCGGAACTGAAGCACGTATACAAGACATAATGTTGGAACATCGCCTATGTATCATTCCACACAAATGTAGCTACTTGGCACACTTTTATCGTTTCAGAGAGAGAGAGAGGCTTGAGCGACTTGTAATCTCGGCCTAGCGCCACTTGTAACACTTGTTCAATATTAATAAAGAGTCTATTTTACTTCTATACTTATGTTATTCAATGCTTCCGCTATTGACGATTGTAAACCCCCTCTCCCAAAAATAGGTATTTCGTGTGTATTTGTATTTCTTGTATTTGTTTTAGATTTTTTTTCAAAGTAAATTAAAACCTAATAATTTTATTAGGATATTTTATCGTGATTTGGACATTAATAATATAGGATGACCCCAAAATCTGTATCGCCCTTCATAGGAAGTAGCCTACACATGAGACACTACCTGTAGGATCTTTTCGTGGCACAAGAATTCGACCCCTTGGCATTAGTATGACATTAGTGTAACAAAAATAGATTAAGTGTTAAATATTTAGATAATCTATATATAATTTATTTGTGGTCATTTTCAATTTCCAACTTCCTACAATTAGTAGCCCATAATTCCCCGTGTCAAGTTAGACATTTTTTCTTTTTATAAATTTGCATATTATTTACTACTACCTATTTTGTGGATGACCATTTAATTAATTACTTAGTTAATTAGCTAATACAATGATTCAATTTATATAACTAGATAAATATATAGTTATTAAATACAAAATATTTTATAAAATATTTTGGGTGTTGTATTTTGTTAAAGCTGTACAAAGTAACTTTCTATAATTTATTTGGTGTGCAAATATTATATTTAAATTTTTAGCCTCATCTATATAAATAAATAAATAAATAGTTATTAAATAATAATAATAATAATAATAATGTTAGTGTTAATAATAATAATAATAATAATAATAATGATAATAATAATAATACTATTAATATTAATAGTAATAATAATAAAAAGAAAAAGAAAAAGAAAAAGAAAAAGCGATAATTACCAAGAAAGGGTCCGAGAAAATCTCGAGGACACTATAATCGAGAAAATTAGTCAACATCTAACCGATAAAGAAAAGAAAAAGATAAAACAAATAAAACCTAAACAAATTAACCCTAACAAAACCACTAACTCCTAATCCTATTCAACTAGCCCAAAGCCCCCTTAAACCAACAATCTCTTCCCCCTACTTCAGCAGCCCGAGCCCCAGACCCTTCTCTCTCTCTCTCTCTCTCTCTCTCTCTCTCTCTCTCTCTCTCTCTCTCTATATATATATATATATATATATATATATAAACCCATACACAAACCCTAACCCAACCGCTGCCCGACGAGCGACCTTCTGCGGACGTCGACCCCCCTCCCCCACGCCGACCAGCGTCGCCGCCCGCGCCGTCTGCCTCCGCGTGTGCGCGCGCATGTGCACAGTTTTTGCCCCATCTTCAAGGTGATGTATCTCTCTCATCTCTCGTCCTTTTCTCGAGCGGTTTATTCGTGTACGTTCGCAACCTAACCCTCTAGGATTTTATTCAAGTGGCACGAGTTTTTGTGTCCCGAATCGGTCAAAAAATTGACCGAAAAACTGACCAAAACAGTTCAGAATTTTGAATCCAAAACCCCATGTTCACACCCAATTTGCCATCAACCTGTTTAATATTTTCGAAAACTAATAAAAGGGTTTTTATCTCCATATAACCGAGAAATTTTTTGTTCTTTTAGTTTTTGTTAATTTGTTCTATATGCAAAATTATTCAACCTCCAAATTGACCAAAGACTTATTTTTAAAAGATTGGAAAATTGTGATACGGAGTGCGCCCCACCAAACGGGACCGCCTCATCGCGTACCAATTACACCAAAAGGCACGTATGGTATATCTTGACGTGTGGACTTTCGCAAAAACTGATTTGAACGTGTGTGCGCGTAAGAATCAACATGTATCCGTGAAAAGTCCCAGTATCGTAACTTTTGTAAAACACCGTACCATTTAGTGTACGTTCGTCGGAATACGACGAAACTTGCGCCATTGGATTCGTGGTATCACGCTGGTCCTGTGACCCAAGTTTCATGCGATTCTGAGATAGTTGACCAAGCCGTCTATTTTTGGGCCCCCCGTTGACTTTTAGGGCAAATTTGTGTTCGGCTCACCGGAATCCAAAATTGGACATACCGTTGAGTTCGTATCACCGTTTAGAAATTGTTTGACCTATAATTTGTCCCATTTAGAGACTTTATCTCTGGCACATAACTCCCTTTTGAATTCTTTAAATGCCTTGAACCCCGTACTTGTATTCTATCACCTCTTCCTTGAATTCTTTATTATTGTTCTCCGTCTTTCCCTATTTTAGAAGGACGAACGCTCGTGCTTGGTATAAGTTCGATATACGGATAGTACTAGATATACCCATAGGCCAATCACATTACTTGGTGAGTATCTTTTGTAATTAAGGACATAAAACATGTGAGATATTTTTTAGGAATGAATAATACGATTAAATAATTTGAGAAAGTTTTTCTTAAGTGTATAGCCTTATGTGATAGATGGGTAAATTCTAAGTTGGATAGAAGTGACATTGTCAACTTGAGGTAAATTTCTGTCAGATTGTGATCAAGTAAGATTAGATTGAGAGATTAAGTCATTTTAAATGTTGAAAATTTTAGGAGAATGATTAAGATAATAAGGATTCAAGGAATCTTGAAATCTTGATATTGCGGACCAAATATTTATACCTTGAGCACATGATTTAAATTTTGAATATTGAAGGTTGAATCATCGATTTAAATTTGAGGATAAATATAGAATCATGTCTTATTTTTAATTTTGAGGACGAAATTCTTTTAAGTTATGTAGATTGTAAACCCCCTCTCCCAAAAATAGGTATTTCGTGTGTATTTGTATTTCTTGTATTTGTTTTAGATTTTTTTCAAAATAAATTAAAATCCAATAATTTTATTAGGACACTTCATCGTGGTTTGGACATTAATAATATAGGATGACCCCAAAATTTGTATCGTCCTTCATAGGAAGTAGCCTACATAGGAGACACTACATGTAGGATCTTTTTGTGGTACAAAAATTCGACCCATTGGCATTAGTATGATATTAGTGTAACAACCATAGATTAAGTGTTAAATATTTAGATAATTTATATATAATTTATTTGTGTTCATTTTCAATTTCCAACTTCCTACAATTAGTAGTCCATAATTTCCCATGTCAAGTTAGACATTTTTTCTTTTTATAGATTTGCATATTATTTACTACTACCTATTTTGTGGATGACCATTTAATTAATTACTTAGTTAATTAGCTAATACAATGATTCAATTTATATAACTAGACAAATATATAATTATTAATTATAAAATATTTTATAAAATATTTTGGGTGTAGTATTTTGTTAAAGCTGTACAAAGTAATTTTCTAGAATTTATTTGGTGTGCAAATATTATATTTGAATTTTTAGCCTCATCTATATAAATAAATAAATATATGGTTATTAAATAATAATAATAATAATAATAATAATGTTAGCGTTAATAATAATAATAATAATAATAATAATAATAATAATAATAATAGCAATAATAGTAATAATGATAATAATAATAATACTATTAATATTAATAGTAATAGTAATAATAAAAAGAAAAAGAAAGGAAAAGAAAAAGAAAAAGAAAAAGAAAAGAAAAAGATAAAACAAATAAAACCTAAACTAAATAACCCTAACAAACTACTAACTCCTAAACCTATTCAACTAACCCAAAGCCCCCTTAAACCAACAATCTCTTCCCCCCACTTCAGCAGCCCGAGCCCCAAACCCTTCTCCCCCCCCCCCCCCCTCTCTCTCTCTATATATATATATATATATAAATATATATATATATATATATAAATATATATATATATATATATATATATATATATATATATATATATATACTCTCTCTCTCTCTCTCTCTCTCTATATATATATATATATATATATATGCTCTCTCTCTCTCTCTCTCTATATATATATATATATATATATATATATATACACACACAAACCCTAACCCTAACCCAACCGTCGCCCGACGAGCGACCTCCGGCGAAAGTCGACCCCCTCCCCACCGACCAGCGCCACCGCCGCCGCAGCCGCCGACCGCGTCGTCCTCGTCCGCGTGTGCGCGCGCATGCGCACAATTTTTGCCCCATCTTCAAGGTGATGTATCTCTCGTCCTTTTCTCGAACGATTTGTTCGTGTACGTTCGCAACCTAACCCTCTAGGATTTTCATTCAAGCGACACGAGTTTTTGTGTCCCGGATCGGTCAAAAAATCGACCGAAAAATGACCGAAAAACTGACCAAAACAGTTCAGAATTTCGAATCCAAAATCCAATGTTCACACCCAATTTGCCATCAACCTGTTTAATATTTTCAAAAACTAATAAAAGGGTTTTTCTTCTCCATATAACCGAGAAATTTTTTCTTCTTTTAGTTTTTGTTAATTTGTTCTGTATGCAAAATTATTCAACCTCCAAATTGACCAAAAACTTGTTTTTAAAAGAATGGAAATTTGTGATACAGAGCTTGCCCCGCCAAACAGGACCGCCTTATCGCGTACCAATTATACTGAAAGGCGCGTATGGTATATCTAGACGTGTGAACTTTCGCAAAAACTGATTTGGACGTGTGTGCGCATCGGAATCAACATGTATCCGTAAAAAGTCCCCGTATCGTAACTTTTGCAAAACAATCACACCATTTAGTGTACTCTCGTCGGAATGCGACGAAACATACGCCATTGGATTCGTGGTATCACGCTGGTCCTGTGACCCAAGTTTCACGCGATTCTGAGATAGTTGACCAAGTCGTCTATTTGCGGGCCCCACGGTTGACTTTTAGGGCAAATTTGTGTTCGGCTCACCGGAATCCAAAATTGGACATACCGTTGAGTTCGTATCGACGTTTAAAAAATTATTCAACCTATAATTTGTCCCATTTAGAGACTTTATCTCTTGCACATTTTTCGGTGCAAAGTGGGTCACGTGTGGACCCCGTTTTGACCCAAAATTACCGTTTTGCCCCTGTGTCCAAATTGGACGAAAGGGTAGTGTTTTTTATCTATCTCGCTTATTCTGGGAACGTTGGTGATATTTATTTCAGCATCCAGAGATGTTCATTCTGATGCCATAGTTTCTGATCCTTTGTGCCTGACGTCTGGACGCTTACACTTTGCAGCTTTCTTGCCAGGTAAGATACCTTGCCAAATTACTTACAGTACTTTGCATGCTTATTATATTTTTATATATTTATTGCATGTGTATTTTCTTTTAGTCATAATTATATATTATATATATGTTGACACACACTTGACACATAGTATCATCGGAGGGGAGGACAATCAGTAGGCGTATGGGCTATAACCACTCTGGTAAACCGTAGTATCTAGCACGCACTACGGTAGTGTGTCAAATTGATCGCTACCTTCAAGGTATGTCAATTTTTGGTGTCGCGCTAGTCGCTACCCTTGAGGTATGTCAATTTCTAATGTTCCTGACGTGTGTGTGAGTTGTGAGATTAGATAGAGTAGCCTACCCATGCTCATACGTCAAAAAGTTATCCTTATTATGCATATTCATATAAATTGTCTTGTACAGTGTACTTATATATTTTGTCTATTATGCATTTTTACTGTATTCAATTGGCATGCTTCTATGTATCTTGTTACGTCACTCTGAGGACCTGGTCCCTTTCCAGGTGTAGACGATCATGACTATTTGCAGGAGCACGGATCAGGACTTGCTACTTATATCTTTCGAGGAGGTCTTCTCTTCGAGTCTCATTGTTCATTAGATATTCTTATGTGGTTTCTCTTATATTCTAGTTTGGTAGTAGATTTGTTTCCACCCGACTATCATTCTTTGATACTTTATATTGAGATTCAGTTATATAGTAGATTGGTTATTTATTTCTATTTGATTCTGTGGATGAGATTTAGTTATGTCCTATGACTTATGATAATATATATGCCACATGTGAGTTATTATTTATATTACAGTGTACATGTGTATTATGGTATCCATATATTGGAGTTGCCATATACATACGGCTGGCATGCTTACGTATTCCTAGTCCTACATATTTTGGGACTGGGGTATGACATATTTTAGTGGTGGCCCATGCAGGTCGAGAGTATAGTGTCTCGATTACGTTACTGTACCGAGCAAGCCTGCGCATAGGATTAGAGTATAGGATCTCATCCACTTATTTAATCACCGCCCTTGATTTTATTTCGCATTCTTATTTGATTGTTCGCATTGCATCTTGCTTGATTCTTTCACAACGTCAATCTTATCTTTTCTTTCGTGCTTGATAGGGGTTAGGAATGTGCCTTATACCAGGTATATACCCTCTAGTATTCAATAACACTATTAGTTAAATTTTTGTAAGTTTGGTAGTATGCCTCATAACCTAGTATCACATAGCCCTTTTAACCCATTAATGAATTGTAATTAAATGACACCAACTATAGACTTGCATAAGAAGATAGTGTTTATTCAGACTGTAGAACTTAGAGGCCATACCCCTATTTGGTAACCAGAGACTTAGACAAGAAGTTAGTATGGCAACTGTAGAGGCACAACACCGGACGAGTCTTATCTTCTTTGTGAACTTGAAGTATTTTGTACCTCCTTTCATCATAATCTAGCGTACTTATATTTTCTGAACTACCTCGACTTATGTTGCTATTATAGCCTAGTTTTGCAAGCTTATTCTTTTATCGAGCTTGTTCATGACATATGTATTATTGGGTGCACACACTAATACAATTGTCTATTTAGAATAGTGTATTATGGTCTGATCAACCTTAGTGCGCTTGGTTCGCTCTTCGCATGACTACCTTACATAGATTAAGATATATAGTTGACTCAACTTGTTAGATGAATATACTTGCCCTCTAGACAAGTTAGAGCATAACATATCAGGTACATAACTGTTCTGATATGAACATGTGAGTAGGAATTTACCAAAAAATAAGATTTTAATCCACAATTGCCTTGACAACTCCCTTTTGAATTCTTTAAACGCCTTGAACCCTGTACTTGTATTCTATCACCTCTTTCTTGAATTCTTTATTATTGTTCTTCGTCTTCCCCTATTTCGGAAGAACGAACGCTCGTGCTTGGTATACGTTTGATACACGGATAGTACTGGATATACCCATAGGCCAATCATATTACTTGGTGACTATCTTTTGTAATTAAGGATATAAAACATGTGAGATATTTTTTAGGATTGAATAACACGATTAAATAATTTAAGAAAGTTTTTCTTAAATGTATAGCCTTATGTGATAGATGGGTAAATTCTAAGTTGGGTAGAAGTGGCATTGTCAACTTGAGGTAAATTTCTGTCAGATTGTGATCAAGTAAGATTAGATTGAGAGATTAAGTCATTTTAAATGTTGAAAATTTTAGGAGAATGATTAAGATAATAAGGATTCAAGGAATCTTGAAATCTTGATATTGCGGACCAAATATATATACCTTGAGCACATGATTTAAATTTTGAATAATGAAGGTTGAATCATCGATTTAAATTTTGAGGATAAACATAGAATTATGCCTTATTTGTAATTTCGAGGACAAAATTCTTTTAAGTTGGGTAGATTGTAAACCTCCTCTCCCAAAAATAGGTATTTCGTGTGTATTTGTATTTCTTGTATTTGTTTTAGATTTTTTCAAAATAAATTAAATCCCAATAATTTTATTCCTAGTCCTACATATTTTGGCATGCTTACGTATTCCTAGTCCTACATACGGCTGGAATGCTTACGTATTCCTAGTCCTACTTATTTTGGGACTGGGACGTGACAACGACTCTATGAACTTGTTACCAATCGTCTGTTTATTTCTTATTCTGCTGCACTCGGACTATCTGTGCGACTCTATGGCTTAGACATTTTATTGCCTGCTCGGATCATGGCCTTGCACGGGCGTAACTTGTGTTCGTGCGATATCACGTCCATATGGGAAAGATCATCCCGCGGAAGCGCTGGTGCGATGATTCGGGCCTAGCGGGGACGACCGATTACCTGCGGAGGAATCGGGACGTGACAGCTGCCGCCGTCGCCATTGTTCGGCCGGCCGGTGGACCGGACTCCTCCCGGTCGACCTCCCCTCACCACCTCCATCATCATCCATCTCCATCATCATCTTCATTTCTTTTATTTTTTCCTTTTCCTTTCTAAAACCTAAAATAAAGGGGAAGAATAAGAACTTGAAGGAGAAGAAGAAATTGGAAGAAGAATGAGATGTAGATAAAGAAGAAATTGGAGGTCATCTAGCCCTAATCCCCAAATTTTCAAATCAATTAACCAAGGCAAGTCCTCCCTTCTCTTCTAAAATTTTCTTGTAATCATATAAAATTTTGAAGGTAATTCTGATCAGTAATTCCGGCCTACGTATGGCCATACGATGAAGAAGAATACTTGGATCCGAATTTTGATAAAGAAGAACATATGGATCATATATGTAGATGGAGAAGAATATTTGGATCACACGGGCAAACTCTTTACAATATTAATTATTTTTAAAAAGTAATGATGATCAGTAGTTCCAGTCTACGTATGGCCATACGATGACCGAGGTGAGGCTTAGCTCACTTATTTTTCATTAGATCCGAATTTTGAAAGAGATCAAATTCAAAATAATATATGTTCAATGTTGACCTATGTTTCAAATTCTTAAAAATGTTCAAGATATTCGACATTTGAGTTTATTATCACATGATCTGAATTCTCTGAAATAAAAAAAAAAGATTCGATAATTGTTTATATCATGTGCTTCTCACTTTTTTGTGATTCAATGGTTATTATAGTGATACAATGATATCACGATACCTATGGGAGTAGAATCTAAGCATCGTCTGCCAAAAAATTACCTGATCCCGAGTATATAGAATTATTGTCAAGACAATTGATGTTGGTGGTGATCCAAAAATATTCTCTAAATTATATTTTGCATATAGAAAAATTATTTGTCAATGTGCTTGTGATTTATGATTTGGACACTAAGTAGAATATGATTATGGAAAAGTGTAAGTGTAGATTATGATTTGGACATTAAGTAGAATAAGTTTTTATAAGAGGTGGAACATCTGTTTTGGAATTTTATTATAAAGAGCAAGAACACCATGCTTCATGATTTAGTAAATTGTATCTAAGAAATTTACTATTTTATTTTCTCTATCATGAAATTCGAGAATCAAATCATTTTTTATATTCTCATTTTACTTATTTTCTCCGTTCTTGACTGAGGGCTTGCATGTCGTTTGACAACCTAGTATTGTTCACTAGATTTTGTAGAGAACATCTTCAAGGAAGTTATCATTGTGCCTTGATAAGGAGCTAGAACACAAGAACAATATGTCACAACGGAAGACGATTGAATTGGAAGCAGAACTTTATTTTCATCATGTAATAAGGTATTAATGTGTTATATGTATATTGGGATAAATGTTGTAATTTGGTATAATAGTCCATTTCCTATTTATAGAGTTAGAATATACTTTATCAAGAATATTATTTATTGTATTAAGCAAGTTGTGACCTGTAATACACTTATCCTAAAACCTTACAGGCGACAATCACAAGTATGGATATGGGAGTATTCGTATATCGTGTAGCCTGGGGATGATGTTACGTACTCGGCTTGTCGTATTCCGGGAGCAGGACATGACATATTTTTTAGTAGTGGTCCATCCAGGTCTAGCTTTTTGGAAAACCTATATAGGTCTCAAAAAAGATAAAGAACTTAGGATAGGATGCAGGTCTTGATTCAGAGTCATTCCTAGTAAAGGAAATATTGAATGTCCTATTGGAATTGTTCGGATAATCGAGAATGATGTTTGACAGACTCGGATCACATGGAATAAAGAGATTCACACTTAATTAGCTACTTATTAGACTATAAGTTCTTTGAAGATAAAAAATTAAGTAATACCATTCGAGGTTAGCGGGTTTATTTTATAACCATTTGAGGTAAAATACTGATTGATATTCTAATATAGTCAGTTTGGCAAGTTACCTAGTGATAAAAGATTGATTGATTTTCTAAGAAGGAATGAGACGGTATAAGATAAAACACTTGGGATTCGAATAGAAATATCAGTTGGACTTGGTCTAAGCATATTAATATTAAATGGATGATATTAATAAATAAATATCTTGCTTGAGAAATAAAGAACCTTAGGATAAGGAATATTCCACATATATTATCTATAAACTATGTTCTATTTCGCTTATCCTATAGATCCTTATTTAATGGAGTTTTTTTTTACAAGTTCATATAATTGAGATCTTAAATTCAGAGTGTCATTAAAAGTGTAGATGATATTTTGGAGAATCAAGGGTTGTATAAAGGATAGGCATGACTTGAAATCTTGGACAAGTAATACGGAGAGCATTCGTCAAGTATTCTTAGTCGAGTATTCTGGTAAAGGAATTACAGAAAAACTTTCTTGAGGATCTTGAGCTTGTTACGCTTAGTAAAATTGGGGTTTAAATTTCTTTAGAAATATTAAACATATGTAAGGACCAAGGATTCCGTAGCCAATAGGCCAATGATGATTAAATATTTCTAATTTGAATGGATGTAGTATGTCATGTGGGACAAGTTTATATATAAATTATTTTGGAATAACTATTGGGTAAATGAGTACTAGTAGTATCCTGCGTTATATATATATATATATATATATATATATATATATATATATATATATATATATATATATATATATATATATATATATATATATTATGGTATATAGTTTATAGTGTAACATGACTCCTATGTATCTAGATCATATCAGTTCTTAAATCCTGACTTGTCCGCTTTTTTGTCAGATTTTATATATCTATTTTTCATAAATCTCCAATCTTCTTGAAATTTCTTAATACTCCTTATGTCATATATATCTTAATTAGAATCTTGAATTATATCATTGTTTCTCCATATAATTTTATTTTTGAAAAGTATTCCTGATTTCAGTAAGTGTTCTCCTTTAAATACTCGTATATACATAACTTATTGAATTGTCTATTGGATTTCCTGTAAAATAACATTTTAACTGGACTTTCTGTGATTGAGTCTCCTGTGAATGAATATTTATTTATTTATGCCTAATTAAAGTAATTTTAAGGGTCTCTTGTTGAAATTGTTTCTGATGATCGAGGATTATTCCTGGAAGATTGAGATAGTATTTAAGGATTTGGGATAGTCAAATGGAAGGCCTGGTTGGAAAAATTAATATGGATCGTATATGAAATTGTGGTTTGAATTGAATATAATTAAATTTTAAATTGAGTAAGAAGACTCAATGGTGAGATACGAAGATAGTAGGATTGGAAGATTTGAGAATGACTCTAAGGATGTGAGAATGGTATTATTCGATGATATGAGATAGACGAGAACTTATTTGACTTTAAGTATGGATAAGTTGATTTTGTATTAGGTTCGGGAGATAGTATTTGGTTGAACAAATTTGAGTTTATGAATGGATGTATCCTTGGTTATATAAATATTTGATGATATTAAGGTATATAGAGAATTGATAGACGTTGACTCGAGGATATTTTGTGTAGATAAACAATGAGTTGATGTATAATGAATCACCAAGCTTTGTTGTCATTATTGATGCTAACTTGTGGGTTATTAGTGAATCCAAAATGATAGTATGAAAGTTTCGGGTAACTAGACTAAAAAGACCATAAGCATAAATGAATGAATATTAGTTAAAATTCGGCTTGAAGAATATTGAAATTCTTGTTAATTGATTTACAAAATTAAAGGCTTATGAGAAATTTTGGGTTAATATAACTTGGATGGAATGAATATGTAAGATATAGTGATTGGTAGCCACGGAGATTTTTGTGACTTATGAATTTATACTTAGTGGGTTCGATGATAAAAGTGAACTAGATGCATAGATCGAGGATAAATAGGATTGAAATTGGAAGTATATTATGATTGGTGGATTCATGATTGGATGTAATACTCATAATTGGTGACTTAGAATTATAATTTTGTATTGGTAATTGAGATAGGAGAATTTTGGTATCCGTGTATTACTTACTATTTGTAGATTCAATTTTTTTTTAAGATGAGATATCTGTTGATTGAATTTTCTATGATTGAATATACAATATTTTATATGTATCAAGAATCCAAAAATATATTTACTGATTTGATGAGACATGTGAGATCTATAGTCAATCAATTGAATCATAAAAGAGACGTTCTTTCAGCCATCCGGACCGACGAGGCATTATAATCTCAAAACTTGATTCAGGAATTTAATAAGATTTCGAGGATCAAGACAATTTTTTTTGCAATGGATTTCAAGTTTGATATTCATATTTTGATCTTGTTTTACCTCGTTGGATTTGAAAATTTTGATCTTAATAATTTAAAATGATATATAGCGCTTTTGATAATATAGATATATAAGTTTATCTCATATTATAATATTACCTATTACCTTTCTTACAATGATAAAATGATGTTGATGATATTAGAAAACTTGAATTTTATGTATTGGTTATTGAAATTTTTATTTGAATGGCTAAGGACACCCTGACCTGTGAGGTGACTTCACAAATCATAATTTCTACTCATTTATGGATATCAATGGCGAGATAGCAAAAGTTGCAGCCATGAATCCTGATAGTGATAAGGTATCTTAATTGCAGCCATGTGCGCGGTGGCGTGGCATCATATTATTGTATCACGTCAAAGAACGATAAATAAGGAATATGATGGTGACCTCGTCGGACATACATGGTAATGGATTAGAAGTACATTATGTTACTTTTATTGACTATATAAATTTTTTAGTTCTTTGATGATTTAAGTATCGTTGAATATTCTTTACTTCATGAGGTTTTAATGAATACAATTTTGAAGTATCTGTTTTGAAAATAGATTTACTATTTCATCTCTATAAGGTGGGTATAATATCTTGTTGCTCTTAATATTTGTTTTTGAAAAGCTTACATTAAGTTTTAAATTTTGATGACGAAATTTTTGTAAGGTGGATAGAGTGTCATAGTCGTGACCAATAATACAGTATTATACAATTTATTTTATTTAAAATTTTCTTAGCTAATAAGATATTAATGTTTTTTATAATAAAGAAGTAGATTTAGTAAAATAATTTGATGTATTTTAATTCAAATATTTTATTTTATTTTTGCATAAAAGTCATAGAATATTTTTTGCAATTAAAAATATCAATGTACACCTTAGAGGCTAGGTGTTAAAGTCTTATACTACTAAGGCCACGTGGCTCCTTCTAACCCCCCTTAGTCACCATTGGAAAAAAAATTTATTAGAAGAGAGAAGGAAAGAGAGAGAGGGGGGGGGGGGGGATCAATACTTCTATCCCCTCCATCTCTCTCTCTCTCTCTCTCTCTCTCTCTCGGTTCTCTCCTCCCTCTTCCAATCTTCTCTCCATCCCTCACTCCCCTCTCCCTGCGGCTACTGCCGCATTGTTCTTACTGTTGCGACTGCTACTGCTGGCGTCGGCGGCGCGGCTGCCGCCGTCGCCGTTGTCCGGCTGAATGGTGGACCGGACCCCTCCTGGTCGACCTCCCCTCACCACCATATCACCACCTCCATCATCATCCATCTCCATCATCATCTTCATCTCTTTTATTTTTTTTCCTTTCCTTTCCAAGACCCAAAACAAAAGGGAAGAAGAACTTGAAGGAGAAGAAGAAGTTGGAAGACGAAGGAGATGTAGATGAAGAAGAAATTGGAGGAGGTCATCTAGCCCTAATCCCCAAATTTTTAAATCAACTAACCAAGGCAAGCCCTCCCTTCTCTTCTAAAATTTTCTTGTATTCATATAAAATTTTCAATTTATATATATAGTTAGAGAAATATTTAGGAATCTAATTCTGAGTAAAATAGGTTAGAGCATTGAACTTATAATATAAATGTGTGTGTGTGTTTAACTTGTGTGTGTGTTTAACTTGTGTGTGTGCGATATCTAATTTCTTTTAGATTTGAGATTTGTTTGGAGTAAATTGAATTGGGTGTGTCCTTGATTTATACATATGTGAATATGTGAAATGCATGAAGCCTTACATATGTGTGTGTCTATCTACATACGCACGTACATATAAGTAGATATTAATTTCTAGTATGTATGACATGAAGAAAGGATTAGAATGATACAAACATTCAATTGTAGGGTAGTTTGTTGGCTTCGTAAACTTGATATGGACACATCGACACAAGAAAATAGAAATGATTTATGGAATATGTTAGGATTTAAATTAATTTTAAATACTGAATATTTGAGTGTTATATATATATATATATATATATATATATATATATATATATATATATATATATATATATATATATATATATATATATATATATATATACACGTACGTGTGCAATGGTGCGACACGGATACAAGAATTAGGACACGGTATGACATCGATACGATTGTAGTTGTGATATTGATGAGTTTGCGAATAATACTTATACGACATGTTTAAGTTAAATTTTATATTTAGATATGTCTAATACATATAGACTTAAAATTGTTTATGAGTAAACATTACGACATAAACTACATATACATATATTCAAGTATATGAGAAAGAAGAAATTTGTACAATCACTAGTTATGATCATTTATTGAGTATAGAGTCAATGATCCATAGATATACTATGGGTGTAATCGATTAGCTTTTATATGAATTAGTTATTCGTCGTATAAGATATTGAAATGGTATGATAGATAATTGTTTCCCAAAATTGTTTTTGGACATTGTTAGATACTCTTGAGATTAGTATAAGGCGATTATATAGACTAATAAACTAGGGTTGTATAGGCAACCTTGTAATGTGTTCTCATAAATGATATAAGGTCGTATCGACTATTTTGGGCTCAAATATGAATTATTCCCTTAAAATTCAGCATTAAGTAAGCTCAAAAATGTCTTAATTGACCTTGTAGAATTGAGAAAACCCAAAATAGGAATATATATAAATTGTGTTTCCAATGCGTTGATGGATAGTATAGGGCTACGATTTATGACATAAACCTTCATATCTATTTGCGTCATATGAGTATGACGGATTGTGAGGAAAAGAGAGTATTCAAATTATTGAATGGAAATCAAAGTATCATTTCAAGTTGGTCCAATGAAAACAATGCTAAATTATGGTTTAGTAGGAATATTGATTTCATAAGAAGTTAGTTGATGCTTTACTTGATTTTAATAATTTCTTTACACTAAGAAACAAAGACACGATTTTGTGTATAAAAATTCATATATGTGTGGCTTTGATCTTGACATGACAAGTTTAGAATTATGAATTCTGATTTGTATTGAGTTTTCTGAGCTTTTATTGTGAACTTGGATCGATGCTAAATGCCAAAATAGTAAATTGCTAAGGTAAAAGTGCTGCATCGGTAAGAAAAGTTTTATTTTTATCACTTGAATATCAATATATATAAATTGTGTGTTCCAATGTTGAGATTTGCTCCACTGAAGGGGTCGGTGAATCCGAAAATTCTACGGAGGGTTGCTCCGGATCTGTTTTACAAATTGTGAAAAAATTCCGGGCTCTAAATTACAAAGGAGACTGGCAAAATTTTCAAAAAAAATCTAGAGATATCATTTTCGAAAATCCGAATAATTGGTTAGTCTCTATTTTAAGCCATTTAGTAGCTATTGATTTAGGGTCAAACTCTAAAAATATTAGATTCCGGATTTAAAATATAAGATGCATAGGACACACTTATACGTGCACAAAAGAGCAATAAAAGTTTTAATGCTTCACATTCCAAGATAAGGTTTACCAATTTTCGTATTTTCGGATTTGTCCTACCAAATGGAATGTTACTGTTTAAACGTGATGCCATGAGCACATGAAATAGATACTTAATTGGATATTAAATATTTTTGCTAAGACAGAATATCTTGCCGAATAGTATCCTCATAAAGCGTGTGGTTGCTGACACACGAGACGAGATACAAATCGAACCTGTAATTCAACTTAATTTGATTATTATATAGGAATGATTGTAATAGAATTGCATTGGGATGGGAGAGAATATTTGGATCACACTGGCGAACTCTTTGTAATATTAATTATTTTAAAAAAGTAATGTTGATTAGTAGTTCAGGTATACGTATAGCCATACGATGACCGAGGTGAGGTTTAGCTCACTTATTTTCCATTGGATCCGAATTCTGAAAGAGATCAAATTTGACAATTGTATATGTCCAATGTTGACCTATGTTCCGAATTTTTGAAAAAGTTCAAGATATTCGATAATTAATTTTATTATCACATTATCTGAATTCTCTGAAATAAAAAAAGAGATTCGACAGATGTTCCAACTCTTACTAAATTCAAGAATCAAATCATTTTTCATATTCTCATTTTACTTATTTTTTCTGTCCTTGACTGAGGGTTGAATGTCGTTTGACGACCTAATATTGTTCACTAAATTTTGTAGATAACATCTTCAATGAAGCTATCATTGTGCCTTGATAAGGAGCTGGAACACAAGAACAATATGTCGCAACGGAAGACGATTGAATTGGAAGCAGAACTTTATTTTCATCATGTAATAAGGTATTAAGGTGTTATATGTATATTGGGATAAATGTTGTAATTTGGTAGAATAGCCCATTTCCTATTTATAGAGTTAGAATATACTTTATCAAGAATATTATTTATTGTAATAAGCAAGTTGTGACCTGTAATACACTTATCCTAAAATCTTACAGGCGACAATCACGAGTATGGGTATGGGAGTACTTGTATGTCGTGTAGCCTGGGGATGATGTTACGTACTCGTCTTGTCGTATTCCGGGAGCGGGGCGTGACACGACTCCTCGATCAGAACTACTATTCCTTCTGTCTTTGATAGCGAGCCCTAAGAGTAAAGCACCGACTTTCTCTTAGATTTCTTGTGGACGAGCATCCCGAATCTCCACCTTTGTGCTATATTCTTTGTGCCTCCATCCTCATCCATATAATCAGGATAAGAAACACTAGTTTAGGTTATATGAATTTCTATATAGAAAACGCATTATCTAACGTAGAAAATATCAATTATGGACGTCCAAATATGTTCAAATTAAATATTTGATAAAAAATTAAAATCTAATCAAATTAATGTAGATTTTAAATTATATCAAATCAATTTTTTTACCATATTTGAACTCCAAAATTTGTTATTACCAATGAAGACTGGACCCAACATCACTTTCCCTCATAATTTTTTTGGCATTTACAAATATCGGAAAAAAATCAATAAAAATTGTAAATTTAAAAAAAAATAAAAGAATAAGGAATTAAAATTTTTTTTTCTTTTCGCAAATCAAACAAGACCTTAAATTAATTAGGATTTATGCATTTATTGTTAAGTTTTGAAGAACATATATGCATGCACAGTGAAGTAGCTGGCTGGCTAGCTAGTTGTAAAGGAAAAACCAAGACCTCTTTATTCTTCGTCTCTATCAAGTTCTTAAAGAGAGAGAGAGAGAGAGAGAGAGAGAGAGAGAGGAGACGGAAGTAGAAGCTGTTGCTTCTTGCTTTACTGACCAGGCCTCCCAACCATCCCATTCCAAGCTTTGATACAAAACATCATATATATATATATATATATATATATATATATATATATATATATATATATATATATATACACGTAGCTGTAGCATGGCTGTAAAGAGAAAGAACTTTGATCTCTCTCTCTCTCTCTCTCTCTCTCTCTCATGCTCATGTCTGCAAAGGAAGGTGACTGTGGTACTGTGCTAACTTACGTGCCAACGTTTTGCCAAATGCCAATGCATCGTAGCCCACTCAAATAAATTTTTCTAATATTATTATAAATAGTTTAAATATTTTAATATTATTTAATTATAATTAATTGTGGACATATTTTTTATTTTTATAAAATATTTTGAAAATGCTAGCCATCCAGGTGGTACGTATATTTTCACATAATTAAAAAATAAAAAATAAATAAATTTTAACTAAATTTTGTTTAAATATATAATATTATATAACTATAATCAAATACTTCTTCTAACTTATGTGGTTAAGGTGTGAAACATTTTTTTTGGTTGGTCAAGTTCGATTTTCCATGAAATTATTTATAACAAATTTAATTTTTTTCAACTATTTTTTACATAATATTTTTTTTTAAAATAAATTGTTGAGTATTTACAAACGACTTAGACGGCTCACTTTTGAGCCGTTTTGAAGTCTCATTATAAGAGTAGAGATATCCTCATTAATAGATGTTGGAAATGCAGTAGTATATAGAAGGTTGTTACTTTAGAGGGGCTATGTCCCAAAAGTCAGAGAAATTCTTCAGTGGGTCGGTCTCACCATGTGGGAGTGCACTACAAAAATACAGAGTTTTAGCGGCAAAAATTTTTGTCGCTAAAATGCCTATTTCCGTCATTATTTTAATATAGCGACGGATTTGCGACGAAAATGTGGCGTCACTAATTTAAGTGTCTGTAAACCCCCTCAACCAATTTAGGGATTATTTGTATTTTTAATTTGAGACTAGGGATAAACAAATATAATTGAAATTACGTGAGACAATTTTAGGTACCCTCTGACCGTAGTGCAACCTTAGCTATACAATGTGAATTAACTTCGCCTTGCGCAGTTAATTATTAATTCAGTTAATTAATTTATGGCTAATTGCACCTCAACTGGACCTGACCAGCCCATATCATTGAACCCTGGCCGGCCCAAACCCCGTGGCCAACCCCGAAGTTCATCCTCTATATAAATACATAACTTTATTCATGTAAACCCTAAACCAACAAAACCCTCACAAACCCTAACCCTAGCCGAATACTCTCTCCCTTGCAACCGAGCCATCACCGCCACCACCGCCGCTTGACAGCGCCGGCGCCACCCCCTTCGACCGGTCGAGACCCGACTGCTCCCATCACCGCCCCCTTCAACCGAGACCGACTGCTCCCATCACCGCCACCCCCTTCGACTAACACCCGACTTCTCCCATCACCCCAGCCCCCTCGATCGACCGACACGGCCGCCCCGCCGCACGATGATCCGCCACGCGCCAAACTGACCCCCCGTAGCGCTGCTGCCATTGCTGCCTCTGCCGCGCCTGCTGCAGTGCCGCCACCGCCGCTGCCACCTTGCCGGAGCCACCCTTCTGCCGGAGTACGCCTCGACGAGAGCAGGCCCTGTCCGAGCAAGTCACGTAGAGGTAACCACGTAAAACCTCTGCTTCTTCATGTCAATATTGTAGCGTCGTATCGTCGTATCGAGAAATTTAATATCGAACACAACCCTAATTATGTGCATGTTGGATTAATAACTAATAAGATTTAGGAATTGTGTATTTACTAGCAAATCCCTTAATCATGAGACATAACATCAAGGACTAGCGTTTTCACCCTAATACTTGTACATAAACCACGAACAATGAGCATAGAAACCAAGGAGCATGTGTTCGCACAGAACAGAGATCGTGGTCAGACCGTAACTTGAAATTATTATCTCAAGGGCCAGGATGATCGAGCACAGAACACGTGTGCACCTTAGCTACGCGCATATGTGACGCTGTATTCGAACAGACGTGAACTTGCGATAATATTCAAGCGTCGCGTTGTAGTCGTGTATATTTAATGTTTAGCGTCTGATATGAGATTGTTATATTATAATTATGTTTAGGACCTTTGGATCAACTAGGAGACACTGCAGGAACCGTCTTCTGGCATTTCCAGCTTCAGGACCCAGGCAAGATACTTTGCCATATTTACTGTCTAATTTAAATTATGCATATGTTGTATTGTTTCCTTGTTGCTTTTACTTTATACAACTGTGCGCGCCCGAGATTTTTCGGGTGCAGTCAACGGATACGTCGATGATTTGTATATTGGGCCTAGTTCTTAGCAGACTCACCCCATTGGACGATACCCTGTTATCGTCTGAGACCTGACACCTTACACGTTCACTGAGACATATTCATATTGGGATGCGGGTTTGCGTACTCGACTGGCTATCGGTGGACGTAACCTACATCACGGTTAGTGCGTAGTTCAGGTTATATTCTTGGTAGAGACTTGGCATATAGATACGTGGTACGCACGTCGAGTATTCTACTTGTGTATCTACATTGGGCGGGGAGGACATTAGTAGGCGTATGGGATACACCCATTGGAGTCCGTAGTATCCAGAGGAGCCACGGATCCAATGACTCCCTTTACACTGCTGCCACGTTCTTCGGAGCAATATGGACGATATACTGTACTGCTGTCACGTTCTTCGGAGCGATATGGATGATATACTGTACTGCTGCCACGCTCTTTGGGGTGTTGGACGTTGTGCCTACGCCTACCCATACGTACCAAAGTTGTCCTCACACTGCATTCACTTAGATGGTTAGCACACCCTTGTTGTATTTATTTTATTCAGTATTTATATATGGCATATTTATATGTATCTTGTTACGTCCCTCTGAGGACCTGGTATCTTTCCAGATTTGGACGAGGCTTACTACCCCACAGTATACGGCCCAGGATAGGAGACAAGATTCGCTACTGCAGAGGAGTTAGAGGTTCTACCTTCGGAGTTCCCGTGATCACCTGGTAGGCCTTCTGCCTAGGATTGGGAGCATCATTTATCTAGTCAGCTGATACCTTAGTCTTTATCTTTTCTCATTCATTTCAGCACTTTCTTTCGTCATAGTAGTGGATTTGTTCCCACCAGACATTATTGGTTGTACTATGATATCTTGAGACTGGTGTTTATCTTCTAGCAGTTTATTATTATTCTTGCAGTTTACATTGTGGATGAGATTAGTTACCTGTTGATTCATTGTTATGGGACATATTAGTATTTTAGGACAGCGTAGCACTCTTCGTTAGGATCTATTAAATTGGGTTATCCTCGGAGATGTGACAGCTGGCTATTGCCACGTGGCCTAGTTCCATATTTTTTGGGACTGGGGCGTGACAGTGTCGCTGTCAGATTTTTGTCGCTAATCCGTCGACATGGCGACGAATTTGCGAGGAACTTAGCGACAAAATTTTAGCGACAGATTAGTGACGGAATATTTACGTCGCTTTATTTGGTGACGGATTAACGATGAAAAGTGTGAGCCAATTTTTACCAAATTTTCCAAAAGCTCACCGACGAAATTTTGGTTGCTAATTCGTCGCTAAAGACGACGGACATAGCGACAGATATAACGACTGTCTAATACCAAATTTTTTATATTTTTTGGTATCAGACATATTTTCCGTCGCTAAAGCGTCGCATATCCGTCGCTGACCTTGAATTTTCCATTTTTGTTGCTAATCCATCGCTATTCCGTTGCTAAACATAAATATTTTTTTAAAGAATATAATCACTTACTTGCTGCTCCTGTAACATTATACAAAATCAAATCACTTATACACAAATACATCCAAACACATCAAATACAATGAAACACATCAAATACAATATAACTTATATATAAGTGCATAGCCATAAGTTATCATACACTACCATAATCCAAACATATATAGTTATACACAAATACATCCAACAAACTGTCAAATTATCAAAAAAAAAACATATCAAGTCGACGGTGGAGGCGGAGGTGGCGACGGCTGTCCGGTAGCCATGTACTGCGTCATAACCGCAGCGATGATCTGTTGTAGATCCTTAGGAACGACAAGCGGAGCAGCATGAGGAGCCGGAGGAGCTGGAGTAGCAGGAAGAGTAGGACCTGCAAGAGGATCAGGAGCTGCAGGATCACGAGACTCTGTCAGTTGTCTAACTTGCCTCTGTACCTCTAACAGAGTCATCGTGATATGCTCCAAACCCATAGCACCAGGAAGAATGGGCTCTGATGGAGCTGGGATGCCAACGATCCAGTCCTATACACGCTGTCGTCTTTCCCTCTTCCGACAGCTTGTACCCACCGATCGTTTCTCTCAGTCGACGTACTGCTCTCAGTCCCACTCTCCAACGTCTCATACGTCTCATATATTTATTTATGTAAATATGTTTAGATATCGTAGGTTAGGATTAATCTTTTTATTGAATACAACTAAGGTTAGGTTTAAAGTTAAGTTTAGATATGTAGGTTAAGTTTAGAGTTAAGTTTTGGATATCATAGGTAACAATATTGAAGTTAAGGTTAGATTTTTAGGATAAACAAATATAGTTAAATTATAAAAATAATGTAATTAAATTTCTTTGATAAAATTTTATAAACACAACTTATGTATGCTTTTGCTGCCCGCTCATCTACGAGCTTCCCATCCTTCTTCCTTTTGTGCGTCCGCTGGAAGATTGCGGAGAAGTCGACAGTCTTCGGGTCTCCCCCAGCTCTGATGGCCTTATCGCACTATAAAAATTAAGTAATTAATTAATAAAAAAATAAGAATTACCAAAAATTGATCTAGCAAAAATTATAATACTGACCATCCGTCGAAAATGCTCGACGGTCGGAATGGATCCACCCGTGTGGAGACCACCCTTAGCACGAGATGCTCTTGCCTTCTCGCACTTGGCCTTATAGGCCGGGGCCTCCATCTTCTTCTTCATCTTCTCCCAGAAGTCCTCCTTGAGCCACTACTTGCGAAGAACCCTTGAATGTGACTCCAGCGCCTTCTGATCATTGATCATATCTCTGAACATTTTGTTGGCGACGGTCTTGTACTACTTTCGGATCGCAAACTCTATATGATCCGGCTACCAGTACTTCTTCTGCAAATTCAAAAAATATTTTTTAGCATTTTAATCATAAAATTATATATTATTCTAAATAAAAATATAATACATACCCGCAGCATATCCAGCTAAATGAAGAGTCAATCCAGCGGGTTATCACTGAAGTTGATATAAGGGACATGAAAGTTCTCCCGCATGACGTCCCCCAGATCATTGCCAGCCTTGGTCGGAAAGAACCTAAAATAAGTAAACAATATACAATTAGAATAAAAAAATAAAAATAAATAAATGTGTGAATTGACAATAAGTACTTACATCGCTCCATCGGCCCACAGCTTGTCACGCCCCGATTCTGTGGAATCGATTCGTCGTCCCCCGGGCGTGACCGCCGTGCGGGCCTAGGTTGCGCACCGCACAAGGCTAAGGTATTTTATTTTGCATAGCGAGCACATATTCAGAGTACGCAGATAAATTGAACACGAATTTGAAACATAAAAAAGTTTTCTTTTATTGATAATATGAACATCTATTACAAACTCTTGAACTGAGTCATAAGGTTGCCTCTTGGCTTACAAAATATTGACACAAAATGAGATAGCAGTCCTGTACATTATATCCTTTACTAAACTTCAAAATGATAAAGACCTCCTGGTGGAATGATGGCCTTTCCATGGAGCTGCATTTGAGTTTTGAGTAGCTAGCTCTTTTCTTCTAGTACTTCAAAATGTGGCACGCTCTGGACGCGCCAATAGCTGGACTAGATCGGAGATTGGCTTCTGCTCCTCGCTCGGCTCTCCTTAGTGCGGGGAACCTGTTTCAACGAGGGCCAGTACATCAAAACGTACCGGTGAAGGCAAGCTAACCCAACTATACCAATCAACACGTTGTTTATATAAAGCATGCATATTATTTGTGGTCTTTCTATCTTGCCTTAGTTCAGTTTTTATAACAAGCAATAGATATAGAAATCAATGAAATAACTTGCCAACGTTCGGTGATATTTACCTGCTCGTCTGAACCACCTGCACAATACCTACCATGTCCTCCCCTGCCACGAAGACACAAGTTAGCTTGCAACAGGTTTAAATATATGTGGGGATCACTGGCTTAACGAAGCACTGGAGGCGCTGCATAATCCTGTCCGGGACATGAGACTATCAAGAAGTTCCGTCCGGATCGGATCGGTGCCAGTGCCCCAGCAACCGTCCGCAGGAACCCGAAGCCCTTGTACACAAGTTTTCCGTGATCAAACGGCGTTCATATTAAGTTAAACATTTTATGCATTTGAGACAATACGAGTACAAGACAAGTAGCATTGCCTGATTCATTTGGCATAGTCACCCTGAATAATTTATCGCATATCAAGATGTGTTCTATACACAGCACAATTTATAGAAGAAGTGAACATTCTAACTAAAATTTAAGCATATATAAGAATATTTAAACGAACTAGCATGCAACAGGTAACCGTTCACAAGTTTAGTTGACAAGCATAATAATCCAAGTCTATTCCCTTTTTATCTTGACATCTTTTAGTTATTACTTGGTATCGTCTGATCGGGCAAGCAAGAATACAAGATTTTAGATATGAAGACTTGGAAGAAAGGCCAACTGAATCGAATATAAGCCACTCACTAGTTTGTTGGAAGAAGTAAGGAAAGAGATGCTTTAGGACTCCTCTCTAGCGTCGCCTACTGTTCGTTCACCTGCATTGCCACGAACAGCTGATCAATACTTCTTCCACTCTTTTCAATATCAGAATTAAAGTACAGTTTAACGAACGAAAATAATAAAATCCATCAAAACCGTTCAAGAAAACTCAAGCAAATTCGAAAACCAACTCAAGGCACTAAAGCAACAAGTGACAGCGAAAACTGTGGCAACAAAAGATACAGCGGAGAGGTCCCTTCTGACTCTGCCGCTAAGTCGATCTTGTGGCCACGGTCCACTAAATATGAGAATTGATTCCAAAAAAATAAATCCATAACGAGGATGAGTTCTTGATTCAATCAATCCCGATCGAACGATACCATCTTGTATTTCTTAGCCGCGCTCCCCGAATAGGGGAAACGGGGCACCACATCCTACCCAACTAATTGGAAGTTTCATCTTGAAACTTAGGAATAGAACCTACCACTAGGAAATAATAAGGAGCTCCCAAGTAGATTCTTCGACCGAGTGATTTTGCCAAAGCACGCGCACAAGAGGAACCGAGCGACTTCGAAGCAGCTTCTCTTTATGATCTAAAATTTATACAGGTTATTCTACATATGTCAAGTCTGCCTGAAGATTCAGTTGATCCAGATCTACCACGTGGCTCGGGTCGTACACATACTTCCTAAGTTGAGAAACATGGAAAATATCGTGCACTTCAGATAGTGATGGTGGTAGGACAATCTGATATGCAACTGAGGCAACTCGCTTTAATATCTCGAATGGACCGACAAATCTTGGACTTAGCTTTTCCTTTGCTCCAAATCTGGTGACTCCTCGCATGGGCGAAACCTTAAGAAATACACGGTCTCCTTCTAGAAACTCAAGTGGCCATCGATGCGTATCAGCGTAGCTCTTTTGGCGACTTTGAGCTACCTTTAGCCGTTCCCAAATCAAGCGAATCTTTTGGACAGTCTGCTCCATAAGTTCAGGGCCAATAATCTGCCATTCTCCAACTTTGTCCTAACAGATCGAGGATCTACACTTCCGCCCATACAACACCTCATACGACGCCATCTGAATGCTGGATTGGAAGCTATTGTTGTATGCAAATTCAGCTAATGGTAGATGCAAGTCCCAACTCATCTTCAAGTCCAAGATGTAGAGTCGTAGTATGTCTTCGAGGATCTGGTTGACACGTTCCATTTGGCCATCTGTCTGTGGATGGCAGGCGGAGCTGAACTTCAATTTCGTCTACATTGCTGACTGCAGGCTTTCCCAAAAACGCGATAGGAATCGACCATCTGGATCGGAGACAACAGATACGGGCACGTCGTGGAGCCGAACGATTTCGTTGAGGTAGATTTGAGCCAAGCGATCGGCACTCCAAGTACTCTTGATGGACAGAAAGTAAGCTGACTTAGTGAGGCGATCAACAATAACCCAAACAGCATCATTCCCCCATTGCGTCTTTGGCAAGCCAACAATGAAATCTATTGTTATATGTTCCCATTTCTTCTCCGGAATAGCGAGGTTCTGCATATCTCCGCCCGGCTTCTGGTGCTTAGCCTTTACTCTCTGACAAGCCATGCATTGTGACACAAACTGCACCATTTCTCGTTTTAAGCCGTGCCACCAAAATGTCATACGGAGATCTCGATACATCTTTATGATACCAGAATAAGAAGTATAACTAGCATAATGAGCCTCCGTGAGTATCTCCTTTCTGAGGGCCGCATCGTCTAGAACGCACAGTCTTTCCTTCACTCGGATCATCCTGTCCGTGCCTACCGCAAAGTCGGTTGCCTTTTCTGCTGAGATAAGACCATGCATCTTTTGCAGGAACAGGTCATCCTTCTGAGCGGTCTTGACTTTTTATAACAAGTCAGGTTCGAGGCATAGTTGAGCCACTTGTGCGCCCTTTTTATATCTGATTAGTGCCCAAGGACTCAAGATCTCGACATAGTTTGTCATCAATAGCCAAACTCCCAACGAACACTTGACTCAGTGCATCAGCTACGACGTTTTTTTTGTCAGGTGTGTATCTGATCATTAAGTCAAAGTCGCTAAGAAGTTCAAGCCAGCGCCGTTGATGAAGATTCAAATCCTTTTGTGTATATAGATATTTCAAACTTTTATGGTCTGTCTAAATCTTGTATGGTACATCGTAAAGGTAGTGGCACCACAGCTTCAGCGCGAACACTACTGCGGCAAGTTCAAGATCATACATTGGGTAGTACTTCTCGTGGGGATTTAGTTGCCTCGACGCGAAGGCTATCACCTTGTCCCTTTGTATCAAGACATATCCCAGACCTTTTTCCGATGCATCGCTATATATTTTGAAGTCATCCGGTCTGTCTGGAAGAGTAAGGATTTGGGCAGAGATGAGGCGCTGCTTTAACTCCGTAAACGAAGCTTCACAGTCGTCCATCCGAGTGAACTTTACTCCCTTCCAAGTGAGCTGAGTCAGAAGCAACGCGATCTTTGCAAAATCTTGAATAAATCTCTGGTAGTAGCCTGCCAGTCCAAGAAAACTCCTAATATCGCTAACTGATTCAGGTCGTTTCCCTTGTATAATGGCTTCTACCTTCCTTGGGTCTACTGAAATACCTTGCGTAGAAATAATGTGCTCTAAAAAGATATATTGTCCAACCAGAACTCGCATTTACTTCGCTTGGTATACAACTTATTGTCTCAAAGGGTCTGAAGCACCATCCGCAGGTGTCCTTCGTGTTCATCCCTATTCTTCGAGTACACTAAGATGTCATCGATAAAAACTACCATAAATTTATTGATGAATGGTCGGAACACTCGATTCATCAAGTCCATGAATGCAGCAGGTGCATTCATCAGGCCAAACCACATAACGGAAAACTCTTAGTATCCGTAACGGGTTCAGAATACGATCTTTGGCATGTCTTCTGGCTTAATCTTCAGCTGGTGGTAGCCCGAGCAAAGATCAAATTTTGAAAACACTGTTGCCCCTTGGAGCTGATCAAACAGGTCACCAATCCTTGGCAGAGGATATTTGTTTCTTATGGTGACCTTATTCAGCTCTCGATAATCGATACAGAGGCTTAGCGTTCCGTCTTTCTTCTTCACGAATAGCACATGCCCGCCCCAAGGAGACACGCTCGGACGGATAAACCCACGATCCAGTAACTCTTACAGTTGGCATTTTAAATCCTTTAGTTCAGCAAGGGCTATTATGTATGGTGGCTTGGAAATCGGCTGGGTATTCAAAAATATATCGATGGTGAACTCTATCTCTCAGTCTGGTGGCATGCCGGGAAGTTAGCTCTGAAACATATCAGGGAACTCCGCCTCAACGGAAGAAGACTCGACGTTTGCGTAGTCCTGCTATGTGTCCCAAACTGACGCTAGGAATCCCTCGCAGCCTGAGTGTTTCATTCGCCGAGCAGATATTATAGAAATTACTATGCAGACCCTGGTCGCATCAGTTGCTGGACTACTCGTGTAGCAGAATTCGGCTTCTCCAGGCAGGCGAAAGATGACTCGTTTCTCTGCACACTCAATAGTTGCCGAACAGGCACCGAGCCAATCCATTCCCAAAATGATATCATAGTCCCGTACATCTAGAACTAAAACATCTAGCAATAGCTTCCTTCCTCCAATACAGACGTAACCACCTTGGCATACTGAACGGACAGGTAATTTCGTGCCTGATGGTGTGCTAACACTAAGGTCTAAATACAACGGAGTCATTTCTATATTGTTTTCTACGGCAAAATTTGTGGATATAAAACTATGCGTTGTATCAGAATCAAATAGCACACGAGCATGTATGTTATTAAAAAGCAAAGTACCTGACATTACGGTGTCTGAGGCCAAAGCTTCCTCTCGTATCATTATGTAGACCCGACCTTGAGCCTGGCGACGCTCTTGCTGAGGCGCAACTCGATTAGCCTGAGGTACAATAGCCTGATTTGGTTGTTGTGTGCGACAATTGTGGTGGCTCAAAGGGCAGTCACTAATCCCGTGGTTTGCATCACCACAAATGAGGCATAAGTCGAGTTTTTGACGATATTTTACGGTCGTGTGATAGATATTTTCGCAAAAGGAACATGGTGGCCCTGGATTTTTGTTTTTCGAACCGCCATTATTTGGGCGCTTTGCAGCAGTATTTCCTTTCTCGTTGTTATGGCGTTTATGATTTGATGTGTGCACAACACCGGCAGCAACATGAGGATACTGCGGTTCGAGGGAGAGGGCGTGATTTAAAACTTTCCACATTGTCTGGTATTGTGGAATGACTACGTGTGCGTGGATGGAGGGACATAGACCTCCTTCGAATCGTCTGGCATGACTCGCTACATCGAGTAGATAGGAGCTTGCAAACTTGGCAAGCCTGTTGAACTCGACAGAATACTGTTTGACTGTCATGCTGCCTTGTCATAGTTGTACAAACTTGTTTTCCTTCTGTCGTCGTACAGGTGGGGGTATTAACTCCTCCTCAAATATGCCACGGAAGGTGGCCCATGCTATCGCCTCTCCTCCATCCTCAACTGGAAGAGATCGTCGATGCACGTCCCACCAATCGTGCATGTTGAGACGGAGCTACAGTTGAGCACATGCGACGTATTTCACTTCAGGTACTTCTAGTAGTAGGAAATGATCCTCAAGTTCTGCCAACCAATCTAGAGCCACAATGGGATCCCCAGTCCCCTTGAACGCTGTATGGCAAACTTTTTTAAAGTCGCCAAAGTCGAAGGCAGTCACCTCCCTTTTTCTTGGAGTTTGAGGCATCTCAACTTCAAGCACGGGTTGCTCCACCGGAGTCGCTGCTGTCGCCGCGGACTAGTTGGAGACCAAAGTCTGAATAATCTGTTGTAGGGTATCTACCTGCTTTTGTTGGACTGAGAATCGTGTCTCTATATTATTTTGAAACTTGAGTAGTCTCTCATCCGCTCGCTTCTCAGCCTGTTCAAAACGAGCTTCATCCCTTTGTTGGCTAGCTTCTAACATCCACATCATTTGCTAAAGCGGATCGGCTCGAGACATGGCTTGCTGGCTCTGAGAGCTTCCTGAAGTGTCGGAACTGCTCTCTTGAGCTTGAGTCTCGCCCGGTGCTAGCTCTGAGGATTGCGCTTGAGCCATTCCTTCAAAAGAAGGTAAATTACATCAGAATCATAATGTATTATGGACTCATTGTATGAACGTATCTCATTTTGGCCTAACGAGTTCAAGAGTTCGTACAGAGATTTATCGTTAGAGGAACTTGTCCCATACAAGGGTCAGAGGAACTTTAAGTTGTGCTCTGATTCCAACATGTCATGCCCCGATTCGGTGGAATCGATTCGTCGTCCCCCGGGCGTGACCGCCGTGCGGGCCTAGGTTGCGCACCGCACAAGGCTAAGGTATTTTATTTCGCATAGCGAGCATATATTCAGAGTACGCAGATAAATTGAACACAGATTTAAAACATAGAAAAGTTCTCTTTATTGATAATATGAACATCTATTACAAACTCTTGAACTGAGTCATAAGGTTGCCTCTTGGCTTACAAAATGTTGACACAAATTGAGATAGCAGTCATGTACATTACATCCTTTACTAAACTTCAAAATGATAAAGACCTCCTGGTGGAATGATGGCCTTTCCACGGAGCTACTTTTGAGTTTTGAGTAGCTAGCTCCTTTCTTCTAGTACTTCAAAATGTGGCACGCTCTGGACGCGCCAACAGTTGGACTGGATCGGAGATTGGCTTCTGCTCCTCGCTCGGCTCTCCTTAGTGCGGGGAACTTATTTCAACGAGGGTCAGTACATCGAAATATACTGGTGAAGGCAAGCTAACCCAACTATACCAATCAACATATTGTTTATATGAAGCATGTATATTATTTGTGGTCTTTCTATCTTGCCTTAGTTCAGTCTTTACAGCAAGCAATAGATATAGAAATCAATAAAATAACTTGCCACCGTTCGGTGATATTTACCTGTCCGTCTGAACTACCTGCACAATACTTACCATGTCCTTCCCTGCCACGAAGACACAAGTTAGCTTGCAACAGGTTTAAATATATGTGGGGATCACTGGCTTGACGCCATATTGGATGATATATTCTATGGATGAGGATGGTACATAATAAAGTACTGGAGGCGCTGCATAATCCTGTCCGGGACATGAGACTATCATGAAGTTTCGTCCGGATCGGATCGGTGCCAGTGTCCCAGCAACCGTCCGCAGGAATCCGAAGGCCTTGTGCACAAGTTGTCCGTGATCAAACGGTGTTCATATTGTCACTACCCGATTCTAGAAAATAGGGTTATTTTTTTTGGTAATTGTGTATTGTATATAATTAATTATATTTATATTTAATTAGTGATTGTGTTATTTTTATTTGATTGTTTTAGGGTTTTGGCTAGCCTGGACCCGTGTCAGACCCTAGTGGACCCATGTCCGACCCAACCCACACCCTTGTGAGACATATTTTTGGGTTTAGATTATTTATTATATTTTTAGTGGGTTAGTTGGAGAGATTTGGAGTTAGTTTGAGTGCATTTGGAACCCGAAATCCAAACCCAAGTGAGAGGAGGGCATTTTGGTCATTTGGACTCTATGTAAACCCTTTTTCTTGTGTGTGTGACCGACCACAGTGCCCCACCTGACCAAATCACAGCAGCCCCCCCCCCCCCCCATTTTCCTTCACTTCTTCTTCTTCTTCTTCTTCTTCTCCACTACTTCTTTCTTCTTCCTTTCTACTTTCCACTTCAAGTAAGCACCCTATTTCTCTTCTTTCTTCTTCTATTCTTCATGGTTGCAAACCCTAACCCTATATTTTTTCCCCAACCTAGGTGTGTAGAGCCTAGACTTAGTGTGGAGGCTAGATTTGGAGGCTTGGAGCTTGAGGGAGATAATTTCAAGTGGATTGGAGACTTTGGCCTTGGGATTCCAACTCCCAAGAGGTAAACCCTAACTTTCCCCTTGCTAATTACTCTAATGTAATATAATTAGTAGTTTAGAACCTTCCTAGACCCTAAGCCTACCTGTGGGAGGAAGTTGGAACTAGTTTGGTTGTGTTTGCAGACTTTGACACTAGGTTTTGTGTCAATTTCGGATGGAATCCGAGATTGGCCCAATTTTGGATGATGTCCTAGGTTAGACGAACCTAGGTAGACGTTGTCGGGTGTCTAGAGGGTTAGTGCGTGTCTCCGTTCGGACACGTGAAGCCGTGTCGCAGAGAAATGGGCGTTTCGGGCAAATTTGGGGTTTTCGTCGTCGTCGGTTCTAAGTGCGTGCGTGTTTTTGCCACCAGCCTAGAATCGACGGGATAGCATTTTTCTAGGATCTAGGCATCGTTTAGAATCCATGAGTAAATTTTGGGCCAATTCTGAGTTGGTTTGGTGTGCGTTTCAGGAGATTTTTCGAACCGCACACCACGTGTTCGTCGAAATGACCGAACGGCCATTTCAACTTGGTTTCGTAGTTTCGGGCTTGTGTGCGCGTTGGATTAGCTTCGGGGAGTGTGTGCTAGAATTCTCGGATCATATTTTATATATATTTATGTATTCGCGTGTGTGTGGGTCGTTGGACGTGCGTTGGTGGGCGTTGTGAGCGTTGTGTTGTGTTGTGTTGTGTTGTGTTGTGTTGTGTTGTGTTTGGTGTTTATGTGTCTATATATATATATATATATATATATATATATATATATATATATATATATATATATATATATATATATATATATATATATTTATGTATGTGTATGTCTATATATATGTGTATATATACCTATATTTGTGTTTGTGTATGTGTATTAGTGTGAGTGTGTGTATATATATATATATGCATATGTATGAGTGTGTGTGTGTGTGTATATATATATATATATATATATATATATATATATATATATATATATATATATATATATATATATGAGTTTGTGTGCGTATATATATATATATATATATAGATAGATAGATAAGTGTGTATATATATGTATATAGATATGTGCGTGTATATGTGTGTTTGTGTGTGTGTGTATTTATATACATAAGTGTTTGTGTGTGTGTATATATATATATGTATAAGTGTGCGTGTATATATATATATATATATATATATATATATATATATATATATATATATATATATATATATATATATATATATATATATGTATATCACTGTGTATGTGTATATATATATTTGAGTTTGTGTATGTTTATATATATATATATATATATATATATATATATATATATATAGATAGATAAACGTATGTGTTGGTATATGTGTGAATGTATGTGTTTGCATAAGTGTGTGTGTGTTAGAATATATATATAAGTATGTGTATATATATATATATATATATATATATATATATATATATATATATATATAGTGGTATATATATAGTGGTATATATATATATATATATATATATATATATATAGGTGTGTGTGTGTGTGGTCGTGTGTGTGCGTGTGGCGAGGGTGCAGCGGGGTGGACAGCGTGCAGCGCAGCGGGGGAGGCAGTGCGCCGCAGCGTAGCCTGCAGCAGCAGCAACAGTAAAAGGCAGCAGCAGCAGCAGTAAAATGCAACAGCAGCAGCAGCAGTAAGAGCAGCAGCAGCAGATGTTAGCAGCAGCAGCATTCGCAGTAGCGGCTAGTAGCGAGCGAGGGAGAGGGAGTTATATAGATCTATATAGATAGATAGATATTAGATAGGTAACAGTTAGATAGATAGATACTGGATAAATAGATAGTTAGTTAGATTGATAGATATTAGATAGGTAATAGATATATAGATAGATAGTTAGTTACATCTATCTAAGTGTGTAGATATATATATACCTATAGGAATATATATGTATAGATATCTAGATATATATATATACATATTGAGAGTGGGTGTAAGGTATGGGTATATATATATGTGTTTGTGAATATATATATATATATATATATATATATATATATATATATATATGTTAGATATTTTCTAGCCTAGATTATTAACTAGGTATATATCTATAAGCTTAGATAGCTAACTAGAAGGGTGGTTAGAGGGGTGTTAGAGCGATATCTCAATACCTTGGGATACCGAGGTATCTCAATTCCTTGAGATATCCAAGGTATTGAGTTTCGAGCGGGGTACTTGAGCAATAGCCTAGGAATAGTATTGGAGTGATTTTTATATATATTGGTATATATATTTACGCGTGCTAGCATAGGTTTTAGCGGGTTTAGGCGGGGTGCGTGGCCTAGAGCGAGGTATCGGATACCGAGGGTATCCCGGTATCTCGAGGAGGCGAGTTTGAGAGTTTACTAGCTTAATGAGCTAGTTTTAACCTAGAATTTCAGGGGCACCCTAGTTTGACCTAGCTTTGACCATAATTGTCCCCGTTGACCGTAAAAGTCAATGTTTGACCTAGTTTTGACCTAGAGTTGATTTTTTGGACCCCGGGTTGACTTTTTTATCCGAATTTCACTGGTTTGACCCGTTCGACCTAGAATAACCATAGAAGCCTGTTTTTAATTATTTTATATCAGTTTAAATCCATAGAACCCGGTTTAATTCTGCTTTTCGCAATAGGTTCTTGCGACACCGGTCCGGATCTCGATCCTCATCAGTTGCTCAGGACATCAGGCGAGTACCTACCTCTGATAGTTTCTATTTCATGATAGCGTTTATATCACCTGTTCTAGAACTATAATACTTGATTCTGACACATTATTATACGAGCTGGTACTAGTGGATCCCGTCATGAGATGCTATACCCCTTACCGTGTTCAGCGGGTACTCTATCACGTATATTTCATCATGTACTTCGGGTATTGATTCTCATGTGCTATCATGTGCTTCTTGTGCTCTCTCCTTCGTGTGCGTGAGCTATTATCATGTACGTAGCGTATTGTGGTTGGATCCAAGAGTATTAGTGGGGGAGGGGAGTAGGAGTTGGTTATGTGATCAAAGCCAAACAGTATTCATGTGTATGTCGGTTATGCAACTCACGCATAACAGAGTTATCGTAGTATTTTTTATGTGCAACCTAAGCCGATCACATAACAAACTTATGCTCATGGCACTTAGCTAGTATTCATGTTTTCTCACATGTAGTTAATTCTCTACTTGTATTGTTCTCCAGTTTACTTTGTAGCTACTTATTCTGCTTCATCGTATATTTATTTTCTGTGCATCTTGTATACTTTTCTATTGCTCGTCATATACACCTTACCATGTATTTGGAGTTGCTTTCAGAGTTATGTACTTCGCTCCAGTCCTGACTGGGCATATTTTTTCCAGAGGATCCTGAGGATTATTGCCCGACGTTCTATGGGCCGGGTGTCGACGAGGGCTGTGACCCCGAGACTGAGGAGGAGCCCTGCGAGAAGACGCCTTTAGCGCCCTAGTTAGCTAGGTGGGTTTTCTGGGTTGTTTCCAGTTGTTTTTTTGGATGATTGTACTTATTCTTTTGTTGTTGTGAGATATTGTAGACTATTATGGCCTTGGACTGTATTTTAGATATTGTCTTGCTCTCCTTGGTTCTTGTTTCTTTGTGCTATCATATCGTGCTTTTATTCTTCCCCTAGTTATTGTGATTGAGAGTTTATATATATTGCGTGGTTGCCCTCCTTTTGGAGAGAATTATTCATATATATATTGCGTGGTTACCCTCCTTTTGGAGAGGTTATTGACAGATTTTTGTGAGTTATATAGATAGATTGTTGACCTAGAACGGACCTTTACAGCGTTCTACCGCCGATTCTGCGGCGTAGGCTGGATGTACCCATGACTCATGCCCAATTTTTTGGGTGCGGGTCGTAACACATTTTTGGTGGTGGCCCATGCAAGTCTAGTTTTTAGGTTTACCTGTAATAGGATATAGGATATAGGTAGAGAGAGAGTGTGCTCAATCACAACTAGGACCCTTCCTGATTTCTTTTGTTATCTTTAATTTTTCTGAAATTGTTTTTCTTTTGCAATATTACTGTCCTTCTTTGGTGATATCGTATCTTGCACCGTATTGACTTCTTTTGATCTGTGTTCAG